>MTQE01003428.1:15493290-15506655 GCA_014337955.1 Aspidoscelis marmoratus | reverse complement strand
AGGCTGACTCATCCCTGCTCACAAAGAGCTAATTCATATGCAGGCTCTTGAAAGGTGTTTGTCTTCTGAGCCTTTGCTAATCTCCGAAGTTGCCTTTGGAGGGACTTCAGAGCCTTTGCTAACCTTCGAAGGCAACTTCGGGAGGGATTTTGTAGATTGCACCCCCTGTTCCCCAATAAACCTGGGGTAACAGGCAGACCCCTTGTGGGTCAATCCAGATTCTCCACATGGGTGCAAAGGTGTTTCCACGGCAGGGGGGTTAGCACCCATTGCTAATGGGTGCTACAACTCCTGTGGAAACACATTGAGTGCTTCCCTTAATCCAGATCTTCTTAGATCTGGATCTAAGGGCTGGGGTGGAAAAGCACCCAAGGTTTCAGGTCTGTTGTTGCAGCCTCTGAAAAAAGCATGGCCACAAATGCCAAGTCTACCACTTCCCAGCAGCTATCATTTATATGCATACTAATTTCTATACCATCTTTCAGGCTGTGGAAGACCTGATCTAATGAAGAGATACAATAACAGCTAGGGGATGTGCACGAATATTTGTAACATTCATTATTCATACAAATTCATACGAATTTGTACATTTGTACGCTAATAGAATGTTATGACATTTGTGTGTTAACATTCGTGTGAATATAAATCTTTCAGAACATTCTTACAAACAGTTCATACATTCATTAAACTGGGGATACGTATCAACATGTATGTGTTCCTATTGGATACATATCGGATACATATGCATTGGTATAGGATACGTATCTTGTATTTATGCATTTGTATAGGACCTGTATGAAGGATCTATATGCAGGATCCATATCCAGGATCTGTATGCATTTGTATTGGATATTTGTACAGATTTGTACAAATACATTCATATCGAATAGAGTCCTACCACATTCATAGGGAACCAATTCAAATGAATACAAATTTTCTAACATTTGATTCATTACAAATCGAATGCCGAAAAAACCATTCATGCACATTCCTAATAACAACCCATATATTGGCAAAATACAATGACGAAAGAAATACAAATGGACAATATGAGAAAGAAAACACAAGGAGCATTTTTAAAACCGTGAAGACAGATTACATTTATGTATGTGGGCGCAAGTTAAAGAAAGAGGGAGAGTTTAACATATACATCTCTTAGAAACAGAAGGATGGCTATGGAAGCTCTTTGCTGAGCAAATTCTTTTCATTTTTCTTTGCAGCAGTCTAGAGGAGATTGCTGAGACTGAACTAATTTTCTCAGGAACAAACTGTTTGACAGACTTAGGTAAATAGTTGTGACTAGAAAAAGAAATGGTAGGCTTTAATAATAATGTACAAATCAGCAAAGCCCCAGACTTGGTTAGCATTCATCCAAGAGTTAGTAAAAGAAAGCTCAAATGAGAGATCATAGATCTCTTAACCAAAACATGCAATTTATTTTGAAGTTGGCTGCTTTAGCTGGGAACTGGCAGATGTCCAGTACAACTCAGTGTTCTAGAAAATGTTCAAGGGGTGACTTAGGAAATTGTAGAGCTGTCAGCATAACATTTGACCCAAGAAAGATAATGGAAACCATTATTACAGATAGAATCTGAAAGTGTTTAGAAGTACACATTTTGCTCAAAAATAACCCATGTGGCTTATGGAAAGGGATGGCCTATATAACAAGCTTTAAGAATTCTTAAAGAGCATCAACAAGTATGGGAATACAAATAATCAAGTAGACCCTGAATTTTCAAAGCTTCTCACCAGTGACTTCTTAATAAACATGGCAACCATGAAAGAGATCTTATTTTGGATAAACAACAACCAGATCAATCATTTCGTAGCCCTCCTTTCATATATGAAAGGAATATTTGTGCTAGCTATGAAAACATGTATCTGAGTGTGTGGCATATTCATAGTTCCCTTAGTCACTGCCAGCACCACGACCACTATCACAAAATTTGAGGAAGGAGTTATGACCATAGTGACACACATGCCAGAAGGGTTTTACAGTAACAAAAAAAAAATTAACTACCTTGATCCAGGAACCACCTGCAGTCACTCACTCTGCAGCTGCATTCAGCCACACCACACCCATAGAGCAGCTGCACTAACACACACTAGTAGTTACTACTGGGTCTTGATAGTACTTTAACAGTTACATAAAATGTTAAATAAAATACCAGTCAAACTGACTACAACATATAATACAGTATAGTGCAACAGGCCACCTCTGTAACAAAGTCTACCTAACGTTGCTCAATTGACTTTCCCACCTTTCCATTTTTGTTTCATCAGGAATGGGGGATTTCCAATTTGAAATTGTTCTGTGATGCTTTGAAAGTACCATGACTTTATTCAGTGACTTGCAGAACAAATAGGTAGAGGTAACTGCACAGTGAAGGGTAAAGAAAATCAGGGAGGGAGGGAAGGAGAAGAATGACAAGGAAGATCAAGTCAGTAGTTAAAATTATCCACAACTGTCTGTGGCATTCAATGAGATACATTGCACAAAATGTAGCTTATCTAGTCTGGCATCCCATGAACCTGATGAGTATGATTCTGTATGAAATGAACAATGATGCACTAATGATAGATCCAGCACTGAAGCACTGCCGTGCTGATAACACACTGACACACTGATATGGAAGGAGTTATGGGTAAAAAACACATGGTAGGATTGATCCAAAAGAGGAATCAGCATCATGGAATCGGTGGGAACTAAAGAAGGAAAAGTTTTCTCACAATTTGCTTATTCAGGATTCTCATTTTGGGAACCAAGCAATTTAGTTTTGAAAATAAAGGCATATGGGTGGTGGGGGAATCATTTCTGAGACAAAGAGCATTGCCTAGGGAAGTCCACTTGGATGTGTGAAGTGAGGTTAGAGAAAACGAGCATCTGATGTTGCGTTCAAAGCAGTGCTGTCATGTACAGTTATGAAGTTAGCATTGCCTGATGGGAACTTTGCTAGAAACAATGAGGGCAAAGATGATGAGTATGTTAAAAAGTTCCTTATGGGAATTATAACACACTAAAATATGTAAGCTGTGAAATTCAGGTTGCATACCGAAATGTCTAGAAAAATTAAGCCAGTCCTCCCAGTCCTGAGAAGCTTCCACAAAATCCCCTGTTCTTTCATAATTTCTTTAAAAAAAAAAAGTAGTGGAATACACTCTCAACACTGGTATTTATAAATGGGCTGAATTAATGGTATACAGACTATCTATATGGAATATTAAACTGACCCTTGTTGGATTTATATGTGAAATATCAACAGAAATTCTGTTGGAATTCTGTGTTTTAAAACATCATGTTACTAAAACTGTCTACTTTTGCATTAGCATTAATACATTCTATTCTATACGACAGGCACTAGCCCTCCTACTAGATAATCTGAATCATGTATATCTGTATGAATAGGGTTGCATCCACACAGAAAGGCCTAAATCAGCTTGATTCTGCACAGCCAGTCCTAGGAGTGAATAACCAGTAGGCCCTGGGAAACTACTCTTAGGGCAGACTGTGGAGGCTGAGACACTCCTTCTTCCTTTATCAATGGACTGAGGGAAAAGGAGCACGTAGCCAGCTGTGATTTTCTTCCAGACACCATATTCAAAGCACATAAAATGACCAGTTTCTGAGTCAATATCCAGTGCTCCAGACCAAACCTTGGATGGAATATCACTGCTGAGTTCAGGAACTCAAGGGATGTAGGGCCTATTTGCACTACAGCCTATAGTGCGTAATTAGGCAGCTTCTGGGGAAGAGCATTCACACCTTGAGGAGTTTGTTACAGCCTCCAGGTGCTCCCTTACCTAGTTCCTTACCTGGCACATCCAGCAGTGAGCACCCACACGTTTTCTGGTGCCCCGGGATTGTCTGAGGTGCTGCGCAAGCACTCTGGCACCTGAGACGACCATAGATGTAACTGTGCATGCTCAGAGCATCAGTGTCATCATAGCGGCAGCAGTGATGCATGTGCAGTTGTGCAGGGCGCTGCAAACAAAATGGCGGCACCCAGAAAAGGAACTGTGGCATGATCAAACAAAGGTGAGTGTTTGGTCACACGTGGGGTGGGCTGTAGTTACCCAGTGCTTCCAGGTGTGAGTGCTAGTGAACACTGGGTGATTACATTATCCTTTCCCATCCAGAGGTGATGAGGTCTGGTAGAGGATGACAACGTATGAATGTCCAGGCCTCCGAATACATGAGGAGTGCCTTATGCACCCCTGTTAAAGATACCTGACAGACTTGGAGTCTGTTTACACTGATATTTCCTTCTGTTTTGCAGCATGAAATATTACTCAGTTTGGAACACATGTAAGAAAGTGCAAATAAGACAGGATGGAAGCTTTGCACAAATGCTGTAGCAACTGCAGATAATAAAATGTGAATGCAGTTCATTTGTTAACATTTTAGTGAGTTACCCTCTTCAGGCAGATAAGCAGACACTTGCCATGCACTGAATTCTATACTGTACAGGCTGCCTCCAGACAGGATGACTATAGAGTCTTTAGGGTGTTGCTAGGTTTGGGTCACCTCACATATCATAGGCAGCCCCACCAGAGACCCACTTTTTCACCCCTAAGAAGTACTTTTAACTATTGCTGGAAAACCCCGTGCTAGTTGTGCGTTTCCCAACTGTAGTGCTTTTTAGGGAGACACTTACCTTTCTGGACAGAGCAGCAATCATAGCTCCATCCATAGTACATATGCGTAAGCTGAAAGAGCTAACCACATATGCGTGGAAGTGATGATGCATTAATCTAGGAATTTGGTGGTGGTCGGATTGCCCAGGTTGAACATCACCAAAACATGCAAATATACACTGACTAATAACAGGTACAATTTCCTATTCTTAGTTATTCACATTTTTTTAATTATTCCTGTCGGTTTACAGTTGATTTATTCAGACATCCACAGGAAGATTATTCGGGAAACTAACATTCAAATAACGATAATAATAATAATAGTCATGATTTTGTAGGCTTGGAGACGATTTGACTAGTGTTGTTCATCCTGTGGTGTAATTCTAATAAGCCTTTGTACATTACTTAATAAATGTTTACTCAGGAGATCCAGAAATCACTTCTGAAACTATTTTGCAGCATATTGGATTTTATCTTTTATATGGTACTATAGAACAGTATTTCTACAGAATCTATTGGCATATTTTTGATATACCATGGTTCCCCACCCTCAGGAATTCATTGCCTACCAAAAAGAAACTGATTACAAAAATACAATTGTATTTTTGGAAATAAATGAGGAAGGATTGTAAACCATATTGCCTGACTGCCACTTTTGAATCCTGTGAAATTGGCTTCTCTATAGTATTTTCATTACTGTAGAAGTTGATTTTTTAAAATAGAGTTGCTTATACTCATTATTATTTTAACTTTATTAGAAAGATATTTTGAAGGATGTCTAAGAAGTTAATGTGTTCACTCTGACCAGATCAAGCACTCAGCATATCAAGAGATTCTCATCATGAGAAGAAAAGTAGTATGTGCATTTATGCAATTGTAGCTCAGTATTTACTGTAAATTACAAAAGGCAATTATATTGGTGTACATAGGTAAGGATGAAAAGAATTTAACACACAAATATAAACACAGAAGAATCTAGAAGAACCCTACATGTCCCATGCCCCATCTATTCTAGTGGTCTGTTCTCAATGTGGACAGCCAGCTACACATAGAAACCCATCATCCAAGCAGAAGCTGATCTGTTTGCAGTCCTCTAGCAGCTGCTTTTAGAAGCAAACTATCTCCTACTGCCATCAGGGTTAACAGCCATTAATAGACCTGACTTTCATGAATTGGTCCAAACATTTTTCAAAGCCATCCAAGCTGATTGTCAATGTCACATGTCCTGATAATGAATTCCAACATTAACTATGCATTATGTTAACAAAGGAAAGAGGCAAAGAGTAGAATCCCCTGTTTTATCCAGGATTCAGGATCATATCCAAACCATGCATGACTGCATACACCTCTATTATGCTCTCTCTCACTTGTCTCCTTTCTAATTCCCCCCTTTAAGTAGATTGCATCCCTTTAAAAACGACATGAAGGAAGGCTGCTTTTTGATTTGGTACTTACTCTCTTATCTCCTAGAAGACACAAAGGACAGTGAGGCCTAGTGAGTGGCATTTAAGCATTTGGTGAGTGGCCCTTCTAGATGACAGAGAAAAGAAGACCTTCATTTCACACTTGCTTATTTAATCGATAAAATCATACTTCAGCTGTCTTCCATGTTTTAAAGCAGTCTGAATGAGGAATGAAAAAGTAGTTGTGACCTCACCATATCCTCCCTCAAGGCGTGTGTCAATCCCTTACACTATATTTGCATTGAATGTGGTGCTTTGCATTTCTAAAATTTGATCAAATTGAAGCACCCTCCTGCTTGTGAAGACAACCTATCCAATCCAACATTCACTTTTTCATGGCATTTTTGCCCATGAAAAGGGCTTTTTCAATGGGAAAAAGACTTTGTTGTGCAAAAAAGCCCCCAAACTAAATTGGAAAACCCGGGGGGGGGTTGTTTTGTTTTTTGACAATGAAATGAACAAATGGGTTTTGCTTCAACAGTGAAAGAAACATGCACATCTCCACTCAATGCATATGTTGCTGCCCCATTAGCAAGTATGTGAACAACATATTACAGCTTTTCAAAGAGCTACATATGAGCACTGCCTGTTGCCCTGTGCAGATGCTGTCCTCCTTCTACCTTTCGTATGTAGCACCATCCTCTCCTATCTTCTGTTTTATTCAAAGTAAAACCCTTCAGAACAAATTTTTGCTGAATTCTTACTACTCAGGCACCTTTTTGCACATTGCACCACAGATAACATAAATATGGCTCAAAAACACTGAGCTTGTGGGATATTAGAAACTACTAACCTTGGTTTTTGTTTTTGTTTTTACTTATTTTCCACACTTTTTTCCTCCTGTTGACCTTCATGTGGGTTCCATTGATCCGTGTTCTGTACGCAAATGGAATTTCATCTCAAAGTATCATCAGACACTGTTCCATCGACCACACTGTTAGGTAAGAAGACTATTATGATGCACAATAGCTTGTTGACAAGAAAACACATGCATTCTGAAAATGGCTCAATAGAACATTAGCAATATGCACCCAAACTATCAATATTAAGCATCCTTTTGAAATCATAAGAAACCCTTTAATTATTACTGAGGAATTATGAGTGAAGTTCTTTTTATATATTTAGCATATGTAAATAATCAAACTCTTCTGCCTTAGCAGATTTAAAATATATTTTTGAATAAGTGTACATAATCTTCCTTTCTCTTGCTCTGTCACAATCACACACACATATTGCATACACCAAACACTAAATTCAGTATTTATTTAGCACATGACAAATTCACATAGTTTAGAACCAGTGATAGTGATAGAACCAGGAGATCCTTTAAGATTGTCTGGTAGCTGCACCTTCGAGGTTTTAGATGCTCTTTAGCACCACTGAATTACTCTTTAGCACCACCAAGGTAACACGTGTGACTTAAGGAGTGTCACGGACACAAGCAGTCATTGTCCCCCACTAAATTCGGTAATAATTATAAAACAGAAAACAGGCAATAGGCTTTGCAAGAAGTTTTTGTCATTCTTCTTCCTATTTTTGTTTTTAGTCTTACCAAATTTGTATGCTTTAGCTTAAAATCTGAGTTTCTTGGTTTTACACACCTGCTGACATTTTCATCTCTGTTTTGTCCTTCTGCAGTTGAAGTTGTTTTTAATTAAAATATTTTAAATGCTAGTTTGAGGGACAAGTCCATATCCAATTCTGTGATTATATCAGACCCGTTCAGTGCTATGCTCACTGCCTGTCACACCATCTACTTGTATGTTAATAACAGTCAACCTTAACTTTGAGCTACTCAAGGGTTTTAGATCCCCCCCCCCAAAAAAAACATCTATGTACCATAGTATGGACTTCTTGGATGAACCTAATGCCAAACTATGATAGGTAAGATCTGTACTATTGATCTATGTAGACTAATTTGTGAATAAAAAAATAGATAATTTTTTAATAAAAGCAGGAAAGTTGTTTTGAGCTACTGCTGAATGAAGAAAAAGTGAATAGTTACATGTGCAAATATTTATTTCTTTTTATAAACAATATATTCTGACCTGTATTATGGTCATCTCATCATCTTCTAAATGACCATTTGCTGATTAGTTTCATCTTATTTTTCTTCTATTTCCTACCAATTGATGGTGTGCTCAGGTGTCAAAGATCCTTTGTCTTTCCCTCACTTACCAGTATCTTGGTATAGTGTGAGGGCTAGGTCTCTTCTATACTCTGGAGCATAAGAGAGAGGCCTGCTACTGCTTAGGTTGCTCCATCTGCATTGGATGGAACATAGAATGGTCTAGACTAGATTTCCCAAATACTGGAAGCCAGTTTTGTAGGATCCCTACATATATACATGCTGTACCACTGCATCCACAAATTGACTGAAAAATATCAGAAGAAACATTGGGAAGCAAGGAAAGCAAAATTGATTGGGTTTTAGAAAGTATATGGGGATTACTTTTTGTTTGCCTGTGTATGTAGTTGACCAGTAGGGTAATTCTTTCTCCAACAAGCCCTTTCCTTTCCAAAACTCCCATCTTGTGCACTTCCACCTTATTGCAAGAAGATGACAGGACTAAACTTGTCATCAACAGTAGTGGACCTGCAATTGCAAGTGGAGACACAGAACAATAAAAATTAGCCTCTTCTCCTTTACTTTATTTGCCTTTTTGGTCTTTGAATGTTACAGTAATGGCAGTGAAAATCGATCACAAGTCCCACAGCCTCTCTCACTAAGGTGCATTCAGTGTATTACAGTAAGGCCAAGAGTCAGCCTATTACCAGGTAAATCAAAAGGAAGAAAATGGTATTGAGTATTAACTTTCAGAGAGGGTAGTTCAATGATATAAAGGGATAGAAGTGAAGGAAGCATATCATATCCTAATACCTTATCGGGATTTTCTGTTAAGATTGGTATTTATAGCCTCAAATGAAGTCTCCACACAAAGTATTTGGATGTCCCATCAGAAACCAGAAGCAGGGCATTCAACTCTCAGGACAGATAACTGTCCTTCAGGTGCTTTCTCCCCTCCCCCCATTTGTAGAGGGACTGTGAAGGGAAGAAGCACCTTATTGGCTCAATTTCTGAAGAGTGAGCTCTCTACACTGACCTGGAACAAAAATGGCCCATTCAGAAATCTCAGTATCAAAACTTTCATTCCGCAACTATGTGTCTTTAGAGCAGTGGGGTGCCTTTCTTCCCTGTGGACATGGAGCCAGAATCTCAAAAGTCACTCCATGTGTCCTCCATGAATTTATCTAATCCTTCTTAAAGTTATCCAGGCTGATTGCTCTCACCACCTCTTCTGGCAATAAATTTCATAAACCAATGACATTCTGGGTGAAAAAAAAAATATTTTGCCTTGTCTGTCCTAACTCTTCTTCCCATCAGCTACATAGAGTGCCCCATGGTCTTAGTGTCGCATGATAGAGAAAATATTTTTTCTCTGTCATGCAACACTAGGAAAAAAATTTTTTCCTAACCACCTTTTCCACACCATGCATGATTCACTTTATTTCAGTCATGTCAAGCCTTAAACACCACCTTTCAAGGCTGAAAAGGCGAGACATTGCAGCCTAATTCTGTAAGCCCCTTTTTGGCATTTTTTTTCTATAATATACATTCTGAGATGTGGTGATCAGAATTGCAAACAATATTCTCTTCCTAATTACCCCTAGTACTGAGTTTGTTTTTTTCACTATGCTGAACACTGGGTTAACATCTACATTGACCTGTCCCCAGAACCCTAAGTTCCCTTTCCCAGTCTGTCATAGTGTTAGTTTTTTTTTCTTACCCTACAGTGTAAAATCCTTTTTTTTAAAGGAGCATTTTGTTTTATAAGGTAAAATGAGGCAAAATTCAAAATAGATCACTTAGTTGTCTTCTGGGTACTGTTGCTAAATATGTCTAGGCAGCTAGAAAAATAAAGATGATGGTAATGCATTATGACCAAGTTTCAGCATCATTAGCCTGATCTCAAGAATAGACTATTATATAGTGATTCCCCCCTCCCCCACATAAGTGGGAGTTTTAGAACTGAAGACTCAATCTATGATGAATTAGCTGCCAGCGTATTCCAGGGTAGCTGCAGGGCCAGGACCTGCTGTTCCATCTGCATTGAAATAACCACTGAGATGCCGTGGCCAAGTGATTGATGGGTATCTTTAACAATATTCCATTCTACATGCCTTCATCATCTTTCATGGGTACAAGGAATCCCAGACTTCTGCAGTACGAGGCTTTGACACATTGTGAGGAGTTCACATGAAAGAAGTGGATATGATATCAAATTTGGAAGGTGTCTTCTGAGAAAAGTATGGCAAACTGGAAATTGTTGCTGTAGAAGCAAAAGTGTGATTAGTTTTGAAAAACGTATAGAGACAGGAATAAGGGAGATAAATGAACCAACTCCTCAACTAATAAGGAAGTAACAAGAAGTATGGGTATTAAATTAATTTTCAGTGGAGTCTTATTAAAAGGTATAAATAGGTTTAAGGGCCTTTCTGCACTAAAAAGCTATGATCTGAATTAATGGCTCTAGATCAGCAACATCCACTGGTTTGGGCCACAGCAAGGCATGGTGGTGCTAGTTCAGACTGGCCCTTGGACTGGTTCCAAAGATTATCAGTGAACTCCCAGGTTAACCCATCTTGATGGTGCACTGCTAAAATGTCTAAATTCAAATGTTATTAAATCAGATTTGAATTCGAATGTCAATATTCATCGGATTTGAATCGGATTTTTGAATTTTCAAGTATTTATGCACACCCGTAGTTCAGACTTGAACAGGGTTGAACGGGGTTGATCTTTGAACAGCTTTGAACTGTTCACTGACAAAAAATAAAATAAAATATTATTAAAAAGTCCTTTTAAAGGGCAAGTATTGATTAATGTGAAATGATTTGAACTGAGTGGTTCAACTGGTTTGGATGAAGTCCCTGATTCTGTATGAGTTTGAACAAGTCCCGTTGATTGAGGTGATTATTAGAATTAAAGTTTGAACTAGCTGAATCTTGTGGTTCAATTTGAACTGGTTCAGCACATCTCTACAGACTGGGCTATCTGAGACTGCAGCACATATAGACAGAAATTCACATTCATGCGAATTGATCCACTTTGGGAATGTGCTAGGCTTTGAATTTGCTTCTAATTCTCTTTAAATCTCTGCTGCCATCAGTTATGCCTCTGAATCTACTTTGAATCCAATCTGAATCCATTCTGAGTCCAATCTGAATCTGCTCTGAAGCTTTGACTTTCTCATGCTTTGCTCCAATATACTTGTTTATACTTGTTCACACTGAACAGCATCTGCTATTCTGGGGTACATTCCCCCAGTTTGCAGAAATCTTTTTGGAACGTCAGATTGTCTTTCCATTTTTACCATTCTGCACAATTTGGTCTCCTCAACAAACTTGGTCACTTATCATTCCTAACTCTAAGTCATTTAAATAAGTTTTAGAAAGCTGTGGTCCCTGGTCAAATCCTTGGAGAACTCCACTTGTTAAAGCTCTACTGTCAGTTCTATAAGCCAAACTTCTGTGGTTATTAAGTTTACTGATAATTTTTGTTGAGGGACTTTCTCAAAGCATCTGAATGTGCATCCCTTTCCTAGGCGGTAAATAATCATTCCAAAGGGTTTCCCAAATTTTAAGCTGGATTGGCCAGGAAACTGTATAAGCAAAGAGGACATGATTTCCCATCTAGTGTCCAAACAGTAAGTAGAATCCTTGTTGTCAGGCTACGTCGCCTGACTTGGATTAGAAGTATAAAGTAATTTGAGCTGTATATTTGACACAAATGCTTAGAAGGCATTTTTTAATGCTTCTGGGGATGGGATGCTTATTCTTAAAGAGATCATTTTAAAAAGTCCTGTGTGATCATATCCTAAGACCTCTTTTAAAAAACCAATTAGTCAGAACTTGGCTGTCATGGAGCAAGGCCTGTGATTCTAACTTTCAGGCTGATGTGGTAAACTTTCTTCTGCTAAGTAGCAGCAGCGATTAATCCTGTAGAGTTTATTGTTTGAACTCCAAAATGCCTAACACCAATTTGGTGTCTGTGAGGAGCATGTTTCAGGGGAGGGGGTGATTTCATTACATTAAGGTGACAATATGATAGTTGATCATTTTTCACTTTGGCTCATATTTATCTTACATTAGCATATCACCTTGAAATAAGTCATTTGTCACATAATGGTTTAGGCGCACATGAAAACAAATACAATCTATAAGCCAATTTTATAAGACTTTCCATTACTGCTAGTATAATGCAGAAAGTCACATTAGCCATTCTAGAGCCATCCTTAGAAGCTGTCATATAAATGACAACCCTTTACTGCCAGAGAGTGAGAATGGATGTGTGTGTAATTAAATACACTGCAAACATCGATCCAAAAATAATTTATTTTGTGCAAAGGATGTCTTATCATGTTACACACTTGCCAAGACTAACTGAATAAAAGTATAAATGGATATGATAGGCTTATCATTTCAAAATCAGAAAGATGTTGTGGATATTAAAGGAAGAGTTTTGAAATAAAACTTCATTTTTCATATTCTAGACACACCATATTTTGGTAGTCCTTGAGCTGTTTCTGAAAGAGTTTGGTCACATTGTAACTTTTCCCATTCTTGTTCCTCTTCTTATTTTGCCAAGCTAATTTATGATGTGAGGATTAGAAACAAAAACACCTACAGATTGTTTTACTCTTAAGTGTATGAATTTTAATCTTACTGGAAATAGTGAAGGAATGTATAACTCATTGTACCACTAGAAACTGTGGTGGTAAGATTACAATCTTTAATTACTCCCCTCTCTATACGTATGTGTACTTATTAGTGTGGCTCTACATTAGAATGTATTTTTCCCCTTTGTTGAATAGATATCTATATTAAATATTTTGGCAATGTGTATCTCTGACTGCCTATTCATACAGGTTGTGCTGCAAAACAAAAGATGATTGGACTTGGCATAGAAACTGATGTATGATATTAGCGATATTATGATGTAAGAAAAATGTTAAGATGTTACATTTAACCTATTTAAGTGGCATAGGATCATTTTTGCATATCTTTTTGTGGAGCCCAATCTTGATTAAAGTACCTGTTGTAGCTTTAATTGCCTTTGTGTAAATATTATATAACGTGTTGAGGGTAAATGGCACTGACCAGGAGGGTTGGTATACAGAGAAGGAGGGGCTAAGCCCAGCTCAATTAGCATATTGAAGTGTCGTGCCTCCCCTCGCACCTCCCGACTCCAGCTCGTCGGAAGACG
>MTQE01003428.1:15466407-15487727 GCA_014337955.1 Aspidoscelis marmoratus | reverse complement strand
AAGCAACGCCCCACGAAGCAGAGCTGCGTGCGTGCGTCTGCCCTCGCACCTGGCCGCCTCAGGATACGACTTGAAGAAAGGTGGGGCAGCCCAGAGAGAAACAGCCAATCAGCAGCGATGGAACCCTGGCAGAGACTATAAAAAGTGCCTTCCTGTTAGAGCTGTTGTTCTGTAACTGGGGCTAGACTTAGGAAGAAGTTAGACGGTACAGATCCGGGTCATGAGGAGAGTCTAGATAGGGATTAGTCAGGGTCCTGAGTTAAGAAAATAAGTTAATGTGAACTGCTTGTGTTAAAGTTGAACGAACATAAGAGTTGTAAACAAAGTTACATTTGTTTCAAAAGACACTATACTTGAGGCCTGATACTGGCTCAGTCGCTCAAGCGAGGGGGGAAGTGTTGCCATACTAACGTAACTGCGATAGTGTAACAAGAGTTGGAAGCTGGGTGCTGAAGTAGTAAAAAAGGCTCAGAGGCCTACTTAAAAAGAGAACTTGAAGTCCATGGCTATAGTGGCCAGACTGGAGAGAGTTAGATGCCCAGCTGGGGCCTTGCAACTGGTAACCGCTGGCCGTGGGTGTCACACCTTTAAAACATCAGGGCTAGAAAAAAGAAGAAGAGTTCCTATACAAAAAAAGACAAATAGATCAGTGTCTTTTACATGAACAACAAGGAGCATCCTGATCTGGGTTGGTAACTTAGACTGTATTCAGACATAAGAAAAGAGGCACCTTAGAAAGACATTGTGTAGCCCTTACGTTCCTAAGCCTTCTCTATTCCACCTTTTCTAGCACAGAATGTTAAGGAGAGGAGGAAGATGCAGACTGATGTGTGAACCTCAAAGCCTTTTCTAAGCTGCCTGTGAAACTCTGGACATGTCCAGAGAGCTTAAACCTGGCTTCAAGCTTTGAATTTCCTGCAGATTTCCCAACAGGATGAGAGAAAGATGCGCAAGGAGGGTAGGGCTCTTGTGTAGCTGTGTCCCATCATCTAGATGGAATGATCAAAACTCCAAGTATCCTCCAGATGAGAGAAAGTACTAATAAAATAGCTGTAATTGATGGAGTCCCATGACCACCAGATCAGCAGTGGCTGTAAAGTTTTTGCTTCTGTCTGGAGGCACCCTCTGTTTTGCTATGTTTGATCACAACCTCAAAGAGACAGTGTGTGGCCCAAGCATTCTCTAATCACGTTTTCTAGCACAGAATGTGCATGAGAGGGGGGAGTTGGTGTGTGAACAATCCCGTCTCAAAGCCTTCTCTGAGGTGCCTCAGAGGCGCCTCAGAGTTACTTTGTTGTTGATGATGTTGTGTCTGATCACAGCCTAAGAATAGTCACAAGAAATATGTATTGTTCATACTCAGCAGCTCTGACCCTTAGTGGTAAGAAATTATCCAAAATCTATTTTTGGCTGTTTTTGATGTAGTGGAAGAACACTGCAGGCGAAAAAAGGGAAGGTGAATTTTTCAAATTTTGCAAATCAGCTTACAGTCCCCCTTCTTCAAAGGTTGCCTTCAGTCTCTCCAAGCAGTAAGTTTGGAATGCGTAAGGGGTTTGCAGGAAGAAATGAGAATCAGTAAAAGTCACCTTTAGTAAGCATGCTGTACTACTAGTGATCTTCTTAAAATGGTGACATGCTTTTCACACACTACCTGCTGCACCCAGCCATGCTAACACTGCTGCCGGGAAGGTTTGTTCCACTCTTTGCAATGCTGATTAGGGATTTTTATTTTTATTTTTATTCGATTAGTATTGAATACAAGAAAAATTGTATTGGTTTGAATAAATCTCTTCAAACGTGGTAAGATTTGAATTTGATACAAATGTTCCATTTGAATTTGATACAAATGTTAGATACCAGTCACATACGAATTGCATCTGAATTGCATACAAAACCCATATGAATCCCATAAGAATTTGAAACAAGGTTTCATACGAATGTATCAAAACATTCTTTTCAAATTTGAATGTCCGAATTCAGCTGAATTTTGAACGTTATGAATATTCATGCACATCCCTAATGCTGATGGCTGAACAGAAGACAGCTGAACAGAAGGAATAGTCCTATGAATGTGGTGGTACTTCTCTTCCTACTTCTCTGCTGTACAAATGCTCTAAGATGCTTACGGAGGCATCTTAGCCATATACGTTCAGGTTCATGTGGATGCTGAACTAATTCAGACAACTAATGTGTCATGAGGGAATACAATCATAGGGATCCTGACCCTTCATCATGCATTCACCATGCCATAAAGGTCTTGGGTGAACAATGCCTGTCTCCCTCTAACAAATAGGAGGATCTTTTACAAATAAAAGTACTCAGAAGATACTCCCATCAAAGCTGAGTTGTTTTACTGTTTGGAAAAAAAGAATGAAGTTACTGGTAATGTAGAAAAAGTGTTGCAGGCAGCACTTTAAAAAAATATTTTTATAACACGATACATTCAATAATACATTAAAAACTAAGTTAATTAAATTCAACTTCACATTTATAATGAATCTATCATAGTACTTATTTATGTAGTTTTGTTAGTAACCGAGTACCTTAATGTTCCTCTTATTTTATCTGAACTCTCTGAACTGCCCTTCTGACCTTTCTCTCTATCCAATTGTATACAACCAAAACCATTTCACATATCATTTGGAAAATTGTTTTGAAAACATCCTCTAATTTCCTTTCCCCCTACTTTTGTATAGCATAATCCATCATATTTTAGCCTGTATTATTAATGGAGGTAGCGTCTGTTGTAGAGCTATGTGCTTTACTATTAAAGATTCAAGAAGGCTTCCTCATTTCTATATAGTATCTTTATACCAAAAGCACAACATTCTACATCCATACCCCTGTCTCTCTTCTGTATTTCTCCTACTACAAGATTTTGCTACCTACTATAAGGTTCCAATTGACCATCAATAGTAAATTCAATAGTGTATAAAGTGGGAAAGCAATCCTTAAGAGGGAGGGGATGTTTATTAGGATATATCACACTCCAAGGGCAGCTTTAAAATGAATCAAAAATTTAATTCCCTGTCATTTGCATTAATTGTCAGACATAATTTTGACTTCATATTTTGGCTAAAATCCACTGGCAGAGGACTGGAACATTTTTACATTGTGAACAATTGATTGGAGTGGTACTTCCTTCATAACTTCCTTATTATTTTTTACACATAATCCAGATTCTTATTCATCCCTCACATATGCAAGCCTTTGTACACAGGACCACCTATGGGTATGGGTATGCTGGGAGTCCCATGGAAGGGTACGGATCTAGAATTGTTTAAAATTCCTCTCTTAAAGAGAGACAGGCCCAGGATCAAAATCGCTCTTTCTGCACTTAATTGTTAATCTGGATTAAGGAGCTGCAAAGAACATGTCATCTGCATGGTAATCTGGATCAAGAAGCTGCTAAAAACACATCATCTGCACAAGAATAAAGTAGATTTGGATCATAAATGTGCTAATTTATCTGTATTAATAATAGACCAGATAAATCTCTGATCCAGATAAAGGAAGGGGCATCTGCACATCTAGGAACAGATCTAGGAAGAATATGGGAGTGGTTTTGTGTGACATGTGCCATTAGAATGCAATGGCAAAAACACCTTCATAGTGCCCCTACAAGAGTGTCCACACTGATGACAGTGGTGTCTTTGCAGTACCTGTGAAGACACTTTGCATCTGTCGAGAAGCTGTCTTTGCATTCCCTTCAAAGACACTGCACACATACCCACTGCCCAGATATAACATTCAATCAACAGGGACATGGCCAATTGCATTGGGTGTTGGAGGTGCCATGGACCAATTGAATCAAAGTATGGGCACTTCATATGGAGGTAGTTCACATCCATTGTTGTGGAACAGGGCTTAGGCATTTGCATTGTATTTCTGTTTAGCATACATTTGCTGTTCTAAAGTCTACTCGATGCAGATGCCTCTGCCTGTGGCTGATCTGGATCTAACTAATGTGGATCTAGCTAATATACATTAACCAAGGTAAGTGCAAGAAGGGCCCATAATTCTTACGACGTTACTGAAGAAGATCTAAAAAATAACTATGTACGTTGAAGTGAACTGATATACACACATAACTAGGCACAGAACTCTGGACAGCTGATAAAGAATTTTGTTTTATCTTGTCTTTTAATGTATATCTCTCATTTTGTTCCCTCATTTTTCTATGTCCAGCAATGGACAGGGGCAAGCACATCTCCACTTCTTGGGAAGGAAAGAAAAATTATATGAGAAAAAATATTGGGAAAATACAGCAAAGGGCACCTTCTTTTGACAGATCTATTAAAGAAACACCAATTGCAACTGAAGGAAATGTATGTCCTCTTCATTCATTTCTAGACTCTGTCTCCCAACTTCCCTTAGGCCAAGGCTGATGGGAGTTGGAATCCAGCATCTGGAACCTAGCTGTGAGCTAATGCCACATCTGTATATATTAAATGCAATCTGGAGAAAGAGAAATGACACATACCTGACCCTTTTCTTCTTGCTCTTTTGTTACGTTCAAAAGCTACTGCCCACAGGGTAGAAATTGTTGCCATCTTAGCTGTGAAGCACTGGAACATTTTGCAGCAGAAAATTTCAGGTTGTCCTATTCAGATGCAGCATTTTTCTGTTCTTAACCCAATTTCTCACTTCCTTTGGGGGAGTAACACAGGATTTATTTGCTTCTCCTGTCAAAGGATAAAGGTAGAATAAATGGCCAAAGGCAGTAGGTGTCATTTATATATGGCCTTCCTCCTCTTAAGCTGTGACAGGCAGGACAAGACAAGGCCCTTCATCTAAAGTGGGGAGGTAACAAAGTTATCACACTTTTGATGTAAGGTTTGTTATACTGTTATACTGTTATTGCTATGAATGTTTGGTAATTTGCTGCTTCTATATTTCCTCTTTTGTTGTTGTTGGGTTTTTTTTTTTTTTGTGGGGAGGAACAGTGTCAAACTGTGTGCAGTAGTTTTTTTCTTTTTTTTTCTTTTTTTCCTGGGGTGGTTGTAGTCATGTACAGTTTTCCTGTTGTGCTTTATTGCACCCATTGGGGAGAAAGTAACCTCTGGGGAAGGAGAAGAAATAAACAAATAACAGCTAGGTGAAAGTTTGTTTTGCCTCCCTATCTTTAAAACAGACAGTAGCCATGGGGAGATGACTCAGCCGACCCTGACAATCCAGACCCATCCCTATCGAAGCTGTGACCCAGTGGAAATGTCCTACCCCAGGGGACAGTTCCAGCCAGCAATCCGAGTGGCCGACTTGTTGCAGCACATCACTCAGATGAAACGGGGACAGGGCTATGGATTTAAAGAGGAGTATGAGGTGAGAGCAACATTCACTCTCTTGAATACCAGGATAAAGAATGAAATTAAGGCTATTGTCAAATCAGCACAAGTGCTCTGAGGGTGTTCTTTCATAGCCTAAGAGGGGCTGATTTAAATGCTAAATGTGATGATTCCTGCCTGAATCATTTGCTTCTACATCCTTGCCTGGGTCCTCTTTCTGTTATATGTACTAGCTGTATTATGCTGAAATCTCCTGCTCAGAGAGAGGTCACATGCACAAGAGCTAATGTTTATGCAGCTCTAAATGATACAATCCACCAGACAATGTAAATGCAAGTGGAAAATGTTAAAGTGAGAGTTCTTCAGAAAGTATGACCTGTTCTTCAGGTTCAGGTAGAGTCCCCCCTCCTTCCCCTCCTAGTTTGTCAAGCTGCATCCAGTCATCATCTACTTATTTGGCTTTATATATATATATACCACTTTTCATTCTGAAAAACACAAGCCAGCAGATGCTATCATTTGCCTCCTCACAACAAATTAATCCCAGCAAATGGTCTTCAGACACATACTGTATTTAGTACCAATAACAGCCCCTGATAGTCCTGTCCTTGGAGAACTCAATCCACTCCTTGGATAAAATACTTGATGGACATCTAAAGGTATGTTTATACATCAGCATCTGAACTTCAGTGCTTCTGTAGCTTGGGGCATCCAGATTGCTTAGATTAGCAAACTTGCATGTGAATAAATAAATAACTTTGAATTTTTATGAAATTATCTCTTCTGAGGACATCATACTATGTTTCCACAGGTGAGGGAGGTCTTCCTTGTCTTCGTTTTAGAGCAAGGAAGCATTTTGGAATGGCATTTCCTCTACACAGGGTAGGAAAAACTGCCCTGCTAAGAAGGCTCCTCTAATGAGGATTGTGCTGGTAAAAAGGCTGGTGTGATCACCATCTCCTACTGAAAATGGATACAAGGTGACAACAGAAGTCTTCTTGGCCTCACAAAGGCATGACAGACTGGTAAATGGAGATGCAACCTCAGTTTGATATTTGACTCAACTTGTGAGCAGAGCCAGGGAGGCAGATCATTCAGTGAATGAGAGCAAGACCTTACAGGAGCAGAACTGTTGCATATCAAAGCCCAACCCATTGCAAGCCAAGTTGCTGTCCCAGTTGCTGCTGCTTCCTCCTCACATCCCTGTGCACATGGGTATTGATCTGCCTCTGTTCACTCTGAAGGAGGCATATTTGTTTAAAATTGGTCTCTTAGAGGGGCTGCCACTGCCTCGCAGTGGATTTGGGGCAGCCTTAATGTGAATTAAGATTTGCATTAAGGAGTCCCCATGGCAATGGAGGACAGGGCGGGTTCAAGGCAAACCTGCCCGTCCCCATGAAAACCACAGCAAATCCCTTCATTGGAATGCTGCGGTTTTCTCCACACACACCCTTGCCTGAGCACTTATTTGCCCAGATAAGGACTTGAATTACCCCAAATGATAGCCTGGCAGCTGCCCTGCAATCAGCTGAGCAACTGTCTGGCAGGTATAGGGGCTGTCAAGAGCAGGGCAGAGCTCCAGTAAGATGATTAAAACAGAAGCAAAAGCTGTGTCTGTTTTAATCATTTCTATCAGTCACAAGTTTCCTGTTTTGTCTAGAGAAAGCATGAGAAAATGATGGGATGGGAGGAGATGACTGGAAACATCTTTGATTGCCTTTCCACTTTACCAAAATACAATTTAAGTTTGTAATCCATTAGAATAGGCAGGTGCAAAAAAGGCATAGCTTTTTCAATGTTAATTGTTGTATAGAAGAGAGAGTTTCAGTACATGCAAATTTCATGCTAGGCAAAGATTCTGGAGAAGTATTCTGCCTTTGAACATCTTAAGAACTGGTTCTTTACTGATATTTTACATAATTATCATTTATTCTGTGCTTTTACAAATGGCTACTTTGCATTGCAGCTGAATTATTCTTATTATTATTTTACAAAAATCAGTTGCAGGAAAAATTGTGTTGCAGTTTCTGTTTACTAGGAGTGGTATACCCTGCTGTTTTCTTTCATATTGTAAGACTTTGCACTTTTGCATATGCTTGCCTAAAACTCCCAGACCAATAACCTAATTAGCACTGACATTAATTTTGCACACCTGATAGTTCTTGTGTTTTGTAGACCATGAAGGCAATCAAATGTCCTTGCATGCTCATGCTCATTATCTCATAAATACATTTAGTTAAGCTTGTCTAGTAGTCTCTGAACAATGAATCAGAGCTGAAATGTGATTTTGCCTATTTACTCTGTTATTGAGCTGGCCCATATAATTTGGTAGTGGTGGTGGCAAAAAGGGAATTAGTTTTTTAAGAACATGGGCATTCTGAAATTTTCAGAAAGTATTATAGCACCTTTTTGATTGCTTTGTTAATCTTTCTTAAGTACTCACTGTCATTAACTAAATAGACACAGGTACAGTGTACATCAAGACAACCAGTATATAAAATTGTGCTAGGTTTGGAAAAGGTGACTATATATAATACCACTAGAAGCAGGGTGGGGGGCACTCTATGAAGCTAATGGACAGGAGGCTTAGAACTGACAAGGGAAAGTTTTTTGTTTTTATTTTCCTTTTCACCCAGGGTGTCATTGTTCTGTGAAATTTGCTACCATAAGACGTAGTGACACCAACCTAAGAATTCCTTAGTACCACCTCCAGGTTGGAGATACAGACAGGATGCCTCCAAAGGCCATTTGCAGGGAATTGAGAGCAAGTGAAGGTTTTTTCAACTTCTGCTTGAGAATGCCCTGAAGCAATTGGCAAGCCACTGTATGAGGCAGGATGCTGGAATAGATTTGGTCTAGTGGTATTCTTATCTGGGAATACCAAGTTTGATTCCACTCTCCCCCATGAAAGCCAGCTGGGTGACCTTGGGCTCATCACAGCTCTCTTCGGAGCTGTCACAGCCCCACCTACCTCATAGGGTGTGGGGAGAAGAATAGAAAGCTTTGTCAGACATTTTGAGCCCCCTTAAATGGTTCTTCTTTTGTTCTTAAGGCTTTTGCATTCCAATTCCTCATTGGGCCTCCTGCAAGCCTATGGAAAACAGCTCTGAGGGCACTTGACACCTTCTCCCCCCACATCTTGCCACCATTTGGAGAGAGAGCAGTGATGGAGGCTCAGCATACACCACCACCACCACTTAATCTCACTGGGTTGGAGCTTTGGACAGGAAAGAAAAGTTCCCCAGACTCCAAAGTTTCCAGCTTCAGACTGGAAGCCTGAAAGCTCAAGAGATATTTGGTGTATATACACCATGTCTCCCAGCTCAGTCGTAGCCTCAGCCCTATTCAGAGGTCAGCGGAATGCAAAGTTAGCTTTTAAGGGAACCGTCTGATGTGTGGCTTGTGTCTTGGCATCAGCCCATTCATAATTGAGAAAATAATAGGTTTAGCCAGTTCTATGGTATGTACATTGGATTTTTCCATTAGGATGTCTCTATCATAATCATTTTAACCCTACTGTTAACTAAAAGTTTTACAGTAAATGAACCCAAACCAAGTACAGTGATGTGTGTATTGAAGGCCATATTCTTGAGAAGAGTGTCATTGTTGGCAAGCGAAAAGTGGGTTTTGCCTGCATCCCTGTACATATTTCTCAGGGGGCTGGAGAGTGCTGTGACTGATTCGGTATCAAACCTACTGGGGATTTCAGTTGTAATGATGGCCAATGATTTGACTTGACCTTGGTTTCCATGAATGGTTTGTGCAGAAGTCCCTCTTATGTAGCCTTCATGGTGGTCACAGACCCTCTTCCCCTACTGCATACATAATCCTTGAGATCTCTTTCGGGTTTTCTCCTCAGTCATTAGCCGGCTATGGGCAAGGATGCCCAACGTGGCCATTGGAGCAGTTGAGTCTGGAAGGCTATGGTGAGAGTATTGGGAGACTTTACTGATGAATTTGAAAGTTTGTCAACAACATCCTTCCAGTTATGCCACCAATTGTATCCATCCCTCCAACCCGTGAAGATTAGCATGATGTATACTCAGCATTTTGAGTTCTTGGTTGAGACCATGACAAAATGCAGCTAAGGTGGCATCTCCTGATTGACTACCTCTGCAACTAGCATCTGAAATTCAGAGGCATAAGAGGCTTGAGTTTGCCTCCCTAGTTTAATTTGGTGGAGGCATTGAACCAGGAAAACCTTAAAAGGCTAGATTTTGCTGGTCCCATAGAATGGTGAATATTTTGTACTTTTTGCGCAGCCCTTATGCCAAATCAGCACTGAAAACTAACAAATGCTTGACTAGAGATTCTGAGTTCAACATATGCATGCGTCTTTAATGTAGACCTGGCTTTGCAGGAGCATCCCAGCCTCTTCATCATTATGCCTATGAAAATGCATTTCAAGGTATGTGTTACCAAATATGGGGTTTTTGAAGAAAGATTTGTTCTTTATAACTAATAATCAAAGCCTCCTGCAGACCTTAGTACCCTCTATAACAAGTGCAAAGCAGCTTTGTATAGATAAGATGCCTGCTTTATGTGGTATTAATGGACTGTGAAGGGCTGAATTGCTTTGACTCTGATAACCTTAGATAAAGTTAATGCTGAGCTGTAAGTGAGATCTAGGTTTAATTTTTAGCTTCTCAGTTTCTAGAGTCTTTTGGCATGCAAAACAGTCCTTTCCATGTATTAGTGATCTGGCATTTCTAAATGCAAGGTATTTTTTTATAAAAAAAACACATTTGTGCAAAAGAAAGAAAGGAAAGGAAGTAGGAAACATCAGCTCCATATGCTCAGTTTCTGTTGCGTGCTAATGAATTCAACACCCATCACAGTCTTATTTTCACCAAATAATATCCAGTACAATGGAACTTGAAAACCTGGGAAAAAATAAAATGTTTATCATGAGACAATTAGGGAAGAAAGAACTTTTAAGAGTTTGAGGAAGTGTTAAGAGTAAAGCTAGCAAGTGGGGACACATTGATATTGATAAAGCAGTGACAGAGGCCATATATAAGAGGATGGGGGAAGAAACAGAGGCAGGAAGAAAGAGAACTCAATCAGTCCTGCAATGCTCAAGGTTATGCTGGGTGCTTCATGCCAAGTTATATATTTTTTATTGTTATTTAAAGATTAAGTGGGAGTAGTTGTAGCTCAGTGGTAGGGTAAAGTACATGGAAAGCAGAGGGTTGCCAGTTCAATCACCAGCTTCTACCGGGAAGTAAGCAATGGGGAACCACTTCCATATCTCTGCAAAGTAAACTGCATAGAGATGTCCATGGAGATGCTCATGGAGTCATTTAGAAGCAAACCATGACTTGGTTGTACTGTACAACAACAACATCAACAACAAAAGATTAAATATTTCATAATCATTCATAATGAGAAACTTATACAAGGAGAAGAGTTTTAACAAAAAACAGAGATATTGTTAGAACAACAATTTGAACTGCTGTGGTATTTTGAAATTTAAACTTCCTGATGCATGTTTTTAGTAACACTTTAGATACAATTTGAAAATGTTCTAAATCCTGGCAGGTCAAGGAAACATATGATAGTATGGCATCGACAGGTGAGAACAGTTAGGAAAAGAGACGCTGCTGGCTCAGAGTGATAAATTATTGCCATGTCTATGTCAATATTTAGTAACCAACATAGTTTGAAATGCCAAGCTTGAACTAGGTCAAAATCAAGGGAGACAAATAGGAGAAAAATGAGTTGCTGCATTGGTTAAAGATAGTTAGACCCTCAAATTCAAAAGTTACAGTCTAAAAATGAATTTTAAAAAATGAATTTTGCTTTGGCCAAGATTGAAATTTGGTTGTGTTTCAGGGTGCTTCCGCATATGCCACCAAGAAATGGATCAAAGATAGGGATCAAAGATAGGGACAGATCCAAGGAGGCCTCCCTGCATCCACACACACGTGGGGAAGAAGAAGAAGAAGAGTTGGCTTTTCTACCCCACTTTTCTCACCCATTTAAGGGAACTCAAAGCGGCTGACAAAGCTTTTCTATTCTTCTCCCCAAAACAGAACACCCTGTGAGGTAGGTGGGGCTGTGAGAGCTCAGAAGAGAGCTGTGACTAGTCCAAGGTCACCCAGCTGGCTTCATGGGGGAGGGCAGAATTGAACCCAGTATACCCAGATAAGAGTCCGGCTCCCTAACCACTAGACCAAACTGGCTGACTAGACCAAACTGGGGAGGCCAGATTGGGTGGCCAGATTGCCTGGATGTTGCGTGGGGGCCACAGCACCCATCCCAAAGGGCATCTGGCTTTCTGCGCTGCTGACGCCACCCCCGGATCCATGGGACTGGAGCATGCAGCTACCAGTCACTGCGTGTTTCCAGCGGCACGCAGGTGAGGGCGGAAGGAGGCAAACTGGCCTGCTTCTGCCCACCCCAAAATGGCGGCTCTAGGGACATCTGTCCCTTCGCCTGGCCATGTGCAGAAGCGTCCTGCTTCCACATGGATCCAGGTGAGGGGACAGATTGAAGACCTAATTTTTTAAGTCTTCATTTTAATCCATTTTTCAGCGGTGAGACCTGTTTTAGAAACAGATCTCGCTCGCTGAAATGTGGAAGCAGCCACCAGGAAGGGTCGCTGAAGAGGTCTCCAGTGCAGAAGGTAAGTCTAAATGTGTCTTTTATGGGGCTTAAATGGGGGGTTAAAACAGTTTCCGCAGCCATTGCAAAAACACCTAAGGATCTTTTTGTTATGTGTCCTGCAGCTACTGAATTTCATAGCTGAATTTTATTGTTAGGATCAAAGGTTTCTCTACAATATAGATAACAGTATTTGATGACATTGCCTACATCCATTACTTCTAAGGCAAGATTATCTTGTTTGCTGAGAAATATTTATACAGTGAACATGTGAGAGATGATAAACTTTTTTTTTTTGAGATGACATTTTTACTATGTTAAACACATGGATAATCTGGCAGGGAATCCCACCCACCCTCTCCCTTGTATTTCACATCAATAGCATGTGATGAGATCCAAAATGACTTCCACCATTCTCTGCACAATCTATTGTAACAAGAGACTAATGTACTGATAATGTAGCATTTCTTTATCTTTGATGATGAAAACGAGGTTCCTTCTCCATCTTTTTTCAATACCTACTCAGGATATTAGTTGCTATTAGGCAGCCTTGGCTTTGTACAAAGAAATGGAGGTATCATCAAAGATCTCATCTGCTTAATTGTTACTTTATACATGTGATTAGAGCTAGATCTCCTTATGGACCATTAACAGGATCTGTGTATTATTTTCCCAGATCAACAGCCATCAGTAAGTAAGGCATGATCTAGCAAGGTCTGTTTTGCTGAGCAAAATGTTTACAATCCTCTCCTATTTATTTATTACACTTCTATACCACTTTTCATTTTTAAAAATCTCAAAGCATTAGTGTAGCTCAACACGCTCAGCCCAGGTATAAGAAATGAGTTGGCAAGTTTGCAGTGTTTTTCCAACACATTTTCTACTAGGAAACATGCATTTACAACCATATATAAGTTGCCTAGTCATTCAGTATAGGACTACCACAGGATAATATTATTTTAAGTTGCCACAGCAGAGCATTTCGAACAAAACTGAAGATGCATCCACAGCAGACTAGAATCACATCTGATGAGGGCCCAAGGGGCACAATGTCTTGAAGCCAGTGGTGCCCCTAAATGTTCTGTGAGCCTATGAGTTCTGGTATGTACCTTCAGAGATGCCCTTCCCACAGAATGGGAAGAATAGCACTGAGAACCCTGTTCATCTTCTGATGCCTGAATGACTGCTGTTTAGATAAATGATAACCATGTGAGGGACCTTCTTACACTGTGCTCCCTATGTTGGTATTTTGTGATGTGCCAAAAAGGACTTCATGAGCCATTTCCAGTGCCTCAAAATTAAAACTGTGCCATCATTAGTAATCTCCCCCCTCCTTCCACCCGCCTACCTCATCTGCTGGCCCATCTCCAAGCCCCTGCCTGCATTGGGGGCTTCCTCTCTCTTCTGCCACCAGCTCGCAGCTCCTGGCAACCCTGGGGCAGCAACACGCCAACCAGGCTCAGCTCAGGTGAGACAGCCAGTGGTGGGGAGAGAGGAGGTGGCCAGCAGCGGGCTCCCAAGCAGCTTCGTCATCTGCGCAGCCTGAGAACTTGCCGAGCCAGGTGAGGCGCCCCCACCTAGTCTTCCATGTGGAGGTTTGGGAAGGCTGCACCTCAGGTTGTACTAGGAACACTGTTTTTACTGCTCCACAGCTAGTGGTGATCTGGGCAACTCTCAGCCTCTCTGGGACAGAGGCAGCACAGTGGACTGCATATCCTCCATCCCAGAGTACACCGGGCTCTTCTGATTACCCAGTGTGTGGCCCTTGTGTTCCCAAATCTTCTTTAATCGACATTCTCTAGCACTGAATGCTTATGAGACAGAGAAGAAAATAGATACATTTTTGAGAAAGTAATATGAACTGAAATATAAATTTCACTTACATATCTTAAAACCAGCAGGGGGAGGTACACATACAATGTCTATTCATCCTTGCTTTTACTCAAAATTAAATAAAGCAAATATAATAGCAGTTCTGTAGATGAAGGAGGGCTGAAACTTGATTTGCATATCAAAAGTGGTGCTTTACATTTTCTCCTTTATGTAATATATGATAATAATATATGGATATAATATGGCACAGACATATTATTGTTCATGTGCTAGAGGAACATTTACTTCTCAATAAATGAACGCTGCCTTTCTTAATTTAAATGTTTTACAAACAGTGTGGTATTTTTCAGGGACACAAAGATGAATGGTCTTATCCCTGTATAAGTGATGGAGATCAGAACCCCTGATGATTACAAAGCCAGAAGCAAAATTCTTCACACTTGTTTTAGTACAATTTGCATTGGAAAAGCAATTGTTAAACCAGCATAAGCCACAGGATGCTAATGGTCTCTTCATCATTGTATTATTAAATATGCCTTTTCCTTAAGGGAAAAAAAGTTGGCTTGGCTGAGTGCTAAATTGCAAACTCCCTTTCCTCCATTCCTCACATTTTTATGTTTAAACACCTGAAGGCATTGACTATTTCGTAAACACTCTGCTGCTGTTTATTTTACAGGCTCTACCCGAAGGTCAGACAGCATCCTGGGATACAGCCAAAGAAGATGAAAATCGCAATAAGAACAGATATGGCAACATCATCTCTTGTAGGTGCAAATTCAAACTGAGCTGAACTTCCTGTGTGTATCTGTAACCATCTAGCAGAGAGGGGGTATGTCTGAGAGCATAACCATGCAAAAGATTAAGAATCCCACATTTCTAGCACTATTAGCATTTCTATGCAATCAATCAAGTTCTTTTACCTTTTACCTTTCATTTTCCTTTCTTCTTTAACTACATTTGTTTCTTTTAGTGGATTTAAGTACCAATTTTCCCTGTTTCTTTTGCCTTATAACAGCACTTGTGAAGACACATTTGGGAATAGTGATCTGATCACATACTTATCAGAATAGTGCCTAAAAATGGAGTGGTGCCCTGAGAGCTTCCCTTGCAATGTCTCTGACCCTTCTTTGGCCAAGGGAAATGATAAACAAGGCGATGCATTCAAAGTGTTCTGTGTGTCTTTGAACTCCACAGGACTGACAGTCCGTGGAATGAAATGTATAACAAGATGCCTGCATGTACAGATTTTATTCAGTCAGGAATGCTTTTTCTTGAAGTAGATATTTCACCACCCTTGGTTCTTCAGAGGTATCTCTTCACTCACCCTATTGATGCCATTATCTACTCCATGCAGGTTTACAGAACCCACATAATAGGAGAAAAAGAAATATGTTACATATACTGCATCCATCCCAGTCCAAAAGTTCATTGTTTTTGCTGCTTATCAGATAACCCTGAGAAACCCACAGGCAGTTCATAACTTGTCTTCTGAAGTGACCACTGCTCCTGATATGCAGTTGGTATTATTAGGAATAACTAAAAAGAATTTCACAGTGCGACAGCTTGATCCCACTCCCCCCCCCTTGTGAACTCGTATTAGCAGAGTAATACAGTCATTGAAGTGGTGGTTGAGCTGTACAGCCCCACTGCCCGCCAATAGGCTGGTGTCTGTATATGAACTAGACCCCCCCCTTGCCCAGATGTCCCGCTTCAAAGGCTTACGTTCAAGCCTTCACCTTGAAGCAGCACAATAAACACTAGTGTAATGTAACACCAACTGTTTATTATTTACAAGCAGATAGATAAATAATTAAGCGGTAGTGAAAATAAAGGTTGCTCAATAGTCCTTAAGCAGTCCAAAGTAACAAGTTATTGTAAATAGGATTCAGCTTAGCTCTCCCCAAGCTAGTCCCTCAAAAGTAAAATAAAAAGCAAAAGCCTCCAGCTCCTGAAGGAACCTTTCAGATGTTCAGCATGAAAGTCCTTCCTAAAATACAGATCAAACCCTAGCAGTAAGCTGACTGCAAACCAGAAGTCTAACTTGCTCTAGCAGAGCCAAGCAGTCCCTTCAGTGTTCCTGTATCCTCCAGAGGATACCACCCAGAGATCTACCCCAGCAGAGAGACATGACCTTTCCTTCTAATCTCTGCCCCAATAGCAGGGAGCACGAGACTTAGAAGCCTGAGGAGTTAAGCAAACTCCCCAATGATCAATCTGCAAAATCTGCCTGACAAAAGACACTGAGAGCCCCTGACCTCTGCCTTAAATAGAGCAAGATCCCAGTGCTCCAACTGGCTAGATCTTGGTGCTTACTGAGGAAACTCCTCCCTCTTGTTACTCAATCTTGGAAAGGCCCCGGGAAACTTTCCTGCTCTTTTCAGGTTGCAGCAGATGCTATCATAGAGCCTAGGAAATATTCCCACCCTCTGCAGCCTGCACCATGAATCCGTCACACACAGAAATAAATGAGTAAGATGGAGGTATTTTTTATTTTAGAAGAAGTTTTGGACCCAAGACCTTCTGTTAACTGTTTATAGGATTCAAATAAATGCTTGCTGTTATTATTCCTTGCCTAATATTCTTTTTTCCAAGCTTGTTTACTCCTGCTCTTTAACTGGCTTGAATTCTTTCTTTGAACCAAATCTGAAGTGTTGGTCTTCATCACTTCCAATGGCAGCAAATGTCAAGGTGCTAAATGTGTAAATACCTTCTCATTTTTATTTCCTTCTTCCATCTGTGAGCATAATCTATATACATTGGAGGCCGTTACTTGTGACAAGCACTTCCAACTATGTAGCTCTTCACTTCTGAAAGTGTTGTTGGCCCCGAGGGGCAGGTTTATCACCTTGTTTCAGCTAAACAATGAACACAAGAGCTATGGGTATTAATCACATCACTGATCTTGACTTCCTTCCTACGAATTTTCTTTGAGTGGTTATCTGCAAAAGAAAAGAAAAATAAATGATGGAAAGCAATGCACTTTCACCAATGAGTACAGGCAGGTTTTCTAAAGAAAAATCAAGTATTTTTCTTTAAGAACTAAAACTTAAGAACTGAAAGGCCCGTTATAAAAACCAAAGATAATTGGTAAAGGATAAGTATATGGTAGGTCTCACAAAGTTGATTATAGTTCATATAGCTAAGGGTAACAATGTAAGGTTACAAAGGCCCTTTCTGCACTTACCTGTTGTAAGTCTCATTGCCAGATATCAGAAGTGTGAGTGGTAGGGATGTGCAAGAATATTCAAAATATTCGTTAATCGATCGAATTTGGGTGAATTCAGACATTCGAATAGAATGTCCAGACATTCATTTTTTTAGTATTGGAATGAATATGAATATTTCAAATCATTCATTCAAATCATTTGGACATTCCTATGTGTACAGATTCATACGCATTACATACATATCTGTATCATCTGATTCTTATCTCTATGCATGTGTATGCATATGTATGGGATGAAAACGGGATGAATACGGGATAAAAACAGGATGCATACGGGATAAAAATGGGATGCATATGGATACATATAGATGTTGACATTTGTATCATCAAATTTGTATTGAATATTCATACGAATAGATACGAATGTATTCAGATCAGTTCGAATTTTAATACATTCATTTTTTTCTCTATTTGTACGAATTTGGACATTTGAATATTTGATTCAAATCAAACTGAATGTCAAAAATTGCATTTGGGCACACCCTTAGTGAGCGGACTCCCTGGCAGCAATTTAGGGCACGTTTTCAATTATCAAGGCAAGTCCTGGCTACTGTATATTTGCATGGAGGGGAGATTTTGTCTCTTCCCTGGTAAGAGGACTTTGGAAATTATCCTATGAGCTTGATTATTGGTTAGGGATGCTCCGAAGAATCACTTCTGAAAATTTTCAAAACTTAATCGCTTGGCTGGGGATTATCAGAATCTCTTCTTGGTAAATGTGAACCAAATCTAAAGACCCAGCTACATCTAAGTTTTAGTGCACATTCAGTCCACCTTCAAAATGAGAGAACACATCAGCCTTGTGTAGCTGTGCCCTATGTGTCATCGTAAAGAAAAGAATATTCTGCTCAAATGGTGTACAAGTGGGAAAACCAGATAAAAAGAAAGCATTTAGAAAATATTCATAAAGTTACTAACAAAGGAAGAAGCCTACCTGTAGTTATAAATATATATTCAGTACAATATGGGTATGAAAAGGAGGGGAATATGTTTGAATAATGAAGTAAAAAAGAAATTTACTGAGCAGAAAACATTAGAGACCCTGCACAGCCAAACAATAATGGGGAGGAATGGTTTTTTTAATGTGGGTAGGAAGAATAAAGAGATATAGATAAGAAAATGTAGAGAAGAAGGTGAATATAAAAGCATGTAAGATAACAATAAGATAATGAGTTTTTCTTTATAAAAAACTGTTGAACTGAATAAATAAATCACTCACTTGGCTCCTAGGAACAAGCATGGATAATGAAATAGAACAGCAGAAGTGATAGTTTTAATGTATCTAAGGACATTAAAACTTAGGCAGTCAGGGGAGCCCAGATGCTCTATGATAGAGCATGCACACACCACAGTGGTGTTTCTGTCCCAGAATGTCCAGAGCCATCCTGATTGCCACTAGCATTGCAGCATTAAAACTGCTCCACAGTTTGACCAAGAGCACCTTGGGTGCACTTGACCACTCCCGGATACAGTGCTTGCATACATCTGTTTGTGAAGCCAGTGTGTGTGGGTGCACTGTGGCTATGGCAACAGCTGCGCAGTCACCATAGCAATGGCAATGGCTTGGTACACATGGCCATTGTCACTTTGAGGCTGATGGTTCTGAATGGAAACCAGGTAGGCCTGGGTTAAGTTTGGGGTGGACTGGCACCCACAATGCAAATGCTGGGCATTGTCCCTGAATTTTACTTCCACAGGATGGAATCCCATAGAAGTTAGAGACAAACAATGAGGACAAGCTGTTCACACATCCACTAATCAAAACGTGCCTCCCAGCACCATGCTCCCTTGCTTGACACCATGGTGATGTTTGCCCCCAAGGACAATTTCTCCTTCCTTTCTTGCTATGACACATTTTCCCCACCCCCAATATATACACTATAATGAAATTAAAAGTCTGTAATAGTTTTGAACTGCAAATGAAATCAAAGAGTTATGTGTATTGCAGATGACCACACAGACCCTTTCTGCACTTAGGTGTGATGTTCTGGAACAAGGCAGCTTCCCTGTACTAGAGAAAGTTGGGGTTAGTTTGCCACTGGTGTGGGACCCCAGCCCTCACCACAGCCTCTGGAGAACTCTCAGAGACAGCAGCAAGATTCTAAAGACCAGGAACTAACCAATTTTGGGTCAGACCCACTTCTGGTGGCATGTCCTGAAGCACCACCAAAAGAGTTCCCCATATTTTACCAAACCATGAGGACAAACTGTTCACAGACCTCTGTAATCCAGTATCGGCACTGGGCTGGTTGTTTTTAAATAATTCCACATCTATACCTGGTTAAAGTGTGGTTTTTTTGTTTCTTCCATGTTTCAGCCAATACAGACAGTGTGTGTTTGGAGTGGAGCACTGTGCCTTATTCTAGAATTTGTTTCAGAATAAAGCACAATGTGGAAATACAGAATACCAGCCACATTACTACTATTTCTAGGATCAGTATCAGACAGCAGCAGTTTCATAAAAATAGTAGAAAAAATAAATAAAATAAGAACAGATAAATAAGCAATGGCTATGTCCACCAAGTCAAAATGGTGAACATAGAGTCAACTGAGGCAGGGTAGGGCAGGGCTCTCACATTGTTCTGTATTAGATGCAGCCACCTCTCATCCCAGTGCCCAAAATTTCCAGTGTGGAAGAAACAACTCTGAAGATGCCCCATGATGACCATGTTGGCATGTATCAAGGAGACAAGTGTCCATTACATCATTTTGATGCTGAGTGCAGTGGTGCCTTAAATGCTGCATATAACCGAACATTACAACCTGTTCCTGTATGCAGCCTTTACATGGGAAAAGGTTGGCCTCATCAGTATATTTTTGTTTGTTTGATCTGGTCTTTGCTCTCCTTCCCCCATTGTGGCAACCATTTGCTATGATACACTATCAGCCCCCATCCAGTATCTATGTGGATGATGCCAATATAAAGACTTTGACCAGTCAGACACTTTGCCATTATAACCTTTGGAGAGAATTGGAAGCCAGAACAGAAAAGCTGTAAGTATCTAAGGGCAAGAAAGAAAGAAAGAAAAGCTAGGAATTTTAGCCACAAGGCAAAGCAAGAAATGCAAAATACATTAGATTGAACCTGTGGCTGAAAAAAGAAATTATGTGATGATAAAATTATGTAGTCTGTAGCTTATCAAATAAAATAATACCTATTCATTTGTAAACTGATATTAGTAGTTTGTTTTGATACACTGAAAAAGAAGCAGAAATATACTCATAAATAATCTGATGTGATGATAAGCCTTCATTTAAAAAAAAACTGGGCTGTTTTCTGGCTATTCCGTTCCTCTGAAGTTAGTTATTAATAAGTAAGCAGGCATAATGAAGCATATGTGTCTTTCCAAGAGCTTGAAAGGCATAGAAATACTGAATTCAAAAGATAAATCATGTGTTACTTTATAATAACCATTGCCTATTAGAAAATAAAAATAAAATAAAAGGCCTCATTAACTTTTGAAGGGTGAGCAATTGTCATTAATACCTCTCAGACTTGCTTCCTAAGCAGAGCATAGTTTATGCCATTTATAATTTGATGAAAAATAAATCCACACAGCAAATAAATAAAACCTCGGGAACTTTGCAATATCAAATGACAATGAATAAAAATGTGTTCTCTTAAAATCTAGTAAGACAAATCTGTTTTAAGAAGTCCTTATTTTATGATTTAAAATATATTATGTACATTTTTAACTATGTTGGTAATGCAGAAGATGTGCTGCTTTAATGTATGAATCCCAGTAATCCCAGTGTTAAAAGTATTAGAAATAACAAATTGGTTCTGGAAATCAAATTCTGGTACTTAAGGAATAAATTAATGTCCTGGCAGAGTTTAAGAACTATAGACTTCATTGTCTTGAAGATTTCTTATGGACACAAAAGTGATGTACACAGTTTTACAAGCAGTGCACAGACTGAGGAGGCTGTTAGTCACACTCAGTAATTCACAGGATGCGTCCATAATCCTCTCCTCCGTTATGCATGTTTCAATTCAGATTTCGTTAAGGTGTGCATAATCCTCTATGTTCAATAGCATCAATTTTCACATGGGTTTGCAGATGTTGTCAGATGGTGAGAGGAAAATGTGCAATCTAGTTTAGATCACACAATTGCCTCTCTCCATCGCCGCCAGAGGACAGGGCAAAATCATGGGGCAAGCCCAGGCCCTTACTTGTCAGGGCACTTGGTCCTTCAGTGGTGCAGTAGATCCATCTGGGTATTATGATAGCACAAAAATACCTGGACCTGTACAAGCACCTGCCTCTACTCTTACAGTGGCCATTTTGTTTGTTTGACTTCCTCCCAGGATCCATTTTATAAAACAATCTACACAAGTCCCCGAAAGAAACAAAACCAAAGTGCAAAAC
>MTQE01003428.1:15414944-15464463 GCA_014337955.1 Aspidoscelis marmoratus | reverse complement strand
AAGCCCGAAAGCAAAACAGTTTGCAGCCTGTACCCTGAAACCGTCACAGAACCCAACACCGTTTCACTGAGTTCCTGAAAACAGGCCTGGAAATGGGTCATTTGCCATATGTCACAGCAATTCCCCATTCAGCAACTTAGAGATTAGAGACTTTTTATTTACAGCCTACAAAGTCAGGCCAGGATCGTTGACAATAGAACAGATGTGTGCCACCATCCACTAAGTGTTCCACGTCAAGGCTGGCCTCCATATTACTCATCAAGGCATACAGGGTGAAAGTATATAATGTCTAATCTCCAAAATGCTTTCCACTGTTCTACAGGTTCTCACTTTTATAACTGGAGTCTATTATCCTGCAGTGCAGATTTTTTTTAAAATCATACATGTCCATCTTGGCATTCTCTTTGTCAAAAATATCTGTAAACTGTTATACAATAAATAAATGAAGGCATAAATACCAATAATTATTTCTAGATTCATGACAAAATGAATTGTAATAATTAAGTTCTTTTGTTTCCTTTATCCTTTGCATATTTAACAATTGCTGCATAATTTCCAAGTTCCAAGAACAAGGAAGACTTGAACGTTCTGATCACCTCTGCACCATCTAGAAAGTTCTTTTTGTTTTTACAGAATATTTTGGTATTCATTTGCTTGTCTGCAGTGAATCACCTACAATCCAACAAAGATCATTAATAAAGAAAAAAATATTATTTCAAAATTCCTTGAAGAACTAAGAAGTTCATGAAAGTTTGTAATAAATCAGATCACAGACAGACGAATGAATAAGATTTTTAAGGTTCTTTTTTTGGGGGGAGGGGTGGAACCCAGAATACATTGGCATACTTATGCTGTCCCTATTTAATATGCACATACATGCCTTGAAATAACACCATATTTTATTTGAATATTTTCAGATGATCATTCTAGAGTAAGACTGCAGTTGCTAGATGGAGATCCTCATTCGGACTACATAAATGCTAACTACATAGATGTAAGTTTTACAGAAATATGTTCCCTTTCAAACCAGTTTTCTTAAAAGACAGGAGGAGCACAAGGCACCAATGTCTTATAGCTGTGATGACTAAGGGTGCTTCCACACTGGCCACATAGAAACGGATTGAAGAAAATCTGTTTCCCGGCAATCCGTCCTCCGGAGGATCCATCCGAAATAGGGGCAGATCCGATGAGGCCTCGCACATCTGCACACACACTCGGAGGACAGATCCTGAGGGCTGGATCCTCTGGGTGTTGTGTGGAGGCTGCAGCACCCATTACAAAAGGCAGCCAGCCTCCCGCACCACTGACTCCGCTCCCGGAGCCGTGGGACTGGAATATTCAGCTGCCAGTCACCACGCGTTTCCGCCATCACGCAGCAGGTGGGGGAGGGGCTCCAGAGGCAGACCGGCCTGCTTCTGCCCTTCCCATGATGGCAGCCGCGAGCACATCCAGCCCCTCAGCTCTCCATGTGCGGAAGCATCCTGCTTCCAAACAGATCGAGGTGAGGGGACAGATTGAAGACCTAATTTTCCAGGTCTTCCCGCAGGCCGGATCTTTCAGTGGTGAGACCCCATTAAAAATGGGTCTCGCATGCCAGTGTGCGGAAGCAGCCGCCTTGAAGGTCTCGTATCCAGCCTCCAGTGTGGAAGGCAAGTCTTGTATGTGTCTTTAATATGTCCTCTATGTGTTCTTAATGGGGTTTCTGTGGCCAGTTTTCTCGTGTGGACTAGAGAGTTTCTGCCTCTTTTAGCCACTGATGATATACTCCATCTACATGGTATGAACATTAAGCTCAGGGATCTCTTTTGTAGTAGAGAGGAAGTAGGAACCATAGGGTTTCATCAGGCCATGTGGAAGGAGGCAGAGCCAGAGGAGGTCTTTCTTGGCACATAATGATGCCAGCGTATAATGTGTTCCTCCCATATGCTCAGTGGAGTCCTGACACCTAGCAAGGCAAGAACTTGGAACAGTAGCCAATCCTTCTCTGAATTACATAGGGATTTGTTTGTTTATTTATTTATTTATGCATGCATAAATGACCTGGCTAAAGTAATCCATACTCTGGTAATTTTCAGATTAGGCTATTGTAATATGCACTCAGGCCTGCCATTGAAATAAGAAAAAAACATGTTTTCCTTCCCACATTCGGTTATAATTTTATTATTTTAGTTTGTTCATTTTATATTTTGCTTTCTATTGCTGTCAACAGCCCTGAGACTTTGGATATAAGGCAGGATAAAAATATAAATTAAATAAAATAAATCCTTAGCAATTCAGAGTAGGATTGGCTATTATTTCAGCCAGTTAATTCCTTAAAATGTATATATGTATATATGTACATATTTTATTTTATTTATATTTTTATAAATATATATAAATATATATATGTATGTATGTATATAAAATATAAAAATATATGTATGAAAATTATATGTCTATATAAAAATATATGTATATACGTATGTACATATATATACATACATATATACATATATAAATACATATACATATATATATTTGGCTCAGGCTCTGGTTTATATTGGGTTAAGGTAGGATGGCATTTCCAAATAACTGAGTCTCAATCCCAACATAATGCAATACTTTTTTGTGTTCCTAACTGTGGTGAGCAAATACAGTGCTGTGAAAAAGAAGTATTTGTCCCCTTCTTGATTTCTTCTTGCACATTTCTCATGCTTAATTGTTCTTGATCTTCAAACAAAAATTAAAACAAAATTGAATACAAGACAAAGACAACCCAAGTAAATAGAAAATACTACTTCATTTCATTTATTGAAGGAAATATGAGATAGTAAGTATAAAAAACAAGGAAAACAAAACAGGTGACATAAATATTAAAGCCATGACAGTGCTATTACAAAGATGGATATATGCATGAGTTTGACACCTGTTCATCCATCTGTGCATTGTGGACAAAATAAAAATATATTCAGTTTTTGTATTTCATTCCAACTTTTAATGTCATTCTACAAGTGTAAACTCCAGCAGTGATTATATGTCCTTACTTCTGTGCTGTTCTGTGTTTGGTAGAGAAAAGAACTGTTTGGTAGAGGTGACCTACAATGTATCAGAAGCTACAACCTTTGCTTGGTGTGTGGGAACCTAATGAAAACATTTCTCCCACTGCAGTGTTATTATCATTTGGCACAATAATTCTTGGGTTGAGTACTTGCTCATAGACCTCTGTAAGTTCAATTTGAATTAGAACCATTTCAGTCAAACTGTTTGGTTCAAAACCATTTGATCCAAATTCAGTGAGCATAAGCAAGATTACTTAGCAGAGCAAAACAAATTTGAACCCTTTGCATTTGACCATATGTTACCCTTTGCATTTGACCATATGTTACCCTTTAAATAAGGCTTTTTCAAGGCATTTCTTTTTAAAATTATTATTTTAAACCATTTACAAACTGTGTAACCCTGATTCTACATCAAACCAAATTCAGAGATGCTCTGTTCAACTGAAAGCAAACCTAAAACTTGAGTTTTGTATGTCTCTACTTGCTGAAATGCCAGAGCCAGTAGAAGCAGCATCTTTACATCCTGAAGTTTATGGTCTTTCCAAACTTTGAAGTAGGGAATAAAAAGTTCACTAGCTTTAAAATTTCCAGTCAGAGCAGGAGATTGCCCCAGAATGGTGTCAGTCATAAAATGGAACAGGTACATTGCTTCTGCTGCTGTTGTCTCTCTGCACAGCAGTGTCCAGAGCAATGGAGATGGTAAAAAGCCTTGAGGTACATTTTCCCGCTCCAAAACAACACCCCTTCCAGTGCCATTTGCCATCCTCTGCAGCAGGCTGCAGGTGCAATGGGTGTGGATGCAGCTTCAGAAAACCAGTTAAATATTTTCATACTACCAGAAGTGTAACAACAGTATGCTTGCAAGGGTGTGAAGAACTTGAAATACATGATGACGATACGAGTGAAAATATTGTCAGCAGAAATGGCTATTCCAAATAGTTTTGCTTTACAATTACAGAACCTGATACATCGATCAGTCATGTGATTATAATTAGATGTTGGGAGCCTCTGGGAATGGGATAATCCTCATCATCTTTATTGCAAATATCAAGAGAAAAGTGCACATAGCTAAAATCTGGCAATGGCTTAAAACGTGGACATTAAAAAAGAAACTGAAGGATAGATCTTAGCCACTCAAGGAAGGCTATAAAAACAAACGCAATCAAAGCCAGATTGAAAGATCATCAGCTGATGTGGAATGTTGATTGTGTGAAAACCTGATGAACCAGTGGACTATATACTCAGCTTGTGCAAGAAGATTGTATAAACTAATTATAAAGAATGGCATAACATTGTCACCAGAACAATACATTGGAAATCTGTAAAAGTTATCATCTGCCAACAACAAAGTACTGGGGAGTATACTATTGAAAAAATATATAGAAAATGAACAGTCAAAATACTATGGGACTTTCAAATACAAACCAAGAAAGTTTTGGCACATAATGCACCAGATCTAATTGTAGTCAAGAAGAAGGTATAGATTATCTGGTTACAGCAGAGCTGAAAACAAAGGACTTGAGTAGGTCACAGATTATCAAGATTTGAAGATAGAAATTGAAAGTATATGTTAGAAGTCAGCAGTTGTGGTCCCAGTCGTTACCATTAAAAAAAAAACCCTTGGTCAGCACTTGGAACATCTGGATATTGATAAAATCTTGATCAACTTCAAAAGGTCATGTTGCTTGGGAAGAATTTGATGTGAAATGAAAGCTAACACCAGCTAAAAACGAGCAGCCGTGATATCACATTGTATAAACATATTAATACAGTAATGACACTTCTGATTATCTTAGGTCTTTGAGAGGGCTTCAATGGTTAAAGTACCAAACCAGTGATAAGCATCTACCACCATGTGTGGTGGTGGTACTGATAACAACAATAACAAAATGACAATAATAGATGATGATTATATGTTATATTGCTCTAATGAAAAAGCTTAGCTATAAATTGAGATGTTGCTTAAACCTGAGCAGAAAGATCCCTTCATGATGGGTTTGTTTATAATGACTGTCTATAATGACCATGTGATTCTGTTTATTCAAACATCCCACTGCATTTTCAGCTATATAAGAGAAGGGAAGGGGGACATAAAGAATAGATAGACGGCAACATAAAAATTTAATAAATAAGCAATGATGGAAGGTGACCTTTTGGAGTCAGGTGCCAGAGGCTTTGAAGTCAGTGGAGTCAGCGCACCAGGGATCTCCTGAGGGATCAATACAGCTTCTTCAGCTCTATTGGCCTGAAGCTGGGAAGGAAATCAAAGCAACAGACCACCCCCAAAGCTTCATGGAGCTGCGACTGTAGTGCTAAATATGCTGCACTGTGCATTTCAGGCTTCTCATTAGGTTCAATTTATAATTCTCTCCACTCCATAATTCTATCACAATGTTTTAAAAAGATTTCCAGTTAATGAAAATGAAAACATATTTAATACAGACCAACCTACACAGTTTTAAAAATCATTGATGCCTGAGTCAGTTTTGACAAGAAACAGATGTGTGTTTTTCACCTGAGGGGACACAGATTCCTCCACACTCTCCCTGTTAATGGATAAGGGGAAAAGAACTGTTTAGTTAGAATATGGAAATATGGAAATGAGACTTTTTTCTTCATCTTTGACTAGTCACATTTTTTCTCTTTTCTTTCCTTTGTGCTTGCGTCTGTGTGCACGTACTGAAAGGAGAAGGCTTTAGAATTTCCAAAATCCTAGGGACAGCAGTAATAATACTTGCAATTGCAATTAATTAATTCATTGCATGTTCCCAAGATGGACACTCTTTTCTTAATTCAGCGCATTTCTCCCAGATGATGTGTTCTAGTATTCTTGTTGGAAAACTACCAGGAATCTAATGACTACTAGGGAAGAAAGGACTTAATTGGTGAAGATGTTGATGGGTCTCAAGTTATAAGTTTTGAGAGCTTATAATGCCAATTGAGTTTGAACTCAAGAATAATTGCTAGCTTGCCCATTTGTTACAATTCCCAAAAGCCCTAGTATACCCCCAAACAGTGCACTTACTTTCCCAACTGTAGCAGCAATGGTACTCTGATTGCAGGCAGATGTCTCTTTTACTTCTGAAACACTATACAGTAGTGTATCATAGGCCCTTTCTATACAGGACATTGTCAAAGGCCTCCCTTCTGCATGCTAATGTGGATTTTTCCTAGGATGCTCCAGCTGTGCAGGATGGAGCATAGGCAGGGTGAGGGTGCCCAAAATAGTGCTCTAGCCTGGTTTACTAGTAGACTTCAACACTGAGATATACCAACATGGTAGGTGTAATATACTGGACCATACTCTGGTATACCACATGGGGCTCATTTAACTGTCCTCAGGACATCTGAAGGCTAGAAACTTTTGTTCTTGGCCTTTAGATCATTCAGAGTACCACCATGCTGGCTCCAAAGCTGCAGCCAGCATAGGGACTGGTGCAAGTGAGGTTGTCCCAATTTGGACAGCCTTGTTCCATACTAGAAGCAGCCTGTCCCAGTTTGGGGCAAGGAGTAGTGCACTCCTTCCAAGGCTAAAGGCCATTAGTGTGAATAGAGCCATGATCCACAATCTTGATGTTCCTCAAAAAATAAAGTTGTCTCAAGAACAGGTTGCAATTCCTACCCAAGAATCCCAGAACCTGATGCTCTCTAGTTGCCCATGCAGATGGGGTTGATGGGAATGTTAGTCTGGAGAGCACCAAACTGGAGAACAATGTCACACAAAGAAGGAACAATACAACATTGCTCTTTGTTCAGCAAACCAAAACAATACTGCTTATTTGGTCATATGCAGCTTCTTCAAATATTGATACTTGATGATGCCAAGCAAGTTTTTGACAGAAGGAAATGCATCTGTGAGTAGCTCTCTAATTACAATGAATGAATTAAGAATTTTCATTTTCTCTCTCTTTATTTTTAGGGTTACCATCGGCCTCATCATTACATTGCTACGCAAGGCAAGTATAATAAAACTAACCCATGTTTAAATGGCATAAACATTTTAAATTGAATTTGCTTGTAACATTATACAGTGAAAGTGCATTTTTAACTGTTTTTAACTAATGACATATGTAGAGGAATGGATAAAAGGTTTTCTGTTCAGATCTATTTAATGTATTTTGCATCATTTCTGCACATTACTCTGATTAAAAATAAAATAAATTTTATGAGATGGAACGACACACACATAGTGCATGCAAGCCATAAGAACATATGAGAGGAGCCCTGCTGGAGCAGTTCACAATCCATCCAGTCTAGCATCCTGTCTCACACAACAGCCTACCAATTGCTTCTGGGCATTCTCAAGAAGAAGACAAAAGGAAAACCTTCAAATGACCTTGAAAGGAATCATGCCTGTTTCTCCAACCCAGTGGGAGTACCTGAGCATCACTTCTAATAGCTATGGATACACCTGTCCTCCATGAAGTTATCTAATCTGTTCTTAAAGCTATTCAGGCTGGTTGCTAGCATTCCATAGACTGGTGACATGTTGGGTGAAAAAATACTTCCCTTGTTCAGTCTTAACTCTCCTGCCCAACACCCTCATAGAATGCTGCTGACAGAGAAAATATTTTTTCTCTAACCATCTTTTCCACACTGCACATGATTTTATATACTTCAATCAGATCACCTTTCAAAGCTGAAAAGGCCTAGATGTTGCAACCTGAGGTCTATTTGCACTACAGTCTCTAATGAAGAAGTAGTGAACCTCTGGTGAAAAACATCTTTACATGGAGTAGGCTGTTACAGCCTCCAAGAGTGCCCGCCCTCATCAGAAGTTCACTACTCATTGATTAGGTGTAGAGCATGAAATCGTGCTCCACATGTTAATCAGTGTTTACCAGAACCTACCTTAAGCATCCAGCAGCGTGCTAATCCGCACTCTTCTGGTGCTCCAGGGTCATCTGAGATGCTGCACAAGCATGTTGGCACCTCAAACGACTATAGAAGTGACTGCGTGTGTGCAAAGCATTAGCATCAGGACAACGGTGCTGACACATGCACAGTTGCAGAGGGCACCACAGTGCACAGAGGAGGACCAGGCCCTAGATCAAATAAGGTAAGTATTCAATCATGGGGTGGGGGCAAAACCCAAAGTTGACTAGCGCTCCAAGATAGTCAGCGTTGGTTAATGATGTTCCTTTCCCATCCTGATTTCATAAGGGAGGTCTTCCAGCCCCTTGATCATTCTTGTTTCCCCTTTCTGCTCCTTTTCCAGTTCAAAAATATGTTTTCTGAGATGTGGTGACTAGAATTGTACACAAGATTCTAATACACCAACCTTATGGTGAAAAGTGTGGAGATGTGCAGCGAAAATATGGACCATGACTCTCAGCCCCTATATCTGTGGGTTAAAACTTCCACAGATGGAAGGTTTCCAGGGCCTACTTTCACAGTCTATTGGAAATGACCCTGTAAATTGGGAGAGAAACACTTCCAGCCCAGACAAGAAATGGCCCCATAAACCAGGCCTTTGATGAACTTCTGGTTCCCTGCATTCCTCTGGATGAAGCTGGAGGCTGAATTTGTGGCACAGCCAACTTTATTAAGAGTTGGACAACCCACTTTGCAAATAAATCATTATTTGAGTCAAGTAACTCAGGAGCTCAGGATGTGTAGGTATATAAATGCACCACCCAGGGGACGTCCAGATGTGTGGATGTCCCACATTTGGAACAGCTGGTCACACATTATATTTATTGTACTGTAATAAAAATCATCATAAAATTTTGTATATCTTAAACTGCAAAAAACCTAGCTTATTTCTGTTTTGATCATACTACATACAAAAGGGGTGGGCCACAATTATCTTATTTTTCTCATTGTTTGTTTGCTAATGCATGCCAGTGGATGAAGGGAAAAGCAGTGAGAGAATGTTGTAGTAATAAACAAAATTCTAGATTAACTATTAGAATAAAAATGACTCTCCTACAGATTTTACTATTACTTTAGATAAACAAACAAATAAATGAACACTATGAAGTTTTCTTCTGAAGGTCCAATCCTGTGTATCAACAGTAGCTGTGCTAACAATACTGCTTTTACTAATAGGGTCCCCCCCCCCCGCCATGAAAAACATGGACTCTTGGCAAGAAGACAAGCCAGAATATGGTTGTTCTAAAATATCTCTTAGTGTGTTCTTCCCATTTCTTCTGTCTCACAGGACCAATGCAAGAAACAGTGAAGGATTTTTGGAGGATGATCTGGCAAGAGAACTCTGCAAGTGTTGTCATGGTCACCAACCTCGTAGAAGTTGGCAGGGTAAGATGGTGTTTGCCCCCTAAAGTCAGTCAGATACTATTCACTATACAGTAAAAAAGAAAGAAAGAAAAATATTTGCATACTAAGTTCATTGCACAATGGAAGAACTGGATCACTTGAATCCACCATTTAGAAAACTGCATACAGTTTACTCTAGCCAACATGCTCAAAACAATTATTCACTGGAAATGGAGATGGTATGTGAAATTGGGATATTCGGTGTTAGGCTGCATCTTCAAAATGGGGGGATTGCTATTCCTTTACCAGCTAGAGCATTTCTTTGAGCTCCAGAGGAAAGGCACACAGCTATTCTTTGTCATATGTCTCATCCCCTATCTAGCTTTGGGTCTGTTTACACTTGGTCATATTCTGAAACATATCTCAGGATAGGGATCAGAGGCGTTTTTGTACTAAGGCAAAGACGCCTCAGGACGCTTCGGCCTGAAGACGCTGAGTACACTTCCCCATCTGCACTTGCAGACAAAGGATGGGTTCCAAGGTGCTTGCTGGCCTTAAAAACATCATGCCCCTCCTGACATGCGTCCACCGTCTCGCAGAACAAGAGTGGTGGAATATATTCTATTAGCATACTTCCAATTTGTACCTATTGCTGAAGAATAGCCAGACAGTAAGATGTATATTCTCATTTAATGAGGTCTAGCATGGACTGGTTTATAACACTCCAGTTCAGGTTTCACCCCTAAGTTGTGCCCATAATGCATGCAAATTATGGACATAGCTCAGAAAGTTTTTAATTCATAAAAATTCCAAAATAGGCACAATACTTACTTAGCTTTTTCACTAGCTAAGCCAGAGAATCAAAATAGTCCCACAAACACAGTAACTATGTTCAACTTCCATGTCAGGGAAAACAAAGAAATAAGCAAACCAACATGATCACCCAATAAAATATATAGACGGAAAACAAAATTAGAGGTTATTTCTGCTATAAAGTCTATAGTGATAACTATTCTCCTGGGTACACATTAAGGAAGATGCTAGGTTATAAATAACCGGATAAACTTAATGGTAGCCATAACACCACTTTCTTTTTTGACCAATGCAAGATAAGTAAAAAGACATAAAATAGGATGAGTTGTGATAGATGAGGAGGTGTCACCAATGTTTCAATGCCTATCTAGTTTGTTTCATTCCAGGCATGATGTTTTTGTGCATAAGTCACAAAAGACACAAAAGCGGTACACAGACACTAGTACTCACAAAAGCGGTACACAGACACTAGTACTCACTTTATAATGCTTTGTTTAGGTGAAATGTGTCAGGTACTGGCCTGATGATACAGAAGTCTATGGAGATATCAAAGTAACCTTAATTGAGACCGAGCCACTAGCAGAATATGTCATACGCACTTTTACAGTCCAAAAGGTAAGCACTTTGCTTCTGTTTCTCCATTAAGCACTTGTTGGATCAAACTTTTCTCATATATTATCTTGGATCTGTGATGTATCAGCATAGAGTCAATAATACTTTTTTCTCTATGAATCATGGTAAACAAATATGTAGAATATAAAAGTGCAACTAGAATATATTAACATTAGGATTGTGCACAATTTTTTTTTAATTCAATTTGTATCAAATCAAATGCAAGAAAATTCATATTTGTTCGAATAAATCCCTTCGAAAATGTCAGGATTCAAATCTGATATGAATTGTTCCATACAAATTTGATATGATTGTTAGATACAAATCCCATATGAATTGCATACGAATCCCATATGAATCTCAGATTAATCTCATATGAATCTGTAACAAAGCTTCATATGAATGTATCAAACCATTCAATTCTATCCAAATGTCAATTGTTGAATTTGCCAATACTCAGTTTGAATTTGAATGTCCGAATTTGTACAATTTCATACACATTTCAAATGTTGCAAATATTCATGCATGTCCCTGATTAACATGTTAAATCATTGTGTATTAATTTTGGAGTTCCTGCAGAATCCCATTCTGTGGGACAGACAGGACACCAGAAGCTGCATAGTGACCACGGATGCCACTGCATAGCCACTTCCCACCATCCAGACAGGATGATAGATCCTCTGCAGCAAGAAAGCACCATTCCTGGGAAACGCCAAAGTAAAAAGGTGATGATTAATCATCAGCTTTTTACTTCAGAGTTAATGTCCCGCTGTGCTGCTGCACTGGCATAATTGATCATCATGTGACCGGTCATGTATTCAGCAGCTCTGAAGTTTTGTGTCTGGAGGCACTCTTCAAATTTGTTTTAGCAATATTCTTAAATGTTAGGAACAATCTGGCTCAATTTTATTTGTTTAGTTCAAGGATTGCTAGACTTACTTATTGTTGCTATTTTGCATTAGCTTAGTATTTATCCATATAGAAATGTGTATGGAGTTAAAATTGGCTGGTTCAAATGGAATTGAACACCCCTTTGTTCTGTTCTATTTTGAACTATCTCTTCACACAGACAGTGTGTTGTGTTTAAGCTTGAATCTTTAGAACACCTGTGTTCAATGCAAACAGCACTCAAATAGAATTGAAGCAGGGTTGTTTGAACCAGTTTTTTTGAACTCCTGCTGCATGCATATGGTCAGAGTATTCTCTAGAAAACCATGAAATTGTATATATCCTGAATTGGTACATATCTCTTAAGTATTTAGGTGCAGTTGTTTCTGAAATATGCATTGCAAAATTATGTCTTCATTTTGCTTTTTGGAGAAAAATAGATTATTTTTTATCTTCTTCAGAAAGGCTACCATGAGATCCGAGAGATTCGGCAGTTTCACTTTACAAGCTGGCCAGATCATGGAGTTCCTTGTTATGCAACAGGCCTCTTAGGCTTTGTTCGACAAGTGAAGTTTCTAAACCCACCAGAGGCAGGACCTATTGTTGTTCACTGCAGGTATACAGTTTGTTACTATCTCTGTTTCTTGTTTTTTTCCAGCTATGGTAGCCACAGTTGTGCACATGACAGCTTCACTTGGATCTGCCAAACCCTTTTATAGTTACTGTCTCAAAGGCCCTTTCCATACTCACCTTTATTTTATGCTTGGAAGAGGTCCAGGGGGCTACTTTCTATACTCAGGTGTGGGATAGCAGAAGCTCCACTCCCTCCTACCATGAATTATTTGCAGTGGGTGAAGTGAGAGACTGAAATAGGGAGCCTGGTCTACTAATAAACCTTAACAATAATATTTGCAGCCAGACTAGGAAACACATGGAGGTCCTGGGAAGAACTGCCTATCCTAGAACAAAGCATCCCTCTCTGTGCCTGGATAGTGAGTTATGTGTGGGGATGTAGCCATTGTTATGAAGGAAGTTGCTTCTGGTCTTTGAAAACTATGCAAAGGAGGAAGCTGGCAGAGATCTTTTTCTCTATAAATTGTAGTTTAAAACACTTTCCTTCCAAATTCCATCAGATCATTCAACTGTAGATATTACAGGCCAGTTTTCATTGCACGCCATGTGATTTTTGCCCAGTTACCATGAAAAAGCAAATTATTCCCCTTTGTGTGCGTGTGTGTTTGTGTTTCCCCCTAAAGGTTTGATTCACAGAGCATGTCTTCAGCATTCAAAATGTGGTGAAAGATTCTCAAATGTTGTCAACCACTCTCCTATGGGGCCATAACAATAAATATTATGTAGCCCAAAATCCTGATCCACAGTGAATTCACTCACATATCATCTGACATGAGATAATAGGAAGCAAGTGTGTTGTGTTGCTATAACTGCAAATACACACACAGAGCTATGAAATTCTTGATAGCTATACAGCTTTGGAGTATTTTACAATGTGCTAGCTTCACCAGGGTATCATAGAAGCAAGATGATTTCCATGAAAGGTTCCCCACTGGCATTAACAGTGCAGCAGGCAAAACTGGAATTTCATACTGAGCAGGAGAATGGACTAAGCTACCTCCCAGTTTGAGTATTCTATGATTCTATGACAAAAGTACATTCTGCTCCTAACACCATCTCTTAGTTGTTACAAATATACAACTGTAATCCTTTCAGATTACAAGTTCATAAATGCACATACATCCATGAGAAAGTTGTAGCATAGCCTTTGCCAGGATGTGCTTTGTTTATTTTTGCAGCAGTATGCATAGGCCCTTTCTGTACTTACCTGCAGGAAATCTGGATCAGTGGGTCCAGATTAGCCTGGCCTCCTGATACTGATATGGATCACGGGATGGCCTGGACTGGATTGGTGCCATAGGCACTAACACTACTGATCTGGATTGCCCATGCCATGTGATCTTGAAGCTACTTTCCCACATCTCCAAGGGCTAGACCCTGCGTGGGTGCTTTTCTCTGGTGCACACTATGGCATGCCACTGAAAAACAATCCCTATTAGCCCTGGAACATGAAAGCATCTCTTCTGTACTAGGTATGTGCACAAATTTGTATGAATTTGAACATTCACCCACAAATCCAATATATCCATCCTTCATTGGACCTTTGTGGAAGCTCTGACAAGGGCCGGATTTGCCCACCCCCAGCCTCACATTCCCCCACCCCCTCTGTCCTGTAAATCCATCCACCACTATAAGGGCAATGATGAATTTGTTTAAAGGATCTTGGGTGCAATTAGTATTCTCACCTGTATTCTCTGAATAATTTACACAAATCAAAGTGCAGAATTGAGTAGTAGTTGACATCAACTTGCATTTTAAAACATATGCTGCTGAAGAACACAAATTTGTTCTTTTCCCCCCCAGTTTTTCAGAAAAGTTCAAGAAGTGCCTCTTCAAAATTTGGTTTCTGAGCAGACCTGTTACTCTGCTTGTTATCAGGGCTTAGGTTCAAAGCTGAGGTACAAAGGCTATGGTACAAAGCTCTGGAGAAATATGCACCTAAATTTCTGATGTAAAAGAAAGTAATATGTTTTTTTTCTCCCTGTCCCCCAGTGTGGCTTTGCCTTGCCCTTGTCAAAGAGCTAGGGTAGCTCATCAGTGAAGCAGAGAGCATTGGGTAGAGAGGAACAAAAGAAGGAAGACAGCTAAGATTGCAACACTAACTTTTCCCCTCCTCCAAACATGCTATCTTTTCATGGTCCATTGATTAGACCCTTGTTCTCCTCTCTGTTTCTTCTTCAGTGCTGGTGCTGGGAGGACAGGGTGCTTCATTGCCATTGACATCATGCTTGACATGGCTGAGAATGAAGGTGTGGTGGACATATTTAACTGTGTGCGGGAGTTACGATCCCAGAGGGTCAACTTGGTGCAGACTGAGGTACTTACGATATTGTGTCTTCTTGCCTATTAGCCAAGTCTGAAGAAAGAACTCAGTACTGCCAGCCTGCAGTATGTAATGGAATAAAAGGAGTATCTACTCTGGCTACAATGCTTGATTAATTCATTATATAGTTTATTTGGATAGATTAGGCAAGTGGCTTCAAAGGTCAGCAGATATTTTGCATATACTTTCAGAGGCCGGCATAGACATGGAGGCTGATAGCATTATCAAACAAGAGCTATCTGTTCTGTCAACATACAGGACAGATTGCCTCCTGAATGTGGTATCTGTATATATTACTAAAAAAAAGTTTATTTTCTTAATCAGATTTGCATGATCTAATTTTCAGCTTCTAGTTATTCCATCTAATCGAAGGACTTGACCTCTTGCCACTGATCCACACATAGCTCTGAGTGCTCCAAGATGTTTGGTAATACCAAATACTGTTGTTCAAATACTATATACCTTATATGCCACAGGTTGGATACCTGTTACTTGCTTATATAATATTGCCCCACACCCTGCTGACACCCCTCTATTCATCTACCACAGCAATTCTCATCTTATCAAGCCATCATCTCTACCTCTGAACAACTTTGGGCACATGAGCCTTTGCAGATGGCATCAGCTATCCCATGCCATGCCAGTCCCAAACAGGCAATCCAGCCTACTGCTGGCACATTTCAATGGCCATAAGCATTATGGATGGCCCATCCTGGCACAACTTCAGAGGTCAGGTACAGAGGTTCCTGGCCTCTGAATTTGCCAGCTGGGACTGTTTTGGCTAGGCATTCAGAAGCAGCATTCTTCCAACACCCCTTCCAGGTTCTCAGCAAAATGGTGTTGGGTGTCTCAGCTGTAGTAGTATCAGACCACAGTTCATGTGCCATCTGTACACACAAGCCATGAATCCAGTATACCAGGTGGAACACTATGTGGACCACTTACAAGTGAGCTACATTGCAATTTTAAGACTGTAGCCTGCTCCAGTTCTTTGACTAGGGAAAAAAGAGCAGTCTACTGAGAAATGTGCCATCCCAATGTACTGTTCCATACTGTGGCTGAGGCATTTCAGAGGCCATGCTGGGTAGTGCAGACACAGCCACGAAGTCTCACAGACTGATAACATGATTGAAAATTGTAATGGCTTGGCCTCCTTTGATATATCTGTATCTGCTTCTATGAGGGATATTGGAATAGGATTCAAGGTAAAAGTTCACAACATTTCAAGCTATTAATGTTTCTGTAACAGACTAGCTTTTGTGCAAACATTCTGCATTGGGGTATGTGGGAACTCAAGAAACACCCGTTTAGATTCTACCCCATGCCCAAAAGTAATCTCCATGGAATAGTGTAGAAAGGTTGTTCTTAGCTTGCCCCATTCATGACTGCAACAAAATGGGTTCTCCATCATAAATTCAGGCCTACCCATGGGACATGACCTTGTTAGTCAGTCTCTAAGTTCACTTTAAAAAACTGTCTAATGGCCTTTAACAGTTGTGTCTGCACAGCAATACTGTTCCAGTCCAGTCCAAAGCTTGCATAAGCTCTGAGACCAGCCTCTTAGGGCTTCAACAGCTAGGAACAAAGGTTCCTAGCCTCAGAGCCCCAAGGAACCTATTTCAATGACATGCTTTGGTACACCACCAAAATGAGTTTCCCTATTGCCTAGAGAATAGAAGTGTACCTTCTTTAGCTTCCTGATCTGAACTGGCGCAAGTTGGTACACAAAAAGTTCTTAATGTTGAGGACTATCAATAATCCAGATCAAGAGTCTCCTAATCTGGATTTCATTCCATACTGTTCTGACAGAACATATCAGCTATAGGTGGCACCTCTCTGGTCCACACTAACATGTGATCAGAAGAGGCCTTGAAGAGAACTGTGTTCAGAAAGACCCTAAATTCAGGCTTAGTGATTTCTTTAAGAGGGAGGAGGAATTCATGTTTTACAGCAATCTGGTCTGAATTTCCTAAATTTGTATATGTAACATATAGCTGAATTACATACAAGCTTGAATTTTATCATGCAGCTTATTTGTATAAAAAGTGTACACAATAGACATAGTTCAATTAAAATGCATTCAAAATGTGTTCTTTTTGGGGAAATGCATTGCAAAGCATTTGGGGTGGAATTAATTTAATGCCTCTATGCAAAAAATAAAATAAAATGTTACAAGTAAAATACATTGAAAACTATTGATAGAGACTGAACAATGTATATATTTTTATATACATTTATATATATAAATAAATGCAGTTGAAAGAAATGTGTTCTAATGCTGAAAATGGATTAAGATCCAGAAGCAGCACCAAGCTGATTTACAGTAAATTAATGTGACCAGTCTATGACTCTCCTCTAGATATTTCTGAATTCCCAATGGGCTCATCCAATATAGCAAAGAATATTGGAGGGCAATACATTACATTCATCTGTCAGGCATTAATGAGGATTTGATTGTCCAAATTTGGTTCATATATAGACTTTTGTTATGGGTTGGTTTCCTGAAGAAAGGGGGAGTGAGGGCAAACCTCTTACTGCACATACACATTAAAACATTATGTTGGGACTATCTACTTGTGGATTATTGTTGGCAGGTTCTGTTAACCTGGGAACCCTGAAGGGGACCGGTGGATGTAGCATTATTGAAGTAGAATGTATAAGACTGCTGTTGAAGGGAGTGACAATGATGTATGTACCACTTCTTGCTCTGCAGGAGCAATATGTCTTTGTTCACGATGCCATTCTGGAAGCATGTCTTTGTGGCAACACAGCTATCCCTGTTTGTGAATTTAGATCTATATATTACAACATCAGCAGACTGGATCCACAGACAAATTCAAGCCAGATAAAAGATGAATTCCAGGTAACAACCAAGAAAGTAGTTCATATTTTATCCACCATGGTTTGGTTGTCTTATGGCAGTTCAAATTAATCTTGTGAGAGTATATTGGGGATCCTATCATAGGGTGGGTTTAAAATGCCCATTGTGTTATATGTTAGATACAAAAAAGAAAAAAAAAGATGTTCATGTTCCACAAGGATACACACTCAGATGACAGATTGATCTTTCCTCCTGGAGCTAAGCTAAAAGAAAATCAGGCTGAAAAGGGGTTAGGAGAAGGGTTGTATTGCAAACGTTCTGGTTAGAATATGCAGTTGTCTGTATGTAAGGCCCGGTCCCCATTACAAGCTTAAAACAGTTTCAAAACGGTTTTCAAGTGCAATGTGGCAGTTGTCTCAGAATAGCTGTCCAAATGTGAATAGCCTTATTGCCAGATATGCAGACCACTCCAGCAAGTGAATTACTCCTAGTCTCAGTAGAATGGACTACTGAAGGTAAGTATGAAAATGCCCTAAAGACCTTTCACTGAAAATATTACATGAATGGCATTGCACTCCTTTACAGTTAAGATATCTTGATAGATCATTTTAAATGAATTTTTGAGTTTGGTAGGAGTGCAGCACAGAGACAAAAAGAAAAATATACAAGCTGAAATTACCCTTATAATTCAAAAGCAGATTGATTTTTCCCTGGAACTCTGTTTACTTCTGCTATTTAGGAGAAAGAACTTCAGCATCAAAAAACACTTTTATCAGTTCCCTTATACTTTTGAGGTTAGCAGTTGTTTATTTAACTACCCACCAAATTTGAGCAGTTCAGGGTTCTTTATCCAAGAAGTTCAACCCAATGATATAACAACCTTTGCTTATACACGCTAACTTCAAACTTCTCCTCCAACTATTTAAAATTGGGAATTTTCCAAAATATGCCAACTTCTAGACCCCACAGTGCTGTTTCTATAAGCAAGCCACAAAGCTATAGGCACTCCCTGATATTATGCTTACTGAAAGCAGCATTCCCATAATCTTTATATAGCACATGAAGGGTGCTCAGGACATCTAAACACATCATCTTGTGACTTTTCACAATGTTGCATTTTCCCATCCTAAATCTAGTCATATGCAGCCATTTGCAAAGCAGCAAACAAGGCTTAACTGCTACATTGTTGGTAGCTTTGTTTAACTTTTCCAAAACTGTTCTTAGGATGCCTCCAGAAGGGAGGAGGTAAGTGGTGGATTTAAAGATGATTGTGAAATTGCTTCCTACCACCCCTACTTGACATGGGAGGCAACTGTGGGATCTTATATCCATCTGCTGGCTGCTTTCGTGATCACTCCTTTTACAAATACCTGGATCTCTATCTCTTTTTTTTTCCTGAATGTGCACGAATGATTTTTTCTTTTTTTGTATTTGATTGAATGCAAGAAAATTTGTATTCATTCAAGTAGATCCCCTTTGAATGTAGTGGGATTCAAATTCGTTACAAATGTTCAATTTTGTATGAATGCATATGAATCCCATACATATCCCATAGGAACCCCATAGGAATTCCATATGAAGCTTCATATTAATGTATTGAAAAATTTGATTTGAATTTCAATGTTAATTTTCAAATGTGCCAACATTCTATTTGAATACGAATGTCTGAATTCGGGCAAATTCATACAAATTTTGAATATTGTGAATATTCATGCACATCCATATTCCTGAATACTGGACTAGCATCTGGGTATTTACAAGAAGAATCATCATGAGAGGAGCCAGCAGACAGAGGCAAACAATCACATCATTGCTGGATTTCCCATAATAGCAGCTGTAGGAAATTTCAGTGTTTAGTTCATGTCTGAAGGCATCCTTAGTGTTTACATTGAGGTGGACATGATTGTATCCCACTGTTTGTATATGAAATTTCAGATTTATCTCCAATTTGGGAGCTTCCTACACAATTGAAAAATTATGTGAAACAGAAAAAGGTGATCAAAGGGAACATTTTTTGTTAATATCTGCCTGGGGCTCTGAAAAAAAAGCGAAAAACCATTACATTCGCACAGCAGTCAACAGAATATTTGGCTTCCGTTTACCAAATTCTTTGTAAATTGCTTTATATTGCTGAATTCACCAAGCCTATCTAAAAATGGACATTATAAAAACAGAAAATGAAGATCCCCACCCGACTGATTTCTTTAGCATGCTCTACACAAAAGGGTTATTACATTTACTTTATGGCTATAAATGTTTGTTCTTTAACTTAGGTTGTATGTATCTTCTAAATTGTATTTTGAACAAAATAAAACTATAAAACTGATTTTTTTGACAAAGAGACATATCAATTTTGTCCTACAATTGAGAGCTACTATGAACATTTAGAAATCTCCAGAGCCTCAAGATTTTAGATGGGTGTATGTGTTTGCTTAGAGCTGAAGTACGTATCCCAGGTTTTGACAAGCAATGATTTAAATCAAAATGCTATGTATCTGCAAGTCCTGACAGCTGTAGGACTATTTCTGTTAGAAAATGATATGAAAATGTGATGTTTTGCCAAATCACTAGTAGTCAAGATCCATTACTTGTATATAAATCCATGTAACAGTTTGATATATATTACTGTTATAGTAAGCTGTGAACACTTGTGCGTCTGGAACAAAGGGAATTGAGAAGAAGGCAATATTAGGTGGAAGGTGTGGTCACAAAAGTGAGCTGTGAACAAGCCAAAGTGCATTCAAGTGCCCCTAAAAGGAACAATATTTGGGTCAAATTGATGAGCCCTTTCTTCAGAGATGTGGGTGCATGGTTCAAAGAGTGTGCCATCCTGGTGCCCCTTTAGTGTGCTAATGTGGGTAGAATGCCTTCTACAAGATCCCAAAGCATACCTCAAATCACTCTCATGGACTGCTAAGTACAGGAAGAAATCTTCCAGACTTTTTATCCTTGCCAGCAGTTCTGGTGTGTTTTCACCCATTGAATCAACAGCCTTTCAAACAGTAACATGAGTTCAACTGCTGTTATCATAGTGACAGAGTAATTCAGTTTGATCTTTTAATAGTTTGCCTTTGTCAAGGGATGGGCTGACTCAGGAACTTAATGGGAGTGAAAATATCCATCCACCCAGACTCCCAGATGATTGGATGATGGCTGTAACTGACCATATGAATGGTTCCAAAATGTGTTTGTGGAACATAGGCTTCATGGTGCCAATTTGGTTAACTATCTTTGATTGACAACTGGTCCCTCTGTCTTAAGATTCCACACTCTTTTTTTTTAGTTGAGTGTAGTTCATTCAAAATGAGTATAGTTCATTCATTGAACTTCCAGCCCATCCATACAGAATTCACACCTTGGTTTACAGTATATTCTGCTGTATAAGGCAACTGGGCATATAAGACAACCCCCAATTTTTCTACTTAAAATGGAGATTTTGCAAAACTGGGGTGTGCAGCCTAAACGGAGCCTCAGACTTGGGGAGAGACAGCAGCCTTACCTGCTAATCCCAAGAATGTGGCTTGTAGCTTTGCTTCTGGTGCTGAGGCGAGGGAAAAACCTTGCTCCAATAAATGGCCAGCAAAAGATCTGTGGCTGCAATGCAGCCTCAGAGTCTGCTGCTCCAGCCTGATTCATCTATGACCCGGTAGGGGAGGGGTGGAGAAAAGGAGGGCAGGATTCTTCATATTTCACTCAGTGGAACACCCCCACCCCTACCGGGTCATAGACGAATCAGGCTGCAGCAGCAGATGCAGATCTTTTGCTGACCATTTATTGGACCAAGGTTTTTCCCTGCATCTGTACCAGAAGGAAAGTTACATGCCACACTCTTGGGATTAGCAGGTAAGGCTGCCGTCTCTCCCCAAGTCCGAGGCTCAGTTAGGCTGTGCACCCCAGTTTTGTGCTGGCAGCTGCAGCGAGCAGGACCTGGGTGAGGGTATTTCTGGTGTATAAGGCGACCCTCGACTTTTCAGAAGATTTTTCAGGGTTAAAAAGTCACCTTATATGCAGGAATATACAGTAACTTAGAAGACTAAATATGCCTGTTTGCACCAAGATAATAAGGATGCCTCAGCACACTGGGACAAAGCATATGAACCCTATGGTTACCACCTGTGAAGCTCCTAGTACATCCCCAGATGCAACATTGACATAGTTTTGTATGCAAATGTTGTCACTGTGTCACTGATTGCTGTAGCGATAGCCAGGTGCCCAAGACCATTGCTACAGTCCCAGATGGTTTGGATGAAGTTTGGAACAGGCCAGTGCTCACAATGTGAATGCTGGCCATTGTCCCTCATTTTAACTGCCATCTTTGGCCCTGGGATGGGCAGATGTCTGGATCACAAACAGCCTTTTCCTGTTCCACAAGCTACTTGGCCCGCCTTGGTAAAAAATACTTCAGTGCAGTGCAAAAACAGTCTAAGCGTGCTCATTTTGGAATTGAAAAGAGCCCAGCCTCCAAGGCTGTCTGGAATTCCAGGCTATCTAGAACATGAACAGTCTATTCTTGGCCCTGTTTTGGAACTGGAGCTGGATGTGTCAGTTCATATTCCAAATAAACACAGCTCTGGCATGGCCATTCACTAAGCGGGAACCCATAGATCAGGACCACAGGGTGATTAGACACATCTTTGAATAGAAGTCTCATTTTGATCTCCCCAAACTGTGCTTTATTCACCTGCAGATTGAAGTGCAGTTTGTGGGGATCAAAGCAAAGTGCCAACTCAAAGCTTAACTCATCTATCATCCTCTGTTCCTGATCTGCGGGCTACCATTGCTTTTACCATTATTGAGTAAGTATTGGTAATCTGTTTCTTTGGTTCTCAAGATACCTTATTTAATATCTGAAGAAAATCTCTTTGCAGAAAATGAATCTTTCATACTGCATAGTTTCTAGTGCAGTATTTTGAAAATACTATACAGCTTAATTCTAGCTCTGTTAAATAGAAGAGACTAACCTTTTGTGAACCATATCATAATTTTTAAGTTTAAATAGTAATCAACACCTCTTTGTTTTCTGACAACAGACACTTAATATAGTTACACCTCGAGTACGGCCAGAAGACTGCAGCATTGGACTCTTGCCGAGGAATCATGACAAGAATCGTTGCATGGATGTACTTCCCTTGGATCGGTGTCTCCCCTTCCTTATCTCTGTAGATGGCGAATCAAGCAATTATATTAATGCTGCACTCATGGATGTAAGCTAATTTTATACTTTGGATGCCAGCTTGTATTGTTGCCTGTCTTATTTCTGTTTATTATTTATTTGTTTATTGCTGCTTTTGTGTGTGTGTGTGTTTCTAAATCGTGTCTAGTTTGAACTTACAAGGTTACAAATTGAATCCCTTGGGTCTCTTACCAAAGACCTAAGAGTTTGAGGGTCTGGCACAGTATCTTACAATTCCTAGCTGTTCTTCTGAATAGAGATCTCTGACGTTTGCCCTGGGATCTCTTGAAGCCATTCTTCCAATGTGAGTGTCACTGCCCCAAGTGCTCCTAACACTATTGGGGCCACTTCCACCTTTGAATGTCAATTTTTGAATGTGCCAACATTTGATTCAAATTTGAATGTCTGAATTCAGCCAAATTTGTATACATTTTAAATGTTATGAAAATTTGTGCGTGGGATGTATGGGACTCCTGCATCTGTTAACAACACTTCTTACTTGCCTTTGTAGTTGCCAGTGAATGTTTGACTGGCCAGTACATGTTTGTCAGTCTGGTTATGGAAGCTCCATAGTGTGTTGTTCTCAGCCACTTTTTCTTGTGGAACTTATTTATTTATGTATTCATATTTCTATACTTGTATTCTGCCTACTTCATTAAAACTTGAAGTTGGCTAAAAAGAGTCAATAAAAATATTGAAAAATAAGGAAAGAGAGGAATCCCTTCACCCCACCACAAGTATACATTAAAACAAAGCAAATGTAGACTTGGGATGGCCAGACTATACTCTTTTCAGATGTTGCTGTACATATTTCTTACAGCTTGATTATACCAATCTATATGTGCCTTTCTGTGCTGGATAGCCTCAGGGGCATCTTTGCACCTTCTGTACCAAGGGTTCTGCCTGGCAGAGTAAATGCCTGATTCTATTGATTCTGTACCCAGTGCTTATTCTTAGGGTGCTAATAATAGTTCTTCAGTGCTGTGTTGTAGGCCTTTCTGCGTGGACTATTGACCTGTGTTATGAAGAATAATGGATTATGGATGGCCCCATCTCTAAACATGCTTCATCCACAGATGGTGCAGAGATTGGGCTAGGATGCCCAAAATGGGGTCCTAGCTTGCTTTATCAGTTGACCTCAACATTGAGTTCTACCAGCATTCTAGGGGTAGTATACCAGACCATGGGGGTGTGCATAAAGCATGCCTCCATTGTCCAGTATACCTTGAGGGGGTCCTTTCAAGGAGTCCATTCAGACACCACCAAAATGGATCCCTCAGAAGTTCCAAAGTCCCCAGAGCCCAAACAAAATATGGCACAAATTTTGGAGCTGGCATGGAACAGTCCATCCCAATGCTTTGTCCCACCAGAAGCAGCTCATCCCAGCTTGGGATGGGTTGTGTATTCCAGGAGAAAGCAGCCCACTGTCATGCCCACTGTCATCAGCACTCCTTCCTCTGAGGATGAAGGCGTAGTTGCAATGCCCAGCCAACCTCAGACAGGCTACCTGGCCAGGCAAGATGAGGAATGCTTGAAACAAGCAGATAGTGAGGACTGTGAGCCTATACTTCCAAATGACAGCAGCTCAGGCCCAGAGCACACTGGGCGACACCCTTCACTGACTAGTCTGAGATATGAGTGTGAGCAGCTGTGCAAATCAGCTAGAATCTGTGCCCATCACCTGTGGTGAAGGAGGCATGACTCTGACCTACCTAGTTAAGGCAGAACATTCTGATAAGCTCTGTTGAAGACAAATGCTCGTAAAGCTGCAACTCTGGCATTCTGTGACCTTGCTCCTTGGTATACTGTTGAACACTCTGATCTTTGACCCTGGAACTCTCTTTACTACGCGTTTAACCCTAAAGCCCCCAAGGTACTTTGATTTGGACTTTTGCTGTTACTGGCTACTGTTCCTGATTGTGGCTGCTACTCTTCTGTGTGAACTCGTGTGTTTGCTCTCCTCGCCTCATCAGCTGGAGACATGACACCCACCCTGTCCCAAGATTGAAGAGCTAAGGGTGAATTTATCTTATGTTTCCACTTACAGTTTAAGGCATCCTTGCAGGCCTTTCTGGATTTATTTATAATATGGCAGCAACACATGGAATAACAACAATTAAAATAGGAAATTAAAATAGGAAGTTAGAGTTCATAAGTTAAAGGGGACCCCATATAACAATATTGGGGTCACTCACCCAGTGAAGGACTGTATCTGTTGTTTCAAAACCACCAATTTTGTAAAGGCCTTCAGTTCACAGCTGGTTATGATATGGTCAACCAACTGGTGTGGCCTTTCTGGATGTCATTAAAATCTTTCCAAAATAGAGGTTTAAGTCCAATGAACTTTAGTTCTCTCATCATATATATAATTGTACTTGTATTTCTATTGTTCCTTAGCAGAAGAAGGAAAGAAGCTTGGTTGGGGTTAAATGCTGATATAACTCTTGCTTTCTTCAGCTGGAAGATTAATAGCAGATGGAAAAGATTATCTCAATACACAAACCTTTTTGTCTTTGAGTGTCTGTGAATCTTGCTGAGGTAACCTAGGATAAATGAGTTTGGATTATGAATTTAATGTTAAGAAAATAAATTCTTGAAAGTCAAATGCTACAAAGCAGTAAGGGACTGGATCAGCTTAAGTGGTCCACTTGCTGGATTGATCCATATATCCCAGAACAAAGCCATCCTCATTTAGACAGCTGTTACAGACCCTATCCTGGTCTTGAAGGTTACATGAACTTTGGGGCCAGTCTCCAAAGTTTGTATGGCCAAGAACAAATGGAAGCTCCCTGGGAACCCATTTCAATGGTGTGTCTTGTTGAACTGCTGGAATAGGTCCCTCCAGGACACTGGAATGTGGAGATGTATGCTCTCTACACCACTTCTTTGTCTGGTTTAGCAGGTTCTAGTATGCTGGTAGACCTTTTTAAACAGGTTTACCAATAAACCAAACTAGGCAGCCATTTTTGATGCAGTGTACTGGTTGTGGATGGGACCTCCCTTAAACTGTGCTAGCATGTGGGAAGACAGGCCCTAGGCTCTTTACTACACCAGATTAATAGGAACTGTGAAAATGCCCTGATTATTCTTCTCAAATTTCTCTGAGAATCTAGTTCTAACTGTGACCGTGGGTGTTTTTCCACTGGCCGTAAGTACCCATTTTAGCATTGATTAAGGACCCATTTGGCTGAGAGCCAGATGACCCCATTTCCACTACAGACCCCATTAGGGACACATCTGTTTCCACCACAGCTAGGGAAATCCAGATCATATGGGTCCTTCAGGACCTATAATCCAGATTTTGTGTAGACCCCATTAAAGGGGTCTACAATGGGGTCTTCAGCCATAAAATCTGGATTATAGGGAGCCTGTTTCCACTGCAATTGGGCAATGGGGTCTAGAGGAGGCTTGGGGGAGGGGAAACCCATGGGGGGTGCCCCAAAATCAAAACTCCAAAGTCATTCTGAAGTCATTCTGAAGTTGCCTTTGGAGATTAGCGAAGGCTCCGAAGGGCGTTTTCTGCAGAGCCTGTGCTAATCTCCAAAGGCAACTTCAGAATGACTTCGGAGTGACTTTGGAGCCTTTGCTATTCTCCAAAGGCAACTTCAGAGATTGCACCCCCAGTCCCCCAAAACACCTGGGGTGACAGGCAGACCCCTTTTGGGTAGATCAGGATTTGCAAATGGGTGCTCCAATGTTTCCACAGCATGTAGGCTAGCATCCATTGCTATTGGGTGCTAGGGTGTTTTTCCATTGTCAGAAAGTACCCATTTTTGCACCCATTAAGGACCCATTTGGCTGTGAGCCGGATGACACCATTTCCACCATGGCACCCATTTGGGACCCAATTGTTTCAACTGCCGCTGGGGAAATCCAGATCAAATGGGTACTTTCTGGCCTTTAATCCAGATTTTCTGTAGATCCCATTAATGGGGTCTACAATGGGGTCTTCAGGCAGAAAATCTGGATTAAAAGGAGCCTATTTCCACGCTTGTGTGGCAATGGGGTCTAGAGGAGGCTAGGGGGAGGGGGCACCCAATGGGGGGGGGAGCCCCAAAACCTAAGCTTCGAAGTCATTTCGAAGTCTGTGCAAAATAGCTTCCGAGTGTCTTTGAAGTCTGTGCTGATCTTCAGAGTGAACTTCGAAGTGACTCCGAAGTGACTCTGAAGTCACTTCAAAGTTCACTCCGAAGATCATCATAGACTTCAATGGAACTGTGTAGCACAGACTTCGAAGTGACTTTGAAATGACTTCGAAGTCACTTTGGAGATTGCACCCCCTGTCCCTCCAAAACACCTGGGATGACAGGGAGACCCCTCATGGGTAGATTCCAAATGGGTTCTCTGGTGTTTCCACGGCAGGGAGGCTAGCACCCATTGCTATTGGGTGTTAGACCACCCATGGAAACACATTGGGTACTTCCCTTAATCCGGATCTACTAGATCCAGATTAAGGAATGTACCCATTCCTTAGATCCAGATCTTCTTAGATCCGAATTAAAGGAGTGCGGTGGAAAAACACCCCATGCCTCCACTTATCATAGAAGATACCCACAGGTATGTCACCAGCTGATGTGTTTCCACTCTTTTCCTTGTGCTCAGTGTGAACTATAACCATAGAATGTTTACCTCTCCTACCAAGGAAGGGAGAAGGGAGGGAGAAGGGAGGGAGGGAGGGAGGGAGGGAGGGAGGGAGGGAGGGAGGAAGGAAAGAAAGAAAGAAAGAAAGAAAGAAAGAAAGAAAGAAAGAAAGAAAGAAAGAAAGATTTTAAGAGAACTTCAGACACAGTATGAAGGTTTGTTGTAGTGATTCAGAAGCACTGTTATAGCAGGTACATTTTCATTTTCTAGCTGCCGAATGAGCAGAAGTCTTTACTGCTTCACTAGGCAGAAGCTGTTTTCTGCACAGACCACCTGTGTCCAGCTCTGTCTTGTGCAACTGCCAGCAATGAAAATGCTGTATCTTTCACATTTACAGGAACTGGACAGTGATCAATTCTGCTGAGAAGCTCAATGCAATTGTCGTGTTTCATAGACTTCTTTAGATCTCATGCACTTTTTTATATTTATTTTGCTATGTTGTAACTCTTAGATGCTGAATAACATACAAAGAACAGGGATTTGCAATTTTTTAATTTTATCATTTTATTAGCAATATTATTATGACATTAGAATTTATAGTATTTGCTATATCAAATATTTGATATCTGTATTGGTTTTGTAATATCTATTAAAACCAGTGAAGGAAGAAAGCTAGTAAAACTAAAGGAGAAGACAACTTTCATATTAAAAAAATACTCCCTCCTTTTATCCAATCGTTATGATCCTTGCAGCCAAATTAATTTAAACACTGAGGTTGGTGAAACATGGAGGAGACTGGCATTTTAAAAAATTGACAATCTAGTAAGTAGGAACACAATAAAGAAGCAGCAACTACAGAAGACACAGGCTGAACAAGATAGGACAAATCTTGTTATTCCTTCATTCTTTTCCCACAAACTCAGCAAGACACAATTAGACCATTCAGCATATTCCTGGGTGTTCCTAATCAATTTATCTTTCCTTTCCTCCCATCATCCAGGTTAAAATTACATAGTTTCACATTTAAAGTAGTAGAAAACTGAAAGGGGACATTTGGAACTATTTTTTTTTACCTAATTTTGACGTGGCTATATACAGCAGCAGTGATAGTGAAAAAGAATAAGGATGTTCAAAACCGGTTGGAACACATTGTGCCTGTTCTCTTTCTGAACATCTCCTGCATTCTTAGCATTTCTGGATCAGTAGCTAACTGCTGTCCTGAAAAGGGATTATACATGGATATCCTAGTGTTCCATTATTTGTAACAGAATCCCAATCAGTTTTGCACATCCAAAAGAAGAGATTTAAGGAGGTAGTCAGGTAAGGCTATTTTTTCTGATTGACAATAAAGAGCAAGACAAATTATTTCAGTCTCCTGTTCTGTTGTGCTTTACACCTGTATCTTCTTGTGTTAATTTATGGAAGACTCATTGATTATAAAGAAACCTTTCTGGTAAATGAGTTACCCTGTGACATGTGTATTTCAAGAGTATCATGTAGAACTGTTTACTGAATATTATCTGTATGCCCCAAGAGGGAGGAAATGCAGAATGCGCTAGTATAGTAGAGAAGTGCACAAATATTTGTAACGTTCAAAATTCATACAAATTTGGCCACATTCAGACATTCAAATTTGAATAAAATGTTGGCACATTCGGAGATTGGCATTTGAATTTGAACAGAATGTTTTGATACATTTGTATGAAACTTTGTATGGGATTCGTATGAGATTCATATGAGATTGAACATTCGTATCGAATACAAATCCTACCATGTTCTAAGGAGATCTGTTCGAACGAATACAATGCAAAAAACCATTTGTGCACATCCCTATGCACTAGTCTTCCTCTTAAAGTTTGCCTTAGTGGATTCTTAAAGTTATTATTTTTTTTAATAATTATTGTCTCCAAAGTTTGATATATTTAACCTCATGTGTCTTTCCAAAGAATGATTATGCATGTATAAGTAGTTATTCCTGTAACTTTAGGCTGAGTGTCCACTTAGAAACAGAAGTTAATTCTTCCCTGGTGTGTGGGACAAATGATGCTGAAAATGACACCTCCTTACCTCCACTTCTAAGTGCAAAGGCATCATTTTCAGCAGTGATCGGAAGCATTTCCATTGACGGCAGTAAATAATGCCCTCTGAAAATGGTGCCTTGATCAAGGATCCTACTTTGGCTGCCTTCACATGGCAGAGGGAATGTAGGTTTGAAAGAAGATCCCATTGTTGCTTCTTGCTGCTTCCAGCAGGCATGAAGAACGATGACAGCCTTACCTTCATATCTGCTGGTACCTTCCAAAATTACCCTGCTTTGTGTTTGCAGAAGCCAGCTAAGCACCCATCCACTTCCTTTTCTTATTTTCTGTGCACTTCCAGCAACATGAAGCAATCTCAGTTTGGAAGCTATTGGTAGGTTTTCTGTAATAGTGATATATCAGGTTATTGCCACACTAACCTGGGACTATCTTGGGAATGCAATGATTACATCTGGTATTCACAATGTAGTTCCAGAAGAATAAGGGTTTTAGTCCATGTCTGGTGGCACCTCTGGTGATGGGTGATGTGGTCTTCATGAAGTGCCTACTGTCACTGATGGAGGCATCAGGGCAGGAGATGCATAGCCAGGCACCTCTGTAAGCAAGTGGAGACACAGCCTTAATTAACTTCAGTTGGGACAGTGATAAACAAACAGTGGTCCAAGATTCATGAAACATCCCATTTTTTTACAGTCAGTAACACAAGTTCTGTCTTCTTATACTGCATCTTTTTTTAAAAAAATCTGCAGTTAAATTGTTTTCATTTGTATTTATTCTGCATACACAGAATGGGAGTAACAAAAATGTTTTTCTCTACACTTCAGCTGGACAGAAATTGAAATGCAAAATTTGGCAAATATAGAGATATGCACAAGTTGACTTTGCAGGCCTTGTTGAAGTGGCTGGCCAACTCAGGTTTGGCTTGGCTTTCCTTCTGAATGTGAATGAATTTGTGCCTTCTTATTTTACTTATTGGACTGGACTTGGAATAACAAATAGAGAAGCAAAAAAGGGCCAATCTGTGGGTAGTTATAAAAGCTATTTCACAACACATTTGTGTCTGCAGACAGACCTTAAAGGTTCGGCACAGTAGCAACAGCAGTTCCCAGCAGCGATGGAAACTGTGGGAGTGGCTCCAGTGAGGAGGAGCAGAGCAGGAGCAGGGCTTCATGGCCACAAAAGCATCTGGCCTAGTTCTAAGCTGAAGTGGGCAAGTGAGACTCACAGAGAGCTGCTCATCTCTAGAAAAAAAATCTAAGAAGATTGATCATAATTGTAGTCTTTAAATACTTGTAGAAATCCAAATGTTATCAAACACCATCATGGGTAATGGGAATTGAAATCTTATAACATCTGGAGTTCTGCAGGTGCTCCATTTCTAGGTTAAGAGACTTCCTACCCTTCTGCTGTGTAATGTGGATTTATACTTTTCATTCCTCCTACTTCTCATGCCTTGTTACCCTTAATTCATAATTGTGGTTCGTAATTGCTCCTATGTTAACATTAGCCATGATTAATTTGAATTGAAATTGGCTTGAAATACTGGAATAAGACATTCATAATTTGAATAGAGTATAGCTCATGATACAGTCTAGAGTCTAATTGTGACTTACGTTATGAGGAAACTGTACAAGGGGAGAAATGGATGGGTGTTTCCGCACTAGCTGCGGAAACTGTTTTAACCCCCCCCCTTAAGTAGCATTTAAATCACTTACCTTAAGCAGCTTCCGCATTGGAGTCCTCTTTTGCAACCCTTTGCGGAGGCCGCTTTCGCATTTCAGCGTGCAAGACCAGTTTTTAAAACCGGTTTTGCTGCCGAAATCAGGATTAAATGTAAGACCTGAAAAATCAGGTCTTACATCCGTCTCTTCACCTGAATGTGTGCAGAAGCAGGACACTTCTGCACATGGCCAGGTGAAGGGACAGATTCCCTCCGGCCACCATGTGGCTCCGGGGGTGGTGTCGGCAGTGTGCGAGCCGGAGGACTTTTAGAATGGGCACTGATGTGTCAGCACAGCACCCACTCCATCCGTTCTCCGGAATCTAGCCTCCCCACGCGTGTGCGGACGCACGAGGACCCTTCGGATCCATCACTATTTGTGATGGAACCTTGGGAGGTTGGATCACCGAAAAATGGATCTTTTTAGATCCGTTTTTCGGCAGCCAGTGGAGAAGCACCCGATGATAAGAGTAAGAATACAATCTTGTCATCCCTTTCTAGGCCTTTAAAGTTACTGAACAGTTAGCATTCTTATTTCATGCTTCTCTGATTGATGTTTTTAGCAAGGACAGAGAAGGTCTCTGTTGTTTTGCTTGCTAATTGATTTAATGAGGTGAATGTCTGCTTTTTCACATGACCCCTTATTCTAATACATTTACATTTTATAGGTGTTCAGAAAAGATCCTTTGCTCATTTAAATTGCAACCCACAGTCAAAATAGAACAGTTTTTCACATATGTAATGACTTTCTATGGCAATGTTCCATATTCCTCTTAAGGCTGAAATCATGACTTATGTTTAATCCTTCAAGCCATCATCTATTCCGAGGGATGACACCCAAAGAGCACTTATGGGCCTCTTTGCACTAGACCTATAGGGGGAAAGCCAGGATGCTCAGCATGGAGCATCTGCACCATGCAGAGCCACTTCTCTTCTGGAAGCATTTCTTGCAGGCTGGACTGTCTCCCAGCTGGATGGTGGTGGAACACTAAAAAGTGTTCTACAGTTATACTAGCTGTGTCTGGGAACATGGCTAGTAGACTCCAGCAGGCATACTCTTTTGGGTGAAGGGTGCATGGGTTGGGGTGGCACAGCTGCAGTTGCATACTGTGTTGCCCAGTTACCATGGCAATTGCCAGTGCACACATCCATTGCCACAACAAGGCAATCACCACTGCCACAGTGCCAATTGAATGTAATGTAGCACTAGGTGAATTTGGGCTGGATCGACTATTCTGAAATGCAGACACCCAATCCATCTCAGGTCTGTTTCTGTTTTAATGCTGAGAGAAGGTGTGGGAAAGCTTCCTGTTTTCTCTTCAAAACTGTCATTCTCCAACTGGCTCTCAGATCTTTAAGTAGACTCCCAGGGCTTCTTCTAATCCTAAGAGAAAAAAGAATAGTGGCAGTTGCAGGTTGTTAATTATTGTGTCTAAGGTGACAGACAAATGGCAACTACCAAAATGCATTCAAATGTTAAAAGCTAAAACTTCATGAAAAGATAGGAGGAAGCCTTAATTTTCTCCCAGTGGGAGATTCTGTACATAAGTCCCATTCAGGACTACATGGGCTGTTCCAGTCCCTGTAGTATGATCTTGAGAACCTGGCTCAGGCTGGAGTGGGCTAGAAATACCCTGTTTCAAGAACTGTCTGCATTAAGACAACCTGTCTTGCCCCAACTTTGGCTGCCAGTTTTGAGCTAGCTCAAAGCCTTCAAAGGCCAGGAACTTTTGTTCCCAGTCTTCTCTGTTTCAGAGGTGTGTCAACTTCCAATGACCTGGAGCACTGCTGCAACAGGTCCTCTGTAATATTTTGTCCTATAGGGGAATGCACATGCTTGTATCCCAGAGTGTGTTCTCTTTACGGACTTTTTAAAAAAGGTTCACAGCAGGACCAGAATACAGGACCATTTTGGCTCCTTATTCCAGTCCATGTATTCACCCTATGGTCGGAAAGAGGGGAGAAATTCTACAGTCCTGCAGCAGATATGGAATTGAATACCCAGTGTGGAAAGGAACTAAGAGAAAGTTCAGTGAAGAGTAGTTTCTGTAATAAAGCAGAGCTCAAAGTGGGACTTCTTGTCCTTTGAAAACAATAACAACAACAATCCTTAACTGGCAGGGTAGCAAAAGCTTGTTGTGTGAGCCTAAATTACCTTTTCAGACTCCCACAGCTCTGTTCTTGGTATCTTTAGGAAAACAAAAGTCCTGCTTCCAGCTGTCACCTCCAGTCATCTCATCTAATTGTCATTATTATTTTGCTGAGTCCTAACACATCAATAATTCATAAGGGATAATCCTTGTTCTTATAGCAATTCTCTAATGAAATGTCTTCATTGGGCTCCTGTTACAAAGGTTTTATTCATTCAATGTGCAGTGATAACAAGGAGTCTGAGGTGCAATTTGTATAATCTGGTTACATAAATCCGTATGCATACCCAATGCCTCCTGGGCTTAATAATTTTCTGAATAAATAGTGATTGATTCCCCCCACCCACCCACTAACATTAATCATTTCCCCCCACCCAGCCCCATAGCTTTCTCATTTTCTTTTTCTTTTTGTCAGAGTCACAAGCAACCTGCTGCCTTTATAGTTACACAGCATCCTTTACCCAACACAGTAGCAGATTTCTGGAGGCTGGTATTTGATTACAACTGTTCCTCTATTGTGATGTTGAATGAAATGGATGCTGCACAAGTAAGTAGATCTTTGATACAAATATATTCATATCATCCCCTACCTTATCTCTAGCTCCTAATAAAGACCAGGATAAAATACTGGGTTGCTAACACTGGACAAAGCTTTGTCTGTATATCTGTATAGTCTGTAGTAAAAACTCCAACAGACTTTAGTGTGATGCAACTATTAAATGCATCTTTTCTTCCAATCAGCATCCTGTTTGGTGCTATTTGAAACATGAACAAAGATTTTATATTTGTGTGAGTTTGTGAAAGAGAACAACTATTTTTCCTTTAAATTGTTATTTCACTAAATTCTTTTTAGCATCCGGATCCAAAGTCATCAATGTTCTTATCATACAATCAAGTAGAACAAATGATGGTACAATTCAGGTAGAACTTTTATGAAACCTTGAGGACACAGTATCTGCTTGACATTGCACCTTCACTGTGCTCTCAGAACAGAAGAAGAGTGTGATGTTTGTTCAGATGCCATGCTCCTCCACCATTCTTGCCACAAGAAGTTCTGCTAAGGTGCTGTAGAGGCTGAGTGGTTTGAAGAACTCTTCAAACCACTTCTACACAGTCTTGTGGCAGCAGCCTTGCTGCTGTTACAACTCCAAAGACTGACTAGTTTCCTCAATGGAATTTGTTTTTAAAAAACCACCTTCTGATTTCAAGGCAGGGAACCTCACTTTGATTTGGAGGGTGGGAGAAACCTAACTCCTCACCTCTCAAGTTTGGTCTAGTGGTTGGGGAGCCAGACTCTTATCTGGGAATACAGAGTATGATTCTGCCCTCCCCCACAAAGCTAGCTGGGTGACCTTGGGCTAGTCACAGCTCTCTTCTGAGCTCTCACAACCCCACCTACCTCACAGGGTGTTTTGTTGTGGGGAGAAGAACAGAAGGTTTGAGTCCTCTTAAATGAGTGAGAAAAGCAGGGCAGAAAAGCCAACTCTTCTTCTTCCTCAAATGATGACAAGGTCTTTCCTCACTGCCATTTGACAAGTGGAGAGGCTTGTTCCACCTCCCTTCACATGAAATTTTGAAACAAGTGGAGCTGACTCCACCACCTGCATATCTGAACTGGTTGTGATCCCGTAACTAGGGCCTCAGAATTTTAGCTATTCATATGGAGTGGGCACACTTTTCCCCTCATCAATAATGGTGGTGAGGAAAGCCCTTCACTGCCGTTTGACAGAGTGGACAATACATCCACCCTAAAGAGGAGCAATGTCTGCTCTATTATGATAGGTGAGGAAGAATGCTTTGCCTAAAGTTTCCTCCCCTTACAAGCTTACAGAAATGGGTGAGTCCAAGTCTTGACAGAATTTTAATTTTACAGGTTTGTGACTTTTGAAAATGTTTAAGAGTTTTTTATACATTTTTCTAATTTTCAGCCTAATTTGTAAGTCATGTAATTCATAGATACAAAATGTCCCTTTTTCTATGACAGCTGTGCATGCAGTACTGGCCAGAGAAGACTTCCTGTTGTTATGGGCCAATCCAAGTGGAGTTTGTTTCCGCTGATATTGATGAAGATATTATTAATCGAATATTTCGGATCTGCAACATGGCAAGGGTAAAAAGATGGGTAGTCAGTCTTCATATAGGGATTCAGATTGGAGAAGTTATTTTGGGGAAATGTGGGAGGGAAGTCCTTCCCTTCAGGGTTAATCCTTCTTTCTTTCCATCCATCTCCTTACTTAGGGACACAAGGCAACCTCATTAGTTTACAAAGCTTTACTCCATAGCTGAGTACGAGAAAGTCCAGTAGCAGAAATTACATATTTTACTACTTTCCAGGAGTAGGGAAGTACATGAAAAAAAATCACATTTGTTTCTCTATTGAATTAAACATCCAAAAATTCATTTCATCATAGCTTCATTAAGTCAAACATCTGGACTTTCACATTTGCACTCAAATATTTTTGTGACATTTTCCTGACTTTCCCCCCATTAAAAAAGCCATTTTTGTGACCTGAACACAGCAAAATACAAACACCCTATCACAGTTTTCATATTTGTGAAAGGTGGGGGGGGGTCTCCGTTGAGTTTTTGGATGTTCGAACATCTGAACTTTTGAGTAGATATGAATGTTTGCAAATTGGAAACATTCAACTGAATTTGCCGATGTCAATGTCATTTTGTACATAACTACCCAGGAGTTCTTTCTTACTCAAGTAGCCTTATGCTAAAGATCTTGTAGTACTCTTGTTCTTTTCACTTCTCTTTTATCTTCATCCTTCCTGAATGTGGGCTTGTGTTCACCTTTATTCTGTCCAGTCCTCTCAAACACAAAGAATAGTAAGTTCAATTAGCAGAGCTTCTACAGTAGGACACTTTTTGGGGAAGATATAACAGTGGGTGTTTCCACACATGCCCTTAAATACCCATTAAGGACACATATGGAAACCTGCATCCGCACAGCAACACACATTAAGGACGCTTTGGGCAACCCGTGTCCACACAGCAACACCCATTAAGCACACATGTGGGAAACTGCATCCGCACAGTAGCACCCATTGAGGACAGAATGGGTAGACCACGTCCGCACAGCTGTACCCATTAGAGACAGATAGGGGCAGCCGTGTGCTTAATGGGATCTGCCGGAAGACTACCTAAAAGGTAGTCTTAATGGGTGTTTCCGCTGTGAAAATGCATCTGTTTAGGATGTGTCCGCACAGTGGAAAGGTGCCTAATCACGGCCCTCCCCCAGCCCGCCATGAATGGCTCCGCCGGAACCAAGCATGGTGAGCCGGGGGACTCCTATTTCGTGGCTCGCCCTCACCCTAGAAGCGGCAGATCGCTGCTTGTGGAGCCAGGGGGAGCTTCCGCGAAACCCACCCTAGCCCACCCACGGGGGAGCGCGCACGATCCTGGCCAGTCACGAGGTGCGCAGCACACAGGCACGGAGCCTCCTGGGTCCTCGCGGCCAGAATCGGGGCAACAGTGAAGAAGTAAGGAGGGAATCGCGCACGATCCCCCTCCCGGGTGGGCCAGGGTGAGTTTCAGGGAAGCTCCCCCTGGCTCCAGAAGTGGCGATCCGCAGCTTCTGGGGTGAGGGCAAGCTGCAAAATAGGAGTCCCCCGGCTCACCATGCTCGGCTCTGGCAGAGCCAATCATGGCAGGCCAGGGGAGGGCCTCCGGAACACAGATTTGAGGTGGGTGCTGTGCATCCACACAGCATACATAACATAACCTTCTGCATTCAGAATTACTTTATGGAACAAGTTATATGAAATCTTATGTAGAATGTGTGGTTTTCAAGAAAGTATTATTTTGCTTAAGAAATATGTAGCATTTGTAATGTGGATCATTTTAGATGTAAAACTGTAGAATTTTACTCTAACTATGTGCTTTTAGCAAACCCAAACTCATTTTATTTTATTAGATGGGAATATGAGCAAAAATTGTGCTCCAATCTGTGAGGAGTTTTGGAGCTGACAAAATGGCAACTGCTAAAAAGCAAAGTGATCAGTTCCTAGCTGTCTTTCTATTTCTCTTAGCCTTAAGCTCAAAGGGTCTTACTGTCTTGTACAATCTGCCATAGCATTTGATCAGGATGATAGTGATGAGTCCAGCCTTTGACATAGATTGGGTTAGAAGAAAGCATCTAGGCCTTCCCTGCTTAAGATTTCAACCCTGTTTTTCAGCTTTCAGAAATTTTTGAAGGTCAAAATCCATGCTGTTTTCCATTAACAAGTACTTAAGGTCCTCTCCCCATGTAACTAACCTATTTCTGCTCCATAGAAATCCAAATGTCATAGACTTTCATGCAAGTTTGAAGCTGTTTGCAGCAACAAATGATACAGTTTGTGGATTGTATTTGTATAACTGTATCCACTTCCAGTAATGTGTTTTTGTTTGTTATGGAAATGTGCATTTAATGTCTGTAATGCCGTTCCTAACTGAAAAAAAATATAGTCTAGACTAATTTCTAATGATACACACCACATTACTGAAATCTTCTGGTAAAGCAGAGCAATTTCTATTCATTCTTGTCCCAAGATGTGACCTATTCCTTTTCCTTGAGTGTTCTTGCACATAAATGAGGAAACGGGATGTTTGCAGGCTAAGATTCTCTGAACAATAATTCTGTAGTGTCAACATTAAGATAACCTTGATGTTCACACAGTCTTTCAGAGTAATTTGTCCCACAAATTATATATCAACCCTCTCTTTATTATCTGTTGAAAATGTTATCTTAGCAGGGCATGAAGGGGGAAAGAAGTTCTTCTTTTGCAGTAGCTGTGTATCAATTCTCAGCAATTATGTCCTTATGACTTTCAAAGGAAAACACATATATTCTATTTGTTGCCAGCAAACTCTTCTAAATTGTAAGTGTTGATCTCCAACTCCTATCATCCTCAATCACTGACCACAGTGGCTGGAACTGAATGCCACCAAGCATTTCCCATATATGCTGCAGACTGCTCTGCAGATACTATAGAAAATCTTATTTGCTTTCTCTTCACCTCCAGCACCTCTTTGAGACTCTTAAGATTCTTTGAGATCCTTAGAATCCAGCACCTCTGTGAGAAACAGAACAGGAGCAAGTCTTCTAAGATTATTCTGGTTATGATATACTGGTGCCCATAGTTTCTCTATTAAAACGTCACTGAAATAAACACTTGTGGAAATTGAGGTCCTTAGAATCTTTTGAGAGAACATCAGAAGCTTCCTAGATGTTCTTCATAAAAACTAAGCATATCTAATTGGTTTTCCTCTAGCCTCAAGATGGATACCATATTGTGCAGCACTTGCAGTACATTGGCTGGCCAGCATATAGAGATATACCTCCTTCTAAGCGCTCTCTCTTGAAGGTTGTCAGAAGGCTGGAAAAATGGCAGGAGCAATATGATGGGAGAGATGGGAGAACTGTGGTCCATTGCCTGTAAGTTCTTCTACTCCATTTAAGTTTGTGCCCCAACTAAATATTTAGAAAGAAGCCATTAGAAGACATATCTCTTTGGAGGCTCCAGGAATGTGGAGCCCGTATTCACCAGCCCCTGATCACCCCTCCCCCCCAAAAATAATTCCTGGTCAGCTCTGTGATCAACTTTCTATTAAGCACTGAAAAATTATTCTTGAGGTAACTATGTACACTGAAATACTTCCTCCGTTTACGTACTTCCAGTTTTGCACTGGTAAGTCCTCCAATGAACCATAAATTGGCTATGTTTGGTCTATTGCAGGATTGACCAGTGTGAAAACAAAGTAGCTGTAAAGAGGTCTCCTTTGCAGTTGTGCTATGGGTCCCCTGATGGAGCAAGCAGTGCTTTGACACTGCACTGATCACCCCTGTGTTGAAATAAGTAGCTCACTGCCCAGATCGTAGGCCTTGTAAGAACCAAGCTCTCTCACATTTGCTATTTTGAAGGGAATTCAGCTCTTGCATTTCTGAATGTGTATAAAGATGTTCTACTGAGCCTAAGCCTTTTAATAGAATTCTAAGGTTAGAAATACATATGTGAATCCATATTGAGAAATATCTGAACAAAAGGCTTTTTGGAAATCACCTATATTCAAAGTAGATATGGGGCCAAAATTGAGTAGAAGTTCAAATTCAATTGAATTTTGCAAAATTTAGTGAAAATTCTGGGAGTTTGGGGGCCTAACTTCTGAGGTGTGTCTCGTTCTATACAGATTGATACATGCTTCAATAGAATTGCATATTTAACAAAATTTGGCAAAATTGAAAATGTAGGATTTTAAGAATTTTAAATTTAGGCATCTTGCTCATCCCTCTTGGATAATGCAGAATATATCTGCTATTTTCAGCAGGGTTTCTAAACAATTTTATAACATTACTCAGATACATTGCATAATTTATTTATTTTTTAAGTGTGCATTTAAAAAATTAAAGAGCCAATACTTTGGTTGCTATGCAATGATATTACAGGCTAATATTAGTTCTGATATAATTAAGTGCCATATTGCTAAGACAAGATCATTCATACTCAATTTTCCTGATGGATTAATCAGTAGAAACAATGTCTCCCACCTATCACTGATCACAATTAAGGCCCTTTCTACACTCCACCTTATTAAGGAACATGTTGTGGAATAAGGGAATTCAAAGGGCTCCAAGGCCTCTCTGAAGGCAGTGGTGAAAGTTGGAGCAGAGCCGTCCATCCAAATGCATACAGCCATGTTCCACTTATCCAGCAACCATTTCAAGGAACACTGCACAAAAGCACAGAAACGTCCAGAGTTATTAGCCTTTTTTAGTACAAAGTTCACATTAACTTTTTTTATAACTATCCTTTGGTGAATGTAGTAAACATTTTGTATATGTCACCCCATATTTTCAAATTCATATACACATGCAGTATGCAAAACACACATGGATATCAGCTGAGAAGTGTGAGTTCTTTTTTCCTCTTAATGTAGCTTAATGGTGCTACATTTGAAAAAGGTGTGATTACTAGGGCAGAATTTTTGCCTAAGGAACCCTTTAGCATCCTAAATATGGCATTCCTCACCCATAAAACAGGCTTCGATATTTCAGATAGATATAAATTCATGATAAATATTGTAGAATCAGATCTACTTTCTCCAAGGCCTTTTAGTAAATCTAACTGGAGGCTCTTCACTTTGTGGATACAGTAAGAAAAATATTGCTATTATGAATTTCCCTGCCCATCATATTCCTTCTTCTGAACTGTCCTTAGGAATGGTGGTGGCCGCAGTGGCACTTTCTGCGCCATATGCAGTGTGTGTGAAATGATCCAGCAGCAAAACATCATTGATGTATTTCACATAGTGAAGACCTTACGGAACAATAAATCCAACATGGTGGAAACATTGGTAAGTACAGAAGACGAGTTGGCTAACAACATACCTTAAATATGTTCTAGTGTTTGTTTTATTATATGTTGTAACCCACCCTGGGATTCTAGGTGTATTGCAAGAAATGAAATGAAATGTAGGTAGATAGATAGATAGATAGACACAGAGAGAGAGATGAAGGAAGAAAGAAAGAATTTTTCTCATGACACAAGCCTCTCTTTTCCTCAAATAAGCCATACAATGGCCACTTTTTGGGGGGAGGGGGTTACCCAAAATGATGGTAGAAGACAGCAAAGTGAGGCAAAAGAAATGTCATCAGTGCAGCTACCAGGGAGGAAAAAGATACTAGATTATTTATTTGCCCTGCTGCTGCCACTTCCATTTCCTTTGGCTGTGCCAAGTACAGCAACAGCAGTCTCACTCCCAAACGCAGTCTCAGCTGAGTAAATGAGAAAACACAGCCTTAAAAGAAGTGACACCACATCTGGAAAGGTCTTGTTTTCAGTATCTTCTATTCTCTCTCTCCCTCTCCCTCCCTCCCTCCCACCCTCTCCCACACACACAACTGCTCAAAGTAGCAGAAAGGAGCCCTTCAGTTCCCTGTGGTGATAAAAGTATTTGGCTTCTGAGTACCACACATATCCTTATTGGTCTTTGATACAATGCTGACATCTCTTGTATACAACATGAGAGAAAACTGAGGGCCTTCTTTTAGTTCCTCTATTCTCAAAGGTACAAGGGGTTGTGGCACACAAGAGGAGCTTTTCTGTGGCAGCGGCCAAACTTTGGACCAACATCTCAGCTGTGTTTGTCAGGCATCAACACTATATGTTTTTGAAAGTCTGGCTACAACATACCTCTTCAGCCCGCCCTTTGATGGTTAGGTTCCCTATAATCCTCTGAAGAGACTGGGAAGGAGGGAAAGGACTGCCATATTTTACAATGTATTTTAATTTTTTTAATGGTTATACATTTAATATTTTTACTCTTGTGACTCACTCTAAGGATGGGGTATAAATACTATCCCTGATGCTTCCATTGTGCACATTTCACATCTTAGTTTAAAAAGAACAAAAAGATAGGAATCTTATTATGATTTACGTATTTTTTACATTTGGAATTGTTCACACAGTATCTGTGACTCTCCCCTCTCATGAAAATGTTAGGCACTGTGACTGTGTTTCAGCTCAGCACCACAGCTAATGTTAGCTTCAAAGCCAGCCAGCATAATCTGCTGCATTTTCACATTTCCTTTTCTGTCCTGTGGATGGGAAAGGAGTGCAATCAACTAACAGTGACTAGTGCTTGCACGTGCAATTGCTAGTCAGGATTAACCTACCCCTGCATGATTAAACACTTACCTCTGTACGTACACCAGGTCAGTCCTGTCCTAGGCACTGCCATCTTGTGTGCAGCACCCTCCACAACTGCGTGTGTGTCAGTGCCTTCACTAAGATGACGCTGATGCTCTGCACAGTCGCAGTCATGTAAGAGGGCCATCAGAGCTGCCAGTGCACTTGCGCGGCAGCTCTCATGATCTCCCCAGCTGGCAGAGGTGTGAATGCTTGCCAGCTGGATGCTTTCAGGTAAGTTGGGATAAGGTTTGGTGAGCTGGTGGGGCACGATGTCATGCTCCACAGAGAGTATGTAATTAGGCAACTTCTAGACAGGCAGGCAGGGGGCATTTCTAGTGCATAAACACCTCCTGGCAGTGCAGATGCACCTACCCAGATGTTGCCTAATTACATACTATGGGCTGAAGTGTGAATGTCTCAGAAACCTGGAGGACCTATTTCAGGACACACTGCCAAAATAGGTCTCCCTGTAACTGGAACATGGATACATGCACCTACTGCATGCCTCTGTGTGTTCTAGACTAGACTGAGCTGGCACAATGGTCCATTCTATATTGAAGGAGCATACTAGAAGTGAGTGGGGCCTACTCTGCACTAACATGCAGAAAGAAGGTCCTTACTGCACTTACTAGTAAGCATTATTAGCTAACACAGAAAGGCCCATGAAGCTGCTTCTACTTTCCATGATATAGAATATCAATCATGATTCCTCACATGAACTAAGCAATTTGAGCCAGGAAGAGAAAAGCAGCCATCTCCACGTTACTGCTTGTCCTGGCATAACTTCAAGTATCCTCTGAAGTTGCAGATTTGGGGAAGTAATTCATCATGCCACAAACAGTCCATTTTCAAAGCTGTTCCTGGACCCCATATAAGTGATTCCAAGTTCCAGGCATCTCTTGGGCTGGTCCAATTATCTACATCAAAGAGTGGTCCAAAGTTAAGGCCCATGGAGCTACAACATTCCCTGTAAAGCATGGCCTACAAAGGATTGTTTTACTGAGTAGATCCCATGAGTCCCAGCAGCAGCTGATCTGGTTCATAAGGTCATGTAGAAATTACCATAGACTCTTGCAATCAAGGTCAGGAACAGTACAAGTTGATTATAGAGTGTTGCATGCAAATGTAAAATCTGGCATTTACAAACACTATTGGAATTTGAAGCTAAAGGAAGTTTATCTGTATGTTAGGCTCCAAAAAGAAGAAGAAGAAGAAAAATACCTGTATGTCCCAAAAATGAACTTAATGAGAAATTGCTTTCCTGGGTGAAGAGATGCCCAGCACTGTTTGTTTTTTATTTTTTTCCTTTCTTTTTATTACCCTCACCCCTTAGGAAAGAATAGCATACAGTACAATTAAAGTTATCCTTATTTTATCAATGGGTGTAGCATTGAACAGTAGAATGATATCCTGAACCATCACCTCTTTTTTCTTACTGATCTCTTTCTCTATCCCTTTCTCCCTTTTAGGAACAATATAAATTTGTATATGAGGTTGCACTGGAATACTTGAGTTCATTTTAGCTCATGAGGGCCAGGAGCTTGCTGAATTCCAAAAGCCTCAATGTTTGAAGGAAGGACTCTGGTTCCCTCACTCCCTTACTTCACAGGAGTAATGAATGAGGAGTGTAAAGCTTTCCAGTCTTGAGTGAGAGATCAAGGCTAGTACTACTGGAAAGAGGGTAGAAATCTGCTGCTGTCTGCTTTCTACAGGAGCATCCTTCAACAACCTACTGTACAAATTGGCAAACTAGGAGGCAGGCTGGAACACCCTGCTTTCTAATCTTCTAACTGCTTCTTCTCCCTGCTGTTTTGGATGTGTATTTTTGTTTCTGATTTAAATGGGGAACAAAAACTGGAATAGTCAATTGCCTTTCAGCTCTTATTTCTGGTTTGTTTTCCTTCAGAAATCCACACTTTTTATTTTCACCTATAACCATTTGGCAAAGGTGGAAAGCATTGATAGATGCACATGAAAGTTATCAGCACAGCAAGTCTTTCAGATCAGTTCCTCAAGTACAAAGGCCATCTTCATAAAGTTGTAATTTCCTGTCTCTGCTCATTGAAATTGAAGAAGGAAAGAGGACTGGATAGCTGTTGGCTAATTTTCTACCCTGGTTTTTACTCAGCACTAAGAGATTTCCAATGTTGTACATGGGTTGGTTTATATCAGTTGCCACATTGGTGAAATATCTTCTAGTCATTTAAACTGAAAACAAACAAAAATTCCCTCCAATCTTCTAAATATGGTTGTTCTTTGAGTTGTAGTTTGCAATCAAATTGATTTCACTTACCTACATATTTGTTTGAGTTTAGTGTTTATTTAAAAAGGAGGTGAAAATGAAGGAAAGGGTTGAATATATAACTACTGGTTTCAATCTGGTACATTTCTCTCAATGTTTTCTTGTACCGTCTATACAGTCTCCCCTCCACCCAAGAGTGAATGCCATCATAATATATGAGACAGTCAAAATAGCAGTGATCTGTAATTATTGATTTTGTAAGAAGGGATTATGGCAGTTTCACACCAGCTTTAGAAAAATTATGATACATAGGATCATTCTGAGATTCTGTTATAGCCAATTTTACCTTTATCACAGAGATGTCTAATTCCTGTCTTGGGTTAGATTTCTCTTTTCCTTTAATCCCAAGACCAGACATGGTCTAATGCAGGAAGGGGGTAATAGTTTTATCAGCTGATCTGTGTGGATAAGGTTAAGATGTGAGGTAAAAGGACAGACCTGGCATGCAGTTTCAAACATTATTAGCCACAAATGAATGTGAATTTCAGGTCAAAAAGAATGATTTACTGTTCCTATATTACAGACCAGAACTCATATACACAATGCCCAAAGCAAGGGGGAAATGAAGCTAAGCTGATGAATTGAGTTGGTAGGTAGTATCGGTGGTTTCTGGAATGTTTGTAATGGAAAACAAGTGAGATCACTGAAAAATAATGTGTTAACTCATGACTGTCCAAGTAATCTTTAATTACTTAAATGGTACATGGTAAAGTATGCTTCATGTCACAAAACACTAGTTTTTTTTCCAAAATATTTTTTTTCACCAGCACTACTATGCTTCACACATCCAAAATGAGACCTACTTTGCCAATCCAAAAGAAAGCTTTCCAAAGGAGGATGAAAAGTGAATTGATGGGGCAGGTGAAAAGGGTTAAAGATTATATTCCCTGCCCCTCCTGTAACATTTGAAAAAGCAGGTTTTCTGAAATGAACACAGACAATCCTGCCTTATACTCTCAGGTCAACAATCGTATTTTGAAACTGTAGGACCACGTGCAAATTAGGTAATATGGAATGGCTGCTCTGTGTTGACTATGGACTGTGGGCCCTATTGAAACAAGCTAGAGATTTAACTGTCCAGCATTTTTCAAAGTCTCGTCATCATATTTCATTACAAATACATAAATATCGCAGTCCAACCAAAATATTGTTCCATCCAATCAATCAGAATAAAAGCAGCATCTTAAAAGTTTCTGTTCACCATGGTGAAGCATTGAATAGGAAATGGCCACAGATATTGGCTATTTCTACCCAATTGTACAGGGCAGAAAGTATGGAGGCAAGCTGCCCATGCTATGGTCCTGAGAGTTGTTTTTCAAGCTCTGTCCAAAGGGCCCTTTTGAGATCACCCCTTGGAGGTGTTCTGCAATCCCAGTGAGGTTCCAGCATGCAGACACCATACTATGAGCGATCTTACCTGCCTGGCAGTTTTTTGTGGCCTTATGGGTGGAACCTCATTGTGCATAAGGTTATGGCACAAAAATGACCTGTGATAATTACTTGGGAGATTCTCTTAGCTGTTGCATCTCTGAAAAGCCTGTCACCTGTATTAGTGTACTGCACAGTAGTTTTTGGTCCAAAGTGCAGAGGTGCAAAACATGACATTTTATGTACTTACCTTTCCAAATGGTGGCATCATACGTTTAGAACACTGGCAGAACATTTTTATGTCAGTGTTGTCAGACTTAAGCCTTGTGGGACCAGAAAGAATTTATTCCCAGGTAAATGCATATAGAATTGTCACTATATCTGCAGAAGTAGCTATAAATAGTAGCTTTTGAATGCATATTTGTGCCATTACAGCACATGTGATTCATATTATTGAGCAACATGTTTTCTGTCTGAAAATATCTCTTCATTATAAGGCACATGTAAACCATTGTTCACAATCTGCAGTTGATTTATCTTATCAACATTTTCCACATTTCCCTTATTCTGTGAGCACAAAAACAAGGTTAAGCTTGACAGAAAGAGGGAGAGCAATTTTAACTGATCAAGGGAAAGACTCATGCAGAGAGAACATGCATATGCACACACATACAAAACCAAGCTGACAAACAGCAAACAAGGAGACAGGGAGTTTTATACACTATAGTAAAATGGTGCTTGTTTGGCTAAGCCAGCAGTTACCCTTTTTCCATGCTAGACCAATGCTGACATCCTATGGGTCACGTTAGACAGAAATTTCAGCTATTTCAAATAATGTTTGCTGACTACCTACCTAATTTGTCAGCAGATAATTGGGGTAGTCGGCATCGTGTCACTGATTTCCTCCAGGAAATAAAAAAAGGAGATGGGCAGTAATAGTATCGCCATTCTGCCCTACCCACCCTAATAAATGAAAGCTCTTGTCATCACTGCAAGAGACAGCAGGAACAATCATGTTGATAGCCTTACCATTAGTTTGCAGTGGCTGCTGCCTCCACCATGAGATCTTAAAATATGTGTGTGTTTTCCTCCTATGGGTAAGAGAAAAACAAATCACAGAAATATTGCCAAATAAATTTATTCTGAGCAAATTTGGGTTCGGTATAATATTAAATGCTTTTGTTTGTTTGTTTTACAAAACATGGGTAGGGCTGAGGGACTAGAATCCCAATATATTAACACAATGAAAGCAATTTTCCAAAAGCTGTCTCCATTAAAAATTAAGTAGGCGTCTCCATCTAGTAAACTGCCTTTTCCTCATGTCACATCCAGAAGACTATGACTATTATTTGTAAACATATTAGGAGATGAATAGACACTCATGCATCCATTTTATAGTATCTTGTTTGTCCTTGAGTCTTCATAATACACATTTGTTTGCATGAGGCAGAGGTTGCTACTTTTCTTGGCAGGTTAGGCAAAGAGGTTCACTTTTTAATAGAATTATTTCATAGATGCCTCTGCCCTTAGGTCATTTCATTAATAACCAGGCATTCAGGCTAAAGCAGAAACATTGATTTTACCATTTGAAATATGCTCTTTCTGTTCTTTTTGTTTTAAAGGCTAGTCATATTAATTTAAAAGGCACCTTTAATTGGTAATCCCTTTTACTCCCAAAATCTCTTTCTACCAGTTCACTGGGAGGATGAAATCATTAAATCACAATCTAGGCTTTAAATGGGTAAGTAAATAACTCAGTGGAATTCATAGAAGTCACAGCATCAAATGCTAAGGGGAAAAGATCTATGAAAGATCTGTGAAAATGCTAAATACTTGAATACTAGAGCAGCATTCTTTGGTTACATGTTTCAAACCTTGTAATTATTGAATTGGATCTACCTACTTTTTAATTGTGGCCTGGATGTGTCTGACTTAAAGTGCAGGACACCCAGCAGTGCTCTTGTGTAAGGAACATGTCACTAGCCCAACCAGAAGGGTTTATGCAGTCCATTTTCAATACAAAGGATACATAAATAAATGCATAAATAAAGCCATATCTAATAATCTGAAAGAAATTGGTCACTCTTTAATTGGTCTTACATTACTCTGGAGACTGATATATGGCAGCTATGGTAATGTTGAAATTAGATGGTAGAATCGATGGGCAATTCCTCACTGGCTGCTATACCTGCTGCTATACTAGGAAGCTCTCTTGCTGATGCAGTTTAAGATAGTCAGTATTTCCTGCTAGTAGATTTCAATTGCACAGGACACAGCATAGGCCAGACCAGGAGACCCAGAATGGCAAATTGGTCCATACCACTACGGATGATATATGGGATTCCAGAACTTTGGAGGATTCAGAGCCCCTGTGCTGGTTCCAAAGCTGGAGCCAATGGGGAAGCTGGAAGAATACCGATGGGCTTCAGTCCACGAGTCATCTGTCCCAGTAGGGTCTGTTCTGCCTATATGAACATAAGAGAAGCCTTGCTGGATCAGGCCACAGCCCATCTAGTCCAGCATCCTGTCGCACACAGTGGCCCACCAAATGCTCATGAGCATCTCAAGCAGAGACAAGGTTGGATCTATTTGTTTGGGTGTAGCTGGTCCAGTCTGGTCTAAGTGTAAAAAGCCCTGATGTATCAGAAAGATGTTAGATTTTAATAATATAAAGTAAAATGTTAGTGGAAGAAAGGAAGCCTCAGGGGGCAAGCTAAGAATGTATACAAATGGGAACAGAAAAAAAGAAATAAGCATGGTACTCTAATGTAAATTCTATAAGAGGTAATTTGCTCTATGGAAACAGAGTCAAGGGAAGCTATATGTGTACATAACAGGGGGATCTATGCTGGTTGAGTGTTCCCAGGATAAGTGTGAAAAGGTTGTCCAGAACCAAAGTGCCAATTTACATAAATTACCTAGATAGAAATGGAAAACAGCTCTGTGTTAATTTAAAAAAGGATAGGAGAAGGTAGAAAGGAGCACAGAAGAGAGAAGTGAAGGATTAGGGCAATTAAAAATGACCAAAATTCAAACTTTAAAATTTGGAAACAATCCCTGATAGATGTTTATAAAAACACTTAAGCCATTTTACCACTTACCAGATAAGACTCCTCTATAGGAATTCTGGGATAGAACACCTAAATATTTGGTGGCATCAAGATGCCTGCTGGAGACCATAGGCCTTCTCACACCTTGAAAAAAGGATAACCAAATTCTAGGATGCATCAAGTGTGTGCACTTTGTGATGCCCAATGCATTCAAAATGTGCCCAGTGCTTCCTCAAGCTCTGGGTAACTGTGATCACCACGATTGCCTCACTGTGGCAACAGGCATGTGCTCCATTGTTGTGGTGGTGATTGGGGAATGTGGCATACACCTGTGGCTGTCCTGCCCTGTCCCATGTTCCATTCTCTCAGAAGAGGTGTGAATCAAGCATGCAGGGATTTACTACCAACATGATTAAAATAGTTGTAGAGCACCTTTTAGTAGCGCACAGCTGTGCACCTGGGGGATACTCTGGCATGCATGGAGCCACAATGCATACACACTGTGTGGGAGCAGCCATGACATATTCCTAGGGAAACTGGAGGCAAAGATACAAGTAACCACTCAGAGATCAAGTGCCTCAGTTTTGCTTCCTTTCCTGCAGATCCATGATATCACACATTGCTGGGGAAGAATGCAGTATCAGTATGGGAAGGGTGCTTTGGAGCAGCTGCCTAACTCCAGGTGCCTGCTGCCATAGTAGTGGAGCCATGGCCATATAATCAGAAGCTATGCATTAACAGCACTGACACAGCGTAGTGTTTACAAGTTAATAAATATAACAAAACACCAACAAGATATTCACTCTACAAAGATAGGGGCAGGACAATAGCTCTGAAGAGAATTTTGCATGTGGTATGGCAGAGAGTAACATACATTGGGTCACTTCTGATCAAAATGTGTATGTGCTTTGCATATTGAGAAAAACGACAACAATGCAAATAACCCCAATTTAATCCTATATACCTATTTAACACTACACCCACAGAGGAGAGTTGTATTAGGGGACTTATTTTAATGTTTCTTTTAGATTTGAAAGATGGCCAGCATTCAGGACATGTAAGCAGTATTCTTTCTTTCTTTCTTTCTTTCTTTCTTTCTTTCTTTCTTTCT
>MTQE01003428.1:15378755-15396107 GCA_014337955.1 Aspidoscelis marmoratus | reverse complement strand
ATGCTTTTGTTTTTATGATACTTGTACTATCTGATCTGTATGGTTTTAATTCTATTAAATTATTTAAAAAAAAATTAAGGTGTCAGCCCAGTGTGCAGCAGCAGCAAAAAAGCTAATTAGGAAGGAAATAGAAAACAAGTCAGCAAGTGTCATTTTGCCTCTTTATAAATCTATTTATTATTATTATTATTATTATTATTATTATTATTATTATTATTATTATTATTATTATTATTATTATTATTATTATTATTATTATTATTATTATTATCATCATCATCATCATCATCATCAGCAGCAGCAGCAGCAGCAGCAGCAGCGTCAGTGTCAGCACTGCCTTGTGGCTATGCATGTGGTATAGAAATCAGGGTGGTACAGTATATAAAGAACAAATAAAAATATTTTCTAAAAATCCTTAGTTTCCCATTCTTTGAATTTGAAACCTGTCCTACATTTTGCTTCTACTCTTCTCAGATCTGAATCCTCTGCAGATGTGAAAAGCTTATGTTCCCTTCGCTGAAAAGTCACAGCAACATCAGGGAGACATATCAGCAAATAAATGGATATTGGATGAAAATGCTGCATTTAAATTTCTGAAGACCTTTGCAAACCTGCTCAGATCTCTGGGTTCTGTAGATAAGGAGGTACCAATGAAAGAATTGCCACTCCCAAAGCAAATGATTTGGCATAACAGTGAAACATTAAAATGGTAAAAACACATGTATTTTCCTGCTGCTTTAGTTTTTGTTCTTTTTTGGTACAATGCCAGATAAAACTCTTTGTGTGTGTGTGTGTGTGTGTGTGTGTGTGTGTTTAAAGTTGTTGTAAACAGATAAGAAAATGTGGAGTGATAAAAACTAAACCAGGAGTTTTAGTGAAAGCTGACAATTATAACTTAAAAATTTGATGAAAAGTCTATACAGTGATGGCGAACCTTTTGAGCTCAGTGTGTCAAAATTCACAAAAAAAAACTAGCTTAACTCGGGTGCTGTGTCACATCTAGAAATATCCATAATTTTGTGATATTTGTAGCTCTAGTAAAAAAGTTATATTTTTAATATATGTGTTTTATGAAAAGCAAAAACAAATAATTCTTTACATTCGTCACCTTTGTACAAATCTTCAATTGAAAGTTGGTATTTTGTACACTTCAAGAACAAGCAAGCACTACACGCCCAGGTGCCAGGGTGACGAGGTGTGTCACCCAAAAGGGCTTGGTGTGTCACCTGTGACACGCGTGTCATAGGTTGGCCATCACCGGTCTATCATCATATGTCATAACTTTTTTTTTTTTTTTTTTTGCTGCTTACATTTGCTGGGGATAAGAATTTATGTTTAAAGCAAGCCTCGTAAGAAATTGCCTTTTGCTTCAAAGCCCTTCCCCAGCCAGCCAGCCAGCCTACTACTGGTTGATGTGAATATAGGTTGGCAGGAAGCCCGAGGTGTCTGCCAATTGTAGAGTCATCTCCAGATGGACTTGTCAATCTACCTGGCTACAAAATTTCATGGATGATGGACAAAGGAGAGAGAAAGAGAGAGAAGCCAGACCTTCCTCATCCGACTGAGTACTGTCAGCCAAATAGATTTTGAACGCAGAAACATTTGTTCAGATGTTTGAAAGTTCATCCATTAGTTGCTGCCACATGCAACAGGATGACTGAAATTTTAATCTTTGCATGAAGTTTAAGGCATCTTAAACTTCAAAACAGAGTTGATTCAATAAACAGTATATATAATCTTCAAATGACTGCTATGGATTTAAAAGCCTTTTCACCAGTGTATCTCTGACAGCATCCACACACAGCAAAAAAATAAAAAAAAAGAGGGAGAGAGAGAGAGAGAGAGAGAGGTGGTAACATCTGCCAACTATGCCTCTAATCCACATTAAAGAGGGGGTGTGGACATTAGTGTCCACATGCTCCCATTTCTAAGCTATGTGCAAGGCACTTTTTCATGGGTGTGATGCAGCCTTAGTAAAACTTCATTTTACTACAGTTTATCAGCTAAAGAAATCATGGATGTTTGTGCAATATGTTTTATCATATTTTATATTTTTAACTGGTTTTAACATTGTTTTTATATGTTTGATTCTTATATATTTTAATTGTTTTAACTTGTTCTGAAACTTTAAGATAGAATAGAAATGTTTTCCTCCAAATGTTTCTCAGGTGCATGAATCAATCTACAGCTATACTCTAAGACCATGCCTGCACTGGCTCCCCTGGAATGCCTTGTCTGTGCTATGGAATTGTCTGCTAGGAGTCCATACATTTCAACAGATGACTCTATCTGTACCAGGTGAAGGGTTGAAGCAGGCTATAGTGCAAAATTTGTACTGCAGCCTGCTCCAAATGTGGACCTCTTGGCCCTTTCTGCATGGGTCTGGTAGACTGGCCCCTGGTGCGTGCTAGGCCAGTCCATCTGCACATTGAAGTAGCCTGGCAAAGACCCCCACACATTGCCATCCACACAGGACAGAACTGCCACTGGTAGAGCTTTTCAAAGTACTCCACAAGCAAGCTATTTCAGGTAGTGCCCAAGCAGTTCACTGCTGTGGGCTGATATACCAAACCTGGCCCCATTTTGATCAGGCATCAGCTTTCAAAGCAGGGCTGGTTCAGGATGTCCGCAATGCAGACAGCCCTTAAGGTGACCTATCTGGCATCGACAATCAATACAGACATTTTAAGGGATCCATACAGCAATCATGCTTGGCCAAAACTGTAGTCCACACTAGCTTTATTCCAGTATGCCAATGCAGAAAGGGCCAGGCATGCCCAACAAAGGGTAGAGGGTGGGTGATACTGATAGGAACAGAAGTTGCACCCCCTCTCCCTTGCTGTCATATCTGCTTCTGCTGCTACGAAAGGTATACTCACTCAGTACAAAGAGTGTTTCTTTAGAGAAACAGGTGTCATTAATGCTTTTTCACTAACTGCACCTGTTTTGCAATCTCCGCATGAAGTTATGATTTCGTTGCAAGCAGATTATACAATGTTTACAGAATAGCCCTGAATGGAGGGCAGGTCTATCAATGGCTTAATAGAGTTTATGCCTAGGTACTTCCTCCAGGTTGGAGAGATAGTCAAGATGCCTCTAAAGGCCATTTGCAGGGATTCAAGAGCAGCTGAAGGTTTTGACTGAAGCAAATGGTGGGCTACTATATAAACTGGGTCTGGGACTAGATGGGCTGTAGCCTAGTTCAGCAGGGCTCCTCTAATGCTCTTATATTCACGTTTCAGTAGCTGATATTTGTGCACCTGGAAATGTCCACTGCAGAAATTGCTGCTCTTGTTTCAGTATCTAGGGAAAGGTAGAGCTGCAAGGTTCACGGATATGAGCCTTCCAGTTTGGTCTTAGTGAATATGTGCCATATAGCCTTGCCCTCACATACGATTGTCTCTAACAATTTGAATAACATAGGTCATGGCATATTATGATTCTGTAAATAGCCTATAAATCGTTCAGTCCTTGCAGCAACAGTTGACTCCCTAGCAGATAGGTGTCCCACCATTACTGTAGGAATCATGAATTCCTATACTTCCAGAACCACAAGTGTCAACTCCAAACCACTTTGCAGTGGAATATATGGTTTCTGGTTTTGTTTTGTTTTTAAATAGCTTCCACAGAGGTAGCTCAGCAGCCACACAGTTCAAGTTTCCATCATCAATCAGCCCACTGCCTGCAGGGAACATCTTTTACTTAAATGAAAGTGGGGAGAAACTCACTGATGGAAAGGGCTATGCCTGTATCTTTTGGGTAGACTCAGGTGGATGTGCACATTCCCCTGTGGGTATTTAGTACAACTTTCTTTTAAAACAAAAAATAAAACAATGTTTTATCTTTTTATAAGTGACACACAATCTGGCACAATGTTGGAGAAATCTATATCACAGGATAAACCTGAAGTGGCAAGAGAGAGAATAGTCTATAATCCTTTTCTGCAACAAAAGAAAAGACCCATGCTGTGGTATGCCACTAGGGATCCACTTCAAATCAAAGCAACCCCCGCAAACATGAGCTGATTTAGAGTAATAACTGAAAAGACAAGTTCTAAAAGATCACCCACGGAAGTCTGTTGCAGCAGAGAAAGAAAAAGCAAAGTTGCTGTTCAAGTACAATCTGGCTTTGCTTGTTGATACTTGCAAGAGGTTGTGTCGATCGGCAATGTACACATGAACACACACATGGAAGGCTATGTCTACATAACTCCAGGATGTTGATATTGGTGTCACTGCATACTGATCAGGACAGGTTTTTCTCTCTGCCCGGCTTCCCCAAAACCCCAGGAATGGGAACTAACCCTCCTTTACCCATTCAGCCAGTATATCCCAGTGCCATCACATCTGAGCAAGAAAAGTGTTTCCTCTGCATGCTTCCAGGCTTCTCCCATTCCTTTTTTCAGAGGAAGCCAGTTAAGACAAAACAGCAAGGGGCAGAGACCCTTTCACAACCCACATCACTCTTGGCTGGCACCTCAAATGCTTGCTGTAGTAATTTGCCCCTGGAACCTCCCTTCCCTTTCTTCCTCACACATTCCACCTCGCAGAGTCAGTTCTTTGGCCAGCTGCCCAAGGTTGGGATTAAAACCCACGTATTTGGAGAGGAGAGAAGGTAAGAGAAAGGCCAACACACCTCTTTCCCCCTCCTCTCCTCTGTTCCAACAGCCAGATTCCTTAGCCACTTTAAATTTGTTTTGCCCATTTTCTTTCCTTAAGTTCTGTTTTTCCTTTGCCCCTAGAACCTTCCCCCCTTTCCCCTTTGTTTCATGTTTTATTTTTCCTTTCCCACTCCTAATTTCATAAGAGAGGCTTTATCCCTTTCCACCTGTCCTTCTCAGCAGCAGGAGACTATTTGAAGCCACTCATAGCATTGTGTGTGCATTACAGTTAATGGGTTAGCAATCAAGTAGAGACCAGCTGCTCTCTTACCCCCGACTGGGTGGGAGAAGGGAAACCTGCTGTTGTTGCCATCACTGGCCGTTCTTCTTCTATCTGAGGCAATGGCCCAAGCTCTGGAAAAGGCAACAGTAATTACACACTATTCTGGAATTTACCGCTTACCCTAAATGGCGGAGGTTTTATGAAATCTCAGAGTGATGATATCAAAATGCTATCAAAATGTGGGTTTTGATTCCAGTTTGGTCTTGTGGTTAGAATGCTGGACTCTTATCAAAGGCCTTTTTGCACTACAGCTAAGATAGCTGTAGTGCGCTTCAGTCGGAACATGTGGAGGACAGTTTCCCATACGCATTGGCGTTTAAGCTACACATTTGCAAGGCATCCCTTACCTCCCTAGGTGTGAATGGGAAGCTGTCCTCCATGCGTTCCATACCGATTGGCCACTCTGGGAAGGATCAGAGGAATCCCCTCCCTAACGGGGCATCGAACCAAGGGAGGCATGTCTCAGGCAACAGCCCCCACCGGGCACCTCCTGCAGAGCCAGGGTCCCACGGGGGATGTGGGGTGACCCGAGGGAGGCTGCCAGCCTCCCCCCACAGGATGTGGTGACCTGCTTGGGGGGGGGCAAATTGCCGCTTGCCATGAATCAAACTGCCACCCCACATCGAGCCGCCCCCCACATCAAACCACTTCCGTGGTTCGATGCACTGCCTGAGAGAGGGGAGAAAGGCGGTGATTGGGGGTCCCGCATGGGTCCCCCTGTCCTGGGGGAGGCACGTGGCCTCCCTTGGGCCACCCCATGTCACCCGCAGGACCCTGGCTTGGCCCACCCAGCTGTCAACGGGCTATCGAGCCCTCTCCCCCCTCCTTTGGACTACTCCCGATATGTCACAGGATGATGTGTTGGCAGCAGCCAATAGGAGAGGCCAGAGGGTGGGAGCCTTTTGCTGCTGGGAGGCAGTAATGTGAATCATCTCCCTCTGGAATGCAGCAGGTAAGCTCGGGGATGCGTTGGGATGCGTTGGGACAAGTGTAGAGCACAATTAAGTGCTCTACATCTGGAACGCATCTAGAATGCTTTGGGATGAGCTGTGTCCCAAGGCGTTCTAGACATGTTCGGGAGAGCCTAATGCGAAAAGGCCTCTGGTGGTCACCAGGTTTGATTCCACACTTTTCCATGAAGCCTGCTGGAAGTTGATCATAACTGATCATAACTTTGATACTAAGAGCAAAATGATGCATGCAATTCAACTTAGAAGAAGAAGAGTGGCTTTTCTCCCCCATTTAAAGGGGCTCAGTGCAGCTGACAAAGCTTTCTATTCTTCTTCCCACAGCAGAACACTCTAGGTGGGGCTGTGAGGGCTCAGAAGAAAGCTGTGACTCACCCAAAGTCACCAAGCTGGCTTCGTGGAGGAGTGTTGAATCAAACCCATTATTCCCAGATAAAAGTTCAGCTCCTTAACCACTAAACCAAACTGGTCAAAGGGAGCACTGTAGGAAACAGAGACATATAAAAGCCTGTCAACTTGAGTTAGAGATCAAACTTTGCAGCACTTTGCCATTTGTCATAAGTATCGATCCAATTCACTTTGTCCTATTGGGGCTTCTTTGATCCCTCTGGCCTGCCTCTCAGCCCCATACCTGCACCCACAGCTATATTCATGGTAATGCTTTCCAGGTTCTGGTCCAAGACCAATAATGGCCCAAGACCACTAACATACCAAAGGAAAAAAGAGGCATAAAACTAAAATGAAATATAACCTCTGCATATGACAAAGAGCCAGTAAACAGGCATCCAGCTGGTGGTTTGCATAAATGTACCTCTGGTGTCATAATTAACTGGAAAACATACCCAAACAAAAAAAAGAGGAACAAGGCATTTGGCACTCTGTTTTTCCCAAAGTATTAACCAGAGTGCCTGGAAAATGATGGAAAATGCAACTAAATCAAGCCTATAGAGCTGGAATCCAACCATGCCAAATGCCTTCATAGTAATGGAAACAGCAGGAGGAGAGGTGATGTCTTCTTTTTGCAGCTGAAGAAATGCCTGCTGCATCTGCCTTGCTGACATTCAACCTCAGATGTCAGCAGAGAGCAGTAACCTGCTGGTAATAAATCAGGGCTGGATCCATAAAGTTTGGATAGCTTTGTAAACTTCCCAGTCCTCCAAAGCATCCTCTAAATCAGAGAAAAACAAAACTATACCAGGCCTGAAGCTGACACAATGAACCTTTGTCCCTTTCCTATCAAATATTAGGAAATTCATTTTCAGAAAAAAAAGGAAAAGATAAAGTTGTCCACTGATGGTTTTGCATTGATGTTATAAATATGGCAAGATATTGCATAGCAATTCTCACTGTTCTTCAGCGCTAAGACTAAGGTGGGATCTGGATTAGAAGGGTAGGGCACGTTAAGCAAAGCACCCTGCCCCCTTTGCCATAAAGTGAAGCAATTTGCTTCTCCATAAAGCAACTGTACTGTCTGCTCTGTCAAATGATGGCAATGTCTTTCCTTTACACCATTTGATGGGTGAGGGAAATTTGTTCCAGAGGATCAGCTGTGTTTTTGAGATCCTAGTCTTAGTATGGAAATGGACTTACATATAACCAGATTGTTTGAAATGATGGAAGCTGCTGTAATTATGGCTCCAACCTTGCCTTCTTCTTTGTAGTTCGGAATTCTTACTTCTATGTCTGACACACATGTTTTTCTAAAATGTTTGGTTGTTTCTGCTCAGCTCTTGCACTATTTTAAATTCTAAAACACCCAATTATTATGTTAATTCTTTTCTTTTTCTTTCACTTGACAGTTCATCTGCTTGTAGCATCCACCAATTACCTTTTCTTTGCCTGTGCTAGACTATGGACAACTGGATTGATTTCAGTGTTGTGTTTTTAGCTTTTCTTTTCTTTTTCTAAAGGAAAGCTGTGCCTTAAGCCTTCATTATGGTCCACTTCTGTATTGCTGCCCATTGTTGGTACAATGATGCATTGCTCAGTCAGTCACTTACACACTGCACTTAAATGTTTTGCAAAACAATTCTGTTTTACTAAGAAAGAAATCAAGGCAAAAACTTTGAGTCATTGAAATTACAAAGTTTTGCCTTGATTTCTTCCTTAGAAAAACAGAATTGTTTTGGATTTGATTGCTTGATTATGCAATCCGAATGCCATCTATTTGATTCCATCTATCTACTTATGTTTTCACCTTTTTGCCTCCTTACATTGAAGAGATTTCTCATTCCTAAGAAAGAACATGGTGCCCATAACCATGGTTCTGCTGCTAGAGTGGATCTTAAGTTTATTGCTCTCCCTGATGAAGGGCTCTCCTTTTGGGGTGAAAAAATGACACACCTTTTGTAGTAACCACAAAAGCTGCACAGCTTTTCCCCTGACTTCTTTTCCTGTTTGAGGGTTTTCCCCACCTCCTATCACAGGATGTGACATCGCCAAAGACCTCTGACATGCCTGCCTGACCCAGCTCCACCAGTCACCTCCCTGGATTGTGCCTTCCTTTACATCATTTCTTCCACACCCCTATGGACTGTTGTATTTAAGCCCGGGAAGATTAAACTCTTGGTCTTTCTGCATGAACTTTGCCTCCAACTTGATCATCTTACCATCTTCCAGCTGATCGAGTCTGCCATTAAACACGTGGTGGACCTCAGAGAACAGGGATCACAGACTGACCTTCGTAGCAGCCCCAGTTTGCTACCCCGAATTCAGCAGCTTCACAGCTGCTCCCATCAGCTTACAAGGCTTCCTTTGCAACAGCCCACAGCTGTTCCCAGCCAGCAGCACTTGCGCTGCCACTCGCTGCTTCATCCTAGGGCAGTGATGGCCAACCTATGACATGCATGTCACAGGTGACACGCCAAGCCCTTTTGGGTGACACATCAAGCCCTGGCACCTGGGCGTGTAGTGCTTGCTTGTTCTTGAAGGGTACAAAGTACCAACTTTCAATTGAAGATTTAGCAAACAAAATTCAGCAACAAAAGTCACTAATGCAGTGATGGCCAACCTATGACACGTGTGTCACAGGTGACACACCAAGCCCGTTTGGGTGACACACCTGGTCACCCTGGCACCTGGGAGTGTAGTGCTTGCTTGTTCTTGAAGTGTACGGAATACCAACTTTCAGTTGAAGATTTAGCAAATGTAAAGAATTGTTTGTTCTTGCTTTTAATAAAATACATATATCAAAAATATAACTTTTTTACTAGAGCTACAAATATCACAAAATTATGGGTATTTCTAGATGTGACACAGCACCCGAGTTAAGCTAGGTTTTCTTGCAAATTTTGACACACCGAGCTCAAAAGGTTGGCCATCACTGTCCTAGGGTCCTCCCAGCAGCAATTCTCTCTGCTGCTCCCTTCTGCCAATCAGAGCTCCAGGATCCTGATAGAAATGACAAAAGAATGCAACAACATTTCACGGGAACTTTGGTGGCTGACACCAGTGCCCAGTCTTTCCCCTAATTTATTTAATATGTAATTATTAATGCAGCAATCATGAAACATTTCCTCTTCTTCTTCCTCCTCCTCCTTCTCCTTTCTAACACATATGTGTTTACAAAGTTTGGCTTTCCACAATCAGTCCCCAAGAATTTCTGCAAAAACTCCAGTTTGAAATGACCAAAGCCATGCACTCTTGCTGTTTACCTTTTTAGTTTAAAAGAAATCTGAAGGCAAGTTACTTCAAGAGCTGCTTTTTTCTTTTTAAAGTACTTCATAAAGGTATATAGAATTTACTATTTCATGAACAGAAAGTGTTTTGAAGTATTTTATGAAGTGATTGCATTCCATAATATGCAATAAATTTCTCAGGAATTTGGGGAGGCAGATAACCGGCTATAAACAGTAGAAGAAAATCATATTTCTACATAAAATTCCTTAGGAAAGGACTCAAGCATAGCACCTATGTTTGATTCCTCAGACAATGGGTGAATTCACACCTTCACTTCCCTGGAAAAGCCTCCCAAAGAAGGTCTGGAATTGTTAAGATTGAAGGCCTGGGGCCTTTTTGCACTTACCAGAATGTAATTCTGCTACCATACCTAGGACATTTGGTTTAAAAAATAAAAAAGACTTGTGGAGCTGCAATTATATGTAGAATTATGAGGACATTTTATCAGTACTGGTCACAAAATGGTGGTTATGGGTCATGAAAAAGTTAGATTGAAAATTGAAACATTTTACCCAGCTTCCCTGATTTGACAATTTCTCTTTCCTTCTTGAGGGCAGCCAAAAATGAGTTTTTTTTTGTTTTTTTTTTTTGCTGTTCTCAAGAAAGAAAGAGAAGTTGTCAAATCAGGAAAGCTGAAGTATTTATTTAACTGCATCCCAAAGACTTTGGAACAACTTCCCTCTGGGTGTACATCAGGCGCCAATTTTGTTTGTCTTTTGGCACCTCTTTACTCAGATCTTTGATGCTTAATTTCCTCTATGGGTTGTGCTGTAGGGAATGGTTATATTTGAATATATGCTTACACTGTTTTTGTTTGTTGTCATTGTTTTTGTGACCCACCCTGGGACCTTCAGGTGAAGAGCAGGATATAAAAATACTCAAATATAAATATTTGAGAGTGACTATTCTGAGCTGGGAAAGCAGGAAACAAATATTTGAATTAGCAAACTAATTTCAGCAAGTTCAAGGGGTCTGTGTGGATGGATATGTAGCCATGAATGCCAGGTTAGAAACTGCAGGTGCAAATAATACTGAGGCCCTTGTGTGAAAGGAATCTTCCTATCTTTTGGTCATAGCCTTATGGAAATATCACACAGACTTTAGGTCAGCTCATTTCCTTTTAAATTCTTCTTTGACATCCTCACAGCTCATAGAACAGGCTGTCTTTATCTCTTTGTGCACGCATTTCATAAAAGCCTATAAAACTAATTACAGCCACAACATAATGGATGGCAAAAGGCCAGAGGGGCCAAAACAGTCAAAAGGTTACAGTTTTCTGTTTCCAGTCTACCATATTCATCAGAGTGCAAAAAGAAATGTCTTTCTCAGGTGACACAGCTCTTGTTCTGTAGCCTGACTATGCTTGCCTATTTGATCTTCATGCTGGGAAATGCATGTTTCCTATTATACAGCCTAAAAAGTGTTTGTTGTTCCAGTCTCCCAATCACTGTGGAATTCTAACCCTTAGAATTCATTAAGGAGGGAGGTAATCTCAAGGAATGTAGTTATTAATGTTTTTGCAGTGTTTGCTTTGGACCCCTACAAAAGTCTCACTTGCTCAATTAAGGGTCCATCCAAATGGAACACAGATAGAATCTCGATGAAGTGGGCCTTTTTTTGTGGGCCTCTTTGCATTATTACATGGAATCATAGAAATAACACTCCACTACAGTTAGGTATGGGCTGCCTGGGCCCGTTTGCACTACAAGTGCTAGTGAAGTCCATGACATGACATGATTGCCAGCACTTGTGGGTGTATCCTGAGCAATTGCTATGGCAACTGGAGAGGCAGTTAAGGGTTAATGCTGGGTTTCACTAGCCACGTCTTAGACATCTTTGTGCTCCACTGATATCCATCACAGCACATGACTGAGCAGTTGTGTCACTCCACCCTCACACAGTCTTTGCATATGGAGTAATGTGAAGGCTGCTTCAAGGAGTGTTCAGGATGGCTCTGCTCTGTTCTAGGACAGAGGAGGCACAATGGTGTGAAGATGCTCCATCCCAAAGCACACCAGGCCAACCTGACCATTTAAGTGTGAACAGGCCCTTTATTCTATGAAAGCTCATACCACAACTTGTTCTCTCTGTTAATCTTTAAGGTGCTACATCTTTTAATTGTTTTTAAACAAACATTTTGTGTCCAAATTGAGATCTTGAAGTGAACTGTTGAAAAAATATCATGTAGGGCAATTGGATTCAGAGAAATATGTGGAAGAACAATGTCAAGATGCCGTAATAGAATTTTTATTTGAAGCAACAAGAATATGGGCCACCAAGGTCAGAATGTCACCTGGCACACAAAGGTTCTTTAGTGACCAATGGATTCCAAAAACATTGCGTTTGGATGGCTGACCTCCTTGAAAATTGCCCCAGGAGATGCCTCTATGACAGTTGTATTAAGTGGACAACCTTTAAAAACTTAAAAAAGAGTTCACCTTTTCCCTCTCATTTGATGAGATTACTGGCAAGCTCTTTAAATGCCTTCACTTTTATGAAACTTCTGCTCTTCACAGAAAATGTTGGGTGCTTCTGCACCTGCCATCGCAAAACAGATCTAAAAAGATCTGTTTTTAGGCCATCCGTTCTTCTGAGGATCTGTCCCAAATAGGGACAGATCCTCAGAGTCCCCATGCATCTGGATCAGGTGGCCAGATCACCCAGGTGCTGTGCGGAAGCTGCAGCACCCAGGGCCAAAGGCAGCCGGATTCCCACACTGCTGACGCTGCCCCCAGAGCCATGGGACTGGAGCATGCAGCTGCCAGTCACTGTGTGTTTCTGGTGGTTCACAGTGCACCAGGGAGGGCAGAAGGAGGCAAACCAGCCTGCTTCCACCCTCCCCAAGATGGCAGCTGCTGGGACATCTGGCCTTTGCCTCTCCATGTGCGGAAGCATCCTGCTTCCGCAACGAACTGAGGTGAAGAGCCGGATGAAGACCTAATTTTCCAGGTCTTCCCGGAGGCTGGATCTTTTAGCGGCAAGACCCGATTAAGAATGGGTCTTCCCTGCCGATGTGTGGAAGCACCACCGAAAAGGGAACTGGATCTGCCCCCCAATGCAGAAGGTAAGTTTATATGTTGTCTGCATGTGTGTCTAATGTGTGTTTATGGGTGCTTCGGCACTTACAGTGGTAAATCCAGATCCTCCTCATCTGGATTTAGTAAATCCAGATTCCAGTAGATCCGGATTTACTAAATCTGGATGCAGGGTAGATCTGGATTTACAAAGGTAGATCCGTATCCAGTAGATACAGATCTACCAACTCCCCATCCTTCCACACACGTGGCAGAAGGACAACTTAGATCCGGATTTGAGGTGGGTGCTGTGCTTTTTGATGATTGGGATTGAAAAGGAACCCCTCTGAAGCAGTGATGTATATCTCTACCCCACACACCCAGATGTCTAAATATATTCCATAGTTTTAATGTATGGATATTTTTTAATCTTTAAACTAGAACCTAGACATAACAGCTCCAGTGCAGAAAGCACTTTCTGACTTTCTTCATAGTCCTTCAAACTAGAACTGTTCTCTTGACTAGATCCCCAGGATGTTACTTTATATATGCTTTTATCTGTTTTAATATATTTGATTTTAAATGGTGTTACCCACCCTGAATCCTTTGGGTATATGGCATGATAAATAAATAAATAAATAAATAAATAAATAAATAAATAAATAAATAAATAAATAAATAAATAAATAATGTTCCAGATCAAAAGTTATTTACTAACACTCACGGGCATGCCACAGGTTTAATCCATAATTGCCTCAGAAGTACAAGGATCTGATGTGGAAGGCTGGTAAGCCACCATGGAAGAAGAAGAAGAAGAAGAAGAAGAAGAAGAAGAAGAAGAAGAAGAAGAAGAAGAAGAAGAAGAAGAAGAAGAAGAAGAAGAGTTGGCTTTTCTACCCTGCTTTTCTCACCCATTTAAGGGGACTCAAAGCGGCTGAGAAAGCTTTTCTATTCTTCTCCCCATCAAGTTTTTCTTGGTGATAAAGAAATGCCATTTGACTTGCTCATCTTGGCCTTTGTAGTAAAACTGTTGTGGCAGAGCCCTCCTTAAGATTTTGCTACTCTTCAACACCAGAAGTAGCAGAAATTCAACCATTTTCAGTGATCTGATAGTGTGGCCTAGAAAATTGCCTCTCCCCCTCCATGCATTCACATAGGGAGGAGGGGAGACAGCTTTTCCCAACGACACCCCCTCCCTCCCCCCCCCCGAGTAGTTCCAAGGGGATTAACAATAGCATGCATTGTTGTAAGAATTTGAAAGTCCACACTTTGGGGGACTGTAAATGCAGCCTCAATTTCCCATCTCGGCCTTGAAAGTGAACTCATAAATCTGGTTAAGAACAAATTAACAACTTTTCCTTTCCTTCACAAAATTTAATCTGTTTTTAGGTTCTTTTTAACCTACCGGGATCTTTTGATGAACAATGAGTTGCAAATGTAACTAGCAAATTAATAAAGTGATTAATCGTCCCAGTAAGGAAGGAAAGTCCTTACTAGTAGCAATGACAATAACGTCAGCAAGGAATTCAGTCTTGTTATCAAGTGTTTAATTCTAATGCACTTAATGCAAAAGCGAAGGACTGCTCCCTGGGTTTAATGAAGTAAATTTATAGGTAGTCAATATGGATTCTAATTACATGCAAGGAACTGCAGGATTGATAGCAAGAGATAGCCAGGGAAGGCAGCTTGTTGTTGGGTGACCATAATTACTTGTCACTTGTCTCTCACTGTAAATCATTTATAAACATATTCCAAATGTTATCTCCTGTCAAGATAGCATCTAATGGTTAATGAGATTCCCTTCTCTCTCTTTTCCTTTTCACAGATTGAACATCATAACAACCTATGCATTTTTCATGATTTGTTAGCTGTGAAAAAAAAAACCCACCCACTTTGAACTGCTACTTGTGACTTTCTGTTTATTTGGATATTGGGACAAGAGCCACATCGGAGGCAAAGGAGTGCTATAAGCAAAGGTCTCCTGCTCCAGCACATTAAGAACAGCATTGTGCTTGTAGTACTATTCTTAATATGCTGGCTTGCTATTGGCAAAACACCACTGCACCCGCCAGCAAAACTGCTAATAAGGTTTCCAGACTATTGTCTTGACAACATAGGGCAGCCTCTCCCATTCCCATCAAGAGTGCATCTAAGGAATCCCTGGCTGGTATCTTGATAGCCAGGACATGCTTATTGCCTGTCAAGATCGCAACTAGGGAATACCCACTTCAATCTCAATGGGTCAGGCACATTCAATGATGAAGCACAGAAGTCACCTTAACCATGTGGCAGTGCCTTAGTGATGGAACAAGGAGCGGCTCATGTGCTGAAGTACTGGAAAGGCATTTATGGCAGCGTGGTAGACATTGTGCTCATCATATGCACTGAATGCACCATTAAGGAGCAGGGTCGTGTTTCCTGCCAATCACAGGCTGTTGTAGAACACTCCTTTTTTATATGATGAAATAGGGACGGATTCGAAGAGGCCTTGCGTGTCCATACACGCATGTGGAGGACGGATCCTGAGGAGCAGATCCTCTGGGTGCTGTGAAGAGGCTGTAGCACCTATTTCAAAAGGCAGCCAGCCTCCCGCACCACCACCGCTGCCCCCGGAGCTGGGGGACGGGAGCATTCAGCTGCCAGTCACTGCACATTTCTGCTGGTGCACAGCATGCGGGGGAGGGGCTCTGGAGGCAGACTGGCCTGCTTCCACCCTTCCCAAGATGGCGGCTGCTACCACATCCATCCCCTCGCCTCTCCATGTGTGCAAGTGTCCTGCTTCCAAATGGATTGAAGTGAGGGGACGGATTGAAGACCTAAGTTTTCAGGTCTTCCTGGAGGCCGGATTTTTCAGCGGCAAGACCCAACTAAGAACGGGTCTCGCATGTGGTGTGCTGAAGCGGCCGCCTCGAAGGGTCCCAGATCCGTCCTTCAGTGTGGAAGGTAAATTTTCCATGTGCCTTGTATGTGTTTTTAATGTGGTTTTACTGCCAGTGTGGAAACACCCAAGGTGACTTAGAGATGATGGAAATAGAATCACTCACAAGCAAGTTTTCCCCACATCCATCTCATCAACCTTCTAGGCTACAAAAAGTGAATTAGAAATGGGATGAGAACATGAGCGGGACATGATACCATCTCCAAGGGGCATTTGAGATCTTCATTCTTTCTTTCTTTTTGCTATGCTTAAATGCATCACGAGCACAGATCCACAATGGTGCTGTGAGATTGCACTGAGAATGCAGAGATGTTTCCTGTTCCCTTGTTGTGCTGCTAGAGCGCTCAAAGAGATGTAGCCCGTTTCACAGCTGAAGGATTGAGGTGGCTGTGTACATTCCGACATGGTGCATTCACACACTGCAAAAATCCCCATAGGGTGCATCCCCAAGCAATTTAAAGTCTGCTGGAACTCCTCTTTTGCCTCTGAGCGCCCCCATGCCAGACTTCTCAAGGTGCTTCCAGGGCTACAAAATGAGAAAAACACACGAAAACACACTTACCTCCAATTACTGCCTTTTAATAATGAACAAAGAACATGCCTGCTTTCAAAGCCATTTCCTGTGTTTCTGAAACAGCTGCGAGTGGAATCTTCACCTGTGCAGTGCTTGACGGCCTCTATCAGTGTATGGATCTTTGTTAGATTCCAGTTCTTTGAGTTATTTCCCTGCCTGAGAATTCCTGATTAAAGTCTCAGAGGTCATTTCTGCATTTATGGGAGGTGGAGTGGTCCAGTTCATGGCTACTGGATCAGTCTGCTGGCCCAGAAAAAGGACTGCCTGTACTTGGACAGCTTGTTCCAGGACAAACCCTTCACTATTTTGTGCTGTTCTGAAGATCCCATGGGCTTCGGAGTCTGATGCAAGGACTCCAACAGCCAGGAACCAAAATTCCTGGCCTTGGAGACCTAACGGAACCTATTTTGATGAGTCCCTCTACTAAATCTGCTCCCAAAGATGCATATGTGGCCCTTCTGTACACCCTTCAAGGCCCATCTAGCTGCCCCTGGAACTCCAAGATCCCTGTAAAAACAGGTCTATTAGTGCCCCAGTTTAAGCACCTAGTCCAGGCTACACAGTGCCCAATGCAGATGCAGCATGGTAGTAAGGTCAAGGACTCTCCTATTCTGGGTCAACAATAGAAAAGATCAGAGAGGCTCAAGAAAGGGCCCGGCCTCACACTAGGAAGTGTGGAAAAGCCCAGAGTCCCAACAGTTAAGCTCCCAAGATGACATAGCTGTTCTTGGCCTCTTTCCTGATGCCTTCACATAACTGATGGACTTTGATTCTTACTCTTGATAAATAACCTATGGCACAATGAAATGTCAAGTTGTTCCCTTCATTGACAAATTAGGTTCCTTTTTACACATTCTTTCTCAGCTTCTCAATCCTACTTACACTAGAAAGAGCCCAAAATGTCATCAGGTTGATTTCCACAGTCCCTTGGAAGCTATAACATGAAATAATGAAATGGGGCATTTGGTGTTTTCTCCAACTCAGGGAGGGAAAAATCACTGCATGGAAGAGAAGGTGCTGTCATCAACTTGTATGAAAAGAAAATCTGCCTTTCTTTTTGATGAGGTTTTCCTCACACCCCTTGCTGGTTCCTAGTAAGAAGGAAATACTATTAAAATTATATATTGTGTTGCAGAGACAGAGAATGAAGAAGCAAGAGAGTAAAAAGAAAATAACCTATGGCACAAAGAAAATGTCTTTCAAAGAAATGAATTTAAAAACACTAAAAAAAAAAAAA
>MTQE01003428.1:15360791-15376208 GCA_014337955.1 Aspidoscelis marmoratus | reverse complement strand
GCTCTAAAAGTTAGCACCAGAACCTTGAATTGGATCCGGTACTCCACCGGTTTGAATGTCCAGACAGTTATTTTTTCTTTATTTGTATGAATTTGGATATTTAAATATTTTATCTGAATAAAATTGAATTCAAAAATTGCGTTTGTGCAATTTAGGGACTAGTATAGGGACATGCAATTTCTGTATCTCTCAATTTTTCCCATAGCACCATTATTGCACTATGCAGATCCTGTCATTGTTTGGATTTTTCTGCTCAAATGGTGTTAAATTCCTGGTGGGTTTAAATCTTCTGTTTATTCCCTTTCCCTGTATACCTTTAACCTTCTGTTCTAAATTCCTGGTAGGCTTTTAATTTTGTTTTAAGTTAAATATGTCCAAATATTGTTCCATAAACCTAATGTCAAAGTAACTTACTATTCCTTTCTTTTAGCTGATGCAATTCATTATTGGAGGTCATTCCTGTACATTATTTAATTACTATAATGGAGTTTATCTAATTGCTATTTTGAATTTTGTATTAGAAACCTGAGTGGGCTAGAAGCCTTCAATGAGACTTCTTTCTCCTGCTTTCTCATTTTAAAATAAAAATAATATGGAACATAAGAGGCTAATCAATCCTCAAAAACCTATGCCCTGCTAGTGCAGATTAAACTTTGCATAATGCTCAACAATTCTCTGAAAATGAGTGCTTTTTTCTGTTCTGGGGAATGGTTTTATTATGCTTTTAATAACCGTATACAGGAGAGCATGATGGTCGTAATAAACAATAAATCACATTCGGACCATATTGCTTCCACTATGTCTATACTATTTTGAAATGGAACACAGTGAATCATTCTTTGTACAAGTACCATCAAGATGCATGGATTACATTTTCTTCAGTCTTTAACCAGAAAACAACTTCAGATTTCCATATTTACTCCAATGTGTAAGTATTGTTGAGTGATAATATTTGCTTCATTTACTGCTTTGAAAATGATATTCTGATACATATTGAATGAAGTTTAGATTCTGATGTGTCAATTTTGATGTTTCAGACTTATTTTATACTGAATGCCATAGCGGCCCACACTACACGTGAAACATCTTAGTACAACTCTGGTTCAAGTTTCCACAAAGGCCCTGGTCACACTTATATGAGACAGGATGTCCTATTTATAATTTGAACTGAGGTCATACCAGCTTTGTTCGCACCTAGATCATTATAGGTTGTCCTCAGGCCACTCTCGTTTTGGGTTGGATCATTCACAGCTTTCTCCGCGATTGATCTGAGCCTCCTCCACAGAACTCTTGGCTCTCCGCCCTTTTTGCAGTGTCAAATCTATCTCCTTTCCATTGGGTCACTCAAGGGAGGCAAGGTTTGCTGTTCTTTTGTAAGCCTGCTCCCCCACCTCCATGCCCCCTTCTGTTTTATGTGCTTTTCTTCTGCATGCGATTAATTTTTTTAAAAAATAATAAATTCACATAAAAACACTAGATAGAGGAATCATAAACAGAGGAGAGAAGGGGAGGTGCCTCTTGAACTCTGTGTATGCTGCCCTCTCCTGGACATTGGCTGAAAGGAAATACTGGATTCCACCCACCACAGCACAATTCAGCCTTCTTTAGCCTGTCCCCCTGGGAGGTCAGCCTGCAATGCCAGGATGGGCTGAGTCCCCTGGAAAAGAAGACTCCAGTTAAAATGGTCTAACGGGGTGGGCCAGCTTGGAAAAAGAATTGAATAAAAATAATGTGAGTAATGTGACCTGAAGATGACCTGAAGTTGTCCTAAACTAAAGGTGTGACCAGGCCTGAAGACAAGCTGAGCAGAAACAGGGATTATTGGAATCATACAGAAGTTTAACCCTTATCTGGAGTAACCACAAAAGCTGCACAACTTTCCCCAAGCTTCCCCTTCTTGCAGCCCCCACCTTTAATTATCAAGCCTCAGAGTAAAAGGAGCAACAATTTTCCTGTTCCTTAAGCTTGTAGTACACACTCAGCGCCACCAGGGTGCTGAATTCTTTCCACTCCATGTATAAAAAGCCCTGCGAGAATAAACTGGATCTCTTTTTCCACCAGTAACCTGTCTCCAGTTTCTTCATTTTTACCCTTACCCCATTTTCTCATCTAATCAAGGTCAGCCATCACACATGGCTGGTTTCTGGAATCTGGGCTGGTTGGGTATTCAGCAATATCTATTGAAACATCCGGCTTATCACAGCAGCCCCTCAGCTGCTGTTCCTATCTTGGCCGCTCCTCTCCCCTCTATATCCTAGAGCCCTTACAGCAGCAGCTCTCCCTGCTGTTTCCCTGCTGCCTCTCAGGGCTCCAGGATTCTGAGATAAGGGACCAGAGATCACAACACTTATCTAGAGGCACCAACAAAACAACATCTTCACACAAGTGTGTGAGTTGCAAGTGTTGCTATATTAGTAGAAAAGCAGTTCTGGGATTCTTAGCTATTACACAAACGAGGGGTGTGCACAGAGCCAATTTCCACATTCTGTTTCAGGTGAATAGAATGTGGAAAGATTTGGCTCTGGCTGAATATTACCCATGGGGTATTCAAATGGATAAACCCTGCCCCCACCCCTCAATTGCCACCCCCTCTGAACTTACCTCCCATCCTTGCCACAGCTCCTGCTGCTGCCATCCCCACAACCACTGCACCATCTGGGGATCGGGGCGCCACTGGAGGACTCGCAAAGCTAAGGGGGCACCGGGGAGGTGGGCGGGAGTGCTCCGGTGGCACCCTGGGCAGGTAAGTGGGTGCTGGGGAGGCAGCCAGGAGCACTCCGGTGGTGCCCCGGGCCCTGTGGAATGCCAGACAGTTTTTCTGGAACCTAAATACTGGCCTTCCAGATGGCCTGGGAAGAGGGCTGGGGCACCACCAGAGCAGGTAAGGGGACCCCGGGGATGGCATGGGGGGGGGAGGTTTGGGGGGAGGGAGGTGAAGCTTCTATGGATTATCCAATTATCCGATTCATGGACGGATAGAGTCCAACGAATAGGGCCCTATTTGATCTGTCCACAAATCTCAGTATTTGAACACATTCGTCTGAATTCCAAATGTGCCGAATAATTCATGCACATCCCTAACACAAATCACAGTTACCATACCAAAAGAGGTGCTCAGGAAAAAAAAGTGCTGATGAAATATAGTATAAACTTATATTGGGAGTCCTATTTCCTAGAAGATTGAAGCATGTAGGCTAGTGAGCTTTTCTTTTGCATGGGTTTCTCTCAGGCAATTTCTGGCACTTTCCTAGAAATACATACCTGACCATAGGATTAAAGAGGGGGTTGAGGGTTGAAATCCACTCTATTAAATTCCCAGCAGTGAAGTACCAAAACCTCTTTTTATTTTACTCCCCCCCCCCTTACTGGTTCATGTCTCATGATAAAATGCCTTCTATTTATTGCCTTTCTGTGTAGAACTTTAATATTATGTTCTATAAATCAAACTGTGCATTCTTGTCTTGCTACTCTGGACAAATTGAGAAAATGGGGAGCAGACTTGGAATCAAATTTAGCATCAGAATCCTTTGGAGTTTTTAAATTTCTTCATAGAAGAAATCTCTTTGACATAAAAAGCACAGTAGGACAATGACATAGAAAAAACCACCAGTTCCAATACAAATATCTCTGGGGGAAAGTAAGTACTTTGCCCTGCTTAGTGAAGAATTGTCTTTTATTCTCACTCACTACAAGATTATATTTACCATCATATAGTAAGCCTGGAATATCTGGCTGAAGGAAAGGACTTCTCCATATCACTGGACTTTTTAAATTGGTCCCTTAGTAGATCAGCTGCACTGGTTCATCTGTTCTTTTACTGCTTCCTGATCTGTGCTTTCTCCTTTGCATGGCATCTGTACAATCAAAACAAGTCATTTGGAAGGAAACGTCACTAACCACTTTAGTATGTTTCCCTGATCAGACAGAACAATGAACCAAGACTTACTGTCCATTGAATGGAACAGTACTGATGCCCTTAGACAATATTTTTGCACATGCTTCCTCAGCTTGCTGCCTTGAATAATGTCGGGTTGAACACATTTATGCGTCTGCACACTGGAATTTCAGGTCAGGTATTAGTGTTGGCATGCCCATTTGTCCATTACCTACTTTGAAATGAAAATGGAATAAAGCTAGAGCAAAGCAAGGCAAGTTGTTCTTACATGAAAGGGAAAAAAGCAAAAAGACAACCAGCCTAAGTTGCTATAAGAAATGCTTATACAAATTCATGGAGGAAAGGTGTATCAATGGTTACTAGAATGGATGCTTAGGTATCACCTCCAGGTTGGAGAATCAGTCAGGATGCTTCTAAAGGTCATTTGCAGTGAATTGAAAACAGGTGAAGGTTTTGCCTTTGTCCACTTCTTCAAAGTTGGGCATTCCTATATTCACTTGCTATCAGCCTTTTGATGATGTGCAAATTCTCTCAATCACACTGGGATCATTTTTCCCACCTGTTATTGTTTTAAAAAAGGAAGGGTATTGTAACATCTCTTCTAAGCAGCAACAACATCGTCTTCTCTTTCCCCCCTTCCACACACCAAAGTGAAATTTAGGGATTTCTTGTTTCCCAATATTTCAGAACATGTTAGGAGGTAGGTCTATGAAATATGTTCCCAGAAGAGGTAGTAACAGCAATGAGCCTAGATGGCTTTAAGGAAGGGTTAGACAAATTTATGGATGGCATATTTATCATTAGCTACTAGAATGAATGTCTAAGTACATCTTTCAGGTTGTGGGGGACAAGCAGGATGCCTCTAAGACCATTTGCTGAGATTCAAGAGCAGGAGACAATTTGCCCTTGGTCTCTCCTTGAGGTGCCAATGGGCAATTGGTGGGCCACTGTGTGAGACAGGATGGTGGACTAGATGGGTTGTGGCCCAATCCAGTTGGGTTCTTCTTATGATACCATGAAAAATCACATAAGAACACTGGGTTACTGTGTTTTGGCACATTCTGAGAAGGCAAAAATGATTACTTTTTCTATTTTTTCTATTTTGGAAGGAAGAATATATTAGGAAACACTCTGGTCAATAGCTCCATTCCATCTTTTCTCATAGTTACCTAGTTTATATGCATTCTACTCTTCTATTTATATTATACCTTCTATACAAAGCTTGGAAGACACAAATGTGGAGTGCAGAATGCTTTCTCTCCCTAGGATATAAAAGATGCCCAGTGTTAAAGGGTTTTGATAATGACTTTGGTTGCAAGAAATAATAGCTTGAGGTTGGTCCTGAAGTCTTAATTCAAACTACAACAATAGCTTTTCACATTCTTCTTTCCTAAATGCCATTTGAAAAAGACTGAGATTTATTTTATTTTCCTGTACTAACTGATGTACGTAATGCAAGACAATCTTGTCTCATAATTGCTTTGTTATGCCTCAGTGGTGTGTGAAGTTACCCCTTGCATAACAAGGGCCTGATTCAAAACTCCATCATGACAATGTCAGCCAAGAGCAGCTCCACTAAAATCAATGGACCTTGCATATCTAACACAAAAGAAGTGAGCCCTATCATTTGTAACGTGCTGAGGGATACATTGGAGAATATAAAGGTGCAATAGAAATGTAAGGTATTATTGCAGTATTTATTACTGTACATTAAATCCACGTACCATAGAAGTGCAAGTAAAATATAAGTGCTAGGTACAATTTGGTGGGTTCTCTCAATAACTGTTGCTAGGTTTCTCCAGAGAGGCAAGCTGTGAATAAAAAGGATGGAACAAAGATATAAACCAAGTATGAGCAAATAAAACCAAGCTGTTCTTCAGCCTAGTAAATGAATACCTCTCTCTAGGAGCATCTTCACGTTTTCCTCATGCTTCTTCCTTTTTTAAAAGAGCTTGGAGAGATGGATAGGTTAAGCAAAGTATTCTGCTTGAGTTGTGGGAAGTTCATGTTCAAATAATCTTCCGCACTTTTTCTAATAAATAAAAATGGCACCTAAAATGGTACCTTCATGGTATGATAGAATTCAGTCCTCTTAACTCCATCTCCAGGAGGAAATGCATGGAATCAAAGATGGTTGCCATTTTACTTTTTAAAATCTTGTGATTGGAATTCATATAATAAGGGTGTATTTAAAGGGGAAAAATAGATAATGCAACTTTCACCACTTTTTAAATGGTAAATGCTATTTGAAGTTGTGCAATCCATGTATTCCAAAATGAAGGTTCTGAACAAAAGCAAAACTATTTCTACATGTCCTTTCTTGTTCTTGGTTTTCTTTTCTCACCACTGCTCTGCGAGACACAATTCTCTTTGGACCATTGGGCATTGATAGCCTTAGTGATATACATAAGTGGACGTCCATCATCCATCACTTCTTAAATGAAGAATTGCATGGCAGTTCATTCTCATCCACTCTGTCAACTGTTTATGATTTAGTTGAGGATTTTTATGCACTCATTCCAACATCAGCTGATATCTGGAACAGCAGAATCGTTGAAATGAACAATATGTCATGGTAGATCGAAAACTCATGCTATTGTTTAATGTACCAAATATAATAGGTAGTCTGTCTTACTCTGACTTTTAGCTGTATCTCCTCTGCTTGAATATTTTTGGTACAAAATGCCAAGCATAAAATAAGGGGGCTTTGAGAGGTATTTGCCATGTATATATTCCCTTAGAGACCCAACAGGGGGATAGTAATTGCTTCTATTCCCATGAAAGAAAAGCAGCTTTGAACATCTGTGTTTCAGTATGTATAAATCCAAAGGATATTACACTAAATTTATAAGCAAGGCCACTGCCAGATCACATTATTTGTAACCAAAGGTCAAAAGTTTTGTTCTTCACATTTCCATTAAACAATGTGAGGAAGAAACTATTGGGAAACACCTCCTGCCTGAAATCCTGATCTTCTGTTTGCTACCTGCTATCTCTGGTGTCATGAATATTGTTGTAACGACCCAGGGGGAAGGTAGGTAGAGTTAAGGAGTTTATGTTGTATTAGTTTAGGGATTGAGACAGGCTGAGAGGGGGTGTGGCCTTCGGAATCCCAGGAAGGAGGGGTTAGCTAGCCAAGAGGCCAGCCAATCAGCGAACGGAAACAACAAAGAGGCCTTTACAAAAGCTCATGCCGTTAGAGCATAACTGTTCTTGATCTTATATCTCACTGGGGAGGAAATAGGATAAGGATCGGGTCCAAAATTTGCCCATGAAGAAAAATAGGAGGGAATCCTGAATGGTTCTGTTGACTGAAATGGTCAAAGTTCTGAGACTTTTAAGTTAACCAAGTTGTAACAATAAAGTGAAGTGTTCCTGTTGAGGCATGTGTGCGTGTGTTGCGGAGGGGGGTGGATTGTTGGCTCAGGGATGCGGCTGCTGAGTCAGTTTTGAAAGGCAGAGCCCTGTAATAAAAGGGACTGAGGTCCCTGGCTAAGCATGAGGCTAGCCCCAGCCATAACATCACAGTTGTTACTGGAGAATTTTCATTCCCCGGCTGCAATTTTGCTGGTCAGGCCAGCTGAAACCCAGGAAATGGCCTCATGGTGTCATACCTGTTAATACCATACTAGTAGTGCTTCAAGAGCCATGCACACTGCAAGAGCTGGTATAGACTGGGCCATCAGCACGTGAAGTGCAGATAGTGAGACCAGAGCAGGCCAGATTGCCATGGCAACAGCTGTGGCAACATCCATTGTGTACCTGGATGTTGTCATGGCAGCTAGGATGAAATGTGCAACTGCACAGCTGGAGCCACACTGCCACACTCACTTGCAGTGCTACACCCAAAAGAGGGTGGGAATCCTGCTGCTTGGGGAAGGGGCACCTAGGCACTCCTGAGACCTGTTTGAACTAGGGGTTTTCAAACACACGGAGAGCGTGTTGGGATGCAGTATTCGCTCTTGCGGGGTGGCCGGATCCATTCCAGGCCTCCCCAAGTGACCCAACACACTCTCCACACATTCGAGTTTCAGAGCACTGAAAGTGTTCAGGGCATTCCAAGCTGTCTCAGAGAGGAAGCATTCACATGCTCTCTCTCTGTGACAGCTTGGCCCCTCCCCCAGGCTGCTCACATTGGCTCCTATGGAGCCAGTGTGGGCAGCCCAGGCGCCTTCTTTCCCTGGGTTCCTGCTCACTCTTGAAGCTGAGATCGAGCTCCAGGGCAGGCAGGAACCCCAGTCAACAGGCCCCAACCCATCCCGGGGTCGCACACATGCCGGGCACCCGCCTGGCCTCAACTGGCCATCTGAGCATGTGTGGGTGCCTGGCCAATGAGGGGCTGCCCCCTCAAACATGCTCATAATGTCCTGGCCTATTCTACCCAGGATCGGGCTGGGAGGAGAAAGTAAGCTCCTGTTCACACACATGGGGGACCCTGGGGTGGTTTGAAGGCTGTTGGCTGGGATACCTGCTCACCCCTGGAGCCTGATCTCGGCTTCAGGAGCGAGCAGGAACCCAGGGAAAGAAGGTGCCTGGGCTGCCCACACTGGCTGCAATGGATTGAGAACAGTTTCCTGCTCGCACGAGGGCAGGTAAGGAATGCTTTGAGAACAGTTCTCTTACTTGCCAGTGTGAACAGGAAACTGTTCTCAATCCATTTGGGTGGAAGCGCTCTGAGGCATCTTCGCCTTTGTGCGAAAACGCCTCTGGTCAAGCTGCGTACTGGATTTCATCACCCCACAGTTAGTTAAGATAGGGGAGGAATTGATGAGTTCCAGGTGTTGGTGGTGCACAGTCACATTTACCTAGTGAGTGGACCACTGCTCACTAGACTGTGTGCAGACAAGGTTAGAGTGCTTAGTCCTGAAGAAGAGTTGGCTTTTCTACCCCACATTTCTCTCCCATTTAAGGGGACTCAAAGTGGCTGACAAAGCTTTCTATTCTTCTTCCTGCAACAGACACCCTGTGACGTAGGTGGGGCTGTCAGAGCTCAGAAGAGAGCTGTGGCTAGCCTAAGATCACCCAGCTTGCTTCATGGAGGTATGTGGAATCAAACCTGGTGATTCTCAGATAAGACTCTGGCACCCTGACCACAAGACCAAACTGGCTCAGTGCTCTAGCAATTGTTTAGTCAGAAATTCCCAAACATTGAGGATGCTACCTAGGCTGGTGGCAAAATATTTGCAAAGAAGAAGATGGAACACTGCAATTACAAATATTTTCCACGGTGTATATAACATGAATCACTGACCTTACATACATTACTGTTGTACTTAGGTAGAATTCTTAGGAATGCAGCTGGGCTTGTGTAGTGATCTAAAAGAAGAACCACCCTTACAACATTCCATAATAACTATTTTTGTTGCACAAACAGAAAAAAAAAGACTTCACGCTTCAGGTAGCATGTGCAAGACTCTTACTGGTGTTGACAAAAGCTATATGGCTACTCAAATCCTTCACTTTTTCTGCTTTATTTGTTCAGAGTGGCTCAGGATAATCTGTCAGTTGATTTTTTCAGTTTAAGCAATGAACATGAACAAAGTTCAGCTGACCCCCAAAGAATAGTTAAGAGAAAAAGAAAAAGAAAAACAACAGCATTTTTGAAGCACTTAGAAACAGGTCATAATTGTCTCCTAGACACTTCTGTATTTTGGGGTAGAGCTGAGTACATTTAATGCAAATTCTATGCAAATTATTCTAAAAGCACAGTCAGGGCATCACTTTAAAAGCAATCACAACAGTGTCAGCAAAAGATGCCAGCAAATATAATTAGCAAGTGGAAGAGTAACAAGCCTTTGCTTCTATAACTCAAATCAATGAAAGACAAACAATTTAGTTGTAAGCGGAAGTGTGAAGAACCAGAAAACTGCAGAAAAAAATAATATTTTTATTACCAATGGCACTTTGCAAATTGGGGGCAGGGGTTGGCAGAGGAGATGAAAGGAGGCTTGGATGAAAGCCTCAAACCTCTGCAGCTGCCCTGTGGTCTTAATGCTTCCTGTTGTGTTTATATCAGTCCTAGTAAGGACTTATTTGTAGTTTGGACATAATGAAACCTCCAGTTATTCTATCCTTATTTGGGGCGGTTCTTTCTTTTCCTTTAAAAGGCAACGGCTACCACCTACACTTTAAAGGTGGGATGTGATCAACAACTGCCACATGCTGCCTCTAAGCTGTTGATTTTAGTGTTTGGATGCATCCATTGTTAAACTTTAGAATTTACTCCCATTGGAGGTGCTGGCCACCAGATCAGAAGGTTAGATCAGAGGCATTTTCGCACACGGGGTTTTCTAATGCGTGCAAGACAGCCTCGAACGCGGCATACGCATTGCCGCAGCAGGGCTTGCACTCCAACGTGTCCAGAGCTGTCTTGCACGCGTTCGAGATGTAGAGCACTTTAAAGTGCTCTACATCCGTTCCTGCGCGGACGAAGCGCCCGCAGCCGTTCGGGGAGAGAAGCATTCGCTCATGTTTCTCTCTCCCTGACAGCCATGGGCTCCCCTCCCCCGCCAGTGCTGCCTGACAATCAGCTGATTGCCTGCTTTGCCAGCTGCAGGAGCCTCGGCAGCTGTCTCCCCGCCCCTTGCCGGCGTTTGCCGGCTAAGGCACTTCAGAATGCTTTGAGCATTCGCACACAGGCGCGCCAGAATGCGTTTACACGCGTTCCTGCGCTCCTATATGTGAATGCTGAAAGCGTTCTGAAGTGTCTTAGGCTTCCCGTCCTACACCCGTTCCAAATGGAATGAGTGTAGTGCGAAAATGCCTCTATTCATGATAAACGGAGCTACAGATATAGATAGCTATAAAATATAGGACCTTTTTGTAGGGATGGGTGAAAAACAATCAGATATGAAGCTTTGACGATTTGTGGGCAAATTGAAAGGAATCTACATTTGTAGGTGACAATTTGCACATTAAGTGAATGCATCTGGCCTTCATAGAAGCTTTGTGGCCAGATCTTTTCCCCCAACTCGTGCCCCCCTTTCTGTGTCTCTTTGCCATTAAATCTGGTGGCCACCTGCCATCACACCCTCCTCAGAGGCTCAACTTTGAGCACACACATGAGTGAAGGAAGCTCCTAATTTGATCATCCAGCTTTATGATAGAGAATAATGATAGGCATTCATTGAGGGATGTGAAGTCGTAATATGAAGCAAATTCAAAGCTATAAAGTAGTTGAACACAAACTTTGTCTTGAAAATGGTGGATGACTTCTAGAATAAACAGGACATGTGCAGTAAAGAAAAGGGATGGAGACATTATCATTGATTTTGTAAAACAAATTCTAAATAAGAATTACTGCTCTCAGAGGCATGGAATAGTACATCCAGATATTTAAATGATTACCTCCCCCATTTTTATTTTTATTCCTACTCCACTATCTTTTGACTCTTACCCATTTCTTTCTCTGATTGAATTCTTTCCCCAGAGCCCTCTGGAGTTGGAATGATGCATAATACTTCTTCAGATTACACCCCACCCTCCATTTAAATCATTTAACTTCTTCAATAATGAGATCATTTAAATGTCCAGAATGTATTTAGGAAATTTGTCAAAGCTGAGAATTTTGTTTTTGGAGTAATTTACAGGCAGACATTCCACTAGGCAGTAAACACAAGCAGCTGTGGTAGGATCTGCAAGAACTTCACCTAGTGATGCTCTAAGTAAAGTGCTTAGAATTGTTGTAGAGTGCCACCCTTGAAGCACTCTGTGTATATCAAGATAACATGTGCATACCTGCCACTTACTCCCTGGGTGGTACAAATATCACAGCCACAGAACTTCCATTCTCAGGCTGCAATGTGGCTTGCTGGGGCTAATCAAAGTAAGGGGCCCATGGGCCATTTCCTGGGTTTGAAAAAAACAGGGCCAGTGGTGATATGAGTGGTCTTTTCTGCACTCATTTTGATTAGAGTGGTCCAACCATCCTGGTTCACTCTGCTCTGGGATTAAATGTGAGACACTCCCTATACTGGGAGGGTGGGATACTATCTGTCCAGGCTAGGGATGTGCACAGATAGTCAAAATATTTGTAATTCAGACAAATACAAATATCTCAAGTTATCCATACAAATAATTCAGACATTCATATCTGTACGGATACATGTGCATCTCATATATACCCGGTACACATCCTGTACACATCTGTACACATCTGTATGGGATGAAAATGGGATGTGAACGGGATGCATATGGATGCATACAAATGCATATAGGGTACATATGGATGGGTACAGGCTGTATATAGAAGTGTACGAGATGTGTATGTACCCATACATAAATGAATGTCTGAATTATTCATACAAATATATATATGAATGTATTAGTATGGAATTGAATGTCCAGACATTGGGATCCATGTGGATTTTTGAGTATTCAATTAGTTACAAATTTAATTTGAAACTTGCATTCATACACACCCCACAAAGTGCTAATGAGTAGGAGCCTATTAGTAAACCAGGATAGGCACCCCTTGGGACAGTTCTGGGATAGGATAACCTTAGTTCAATGTGGGCTAAGAGCACTTCTGCACTTACGTGTGGTGGACTGTTCCAGTGAGACTGGATGAGCTAGAATAGTCCACCTCTTGAATCAGTCCACGTAGCCTGGATGTCTGCATTTGGACGTCTGTTTCCAGGACAGCACCATGCCAGTGTCAAAGGTCATGTGAACTACAGAGCTTGTTCTAACAGACAGGATGCTACTTAACACTCAATGTACCCAACTGCTTTGCTGCTAATCAGCCTTCAGTGTATTCAACTGGATAAATACATACTTTGCATATTTATACAGAAATGTAATAGCTATTTCCCACTCCAAGACAGCTATATAATGTAGACTATTATGGATACAATTCTCTGAATTAACAAAAAGAGCACTCAAAACACCTGAGGTCTGTTTGCACTTGGCTTTATACTGGAATATATCCTCAAACATGCTAGTGCAGGCTAGAGCAAGCCCCAAGTGAGGCCAGCCAGAATCTGCAATAGCATGAGGACCACAGACCCCTATCCTGAGATATATTCCAGAATATGGCCAAGTATGAACAGGCCCCTGGACTCCTTGAAAGTATGGAAAGCACCACTTCCTCAATAGTTCATGGGAACAAATTATGCACCTTTCAATAATGCCCTGTGCCACAAAATAAGACTATGAATGTCCCTTGGAAGGGTGCTACATTTAGGGCCTTTTCGCCCTTACCCAACTGGTATGGCATATTATACTGAAGAAGTCAGGTAAAGTAGTAACACAGTGGTGGACATCCACAATTTGAGTGGTGGAAAAGCCCTGTACTAGGCCAGCAGCACTTGAAATGCAAATGGCCAGGGCAAGGCAGGCTAGCACTCCATGGCAATGTCTGGGGCAACTTCCAATGTGCACTTGGGCATTGCTATAGTGATCTGGTTGCTGGAAGAGGGTGCAGATGCTGTGTCCAGGAGTGAGTGTGGACTGCTTTTAGCAGTTCACTGTTGGATTATTCCGGGGTAGCCTGAGACAACACCTGGCAAGTTGCTGTGGTTCCCCAGTGTAGATGGTCCTGACTACTGAGCAGACCAGCAGTCACTATGAGGTAAGTACAAACAGGCCCTTAGATATTTTGTTGTTTCCATTAACATTTCATGGAAGAGAAAGGGAACACAGCTTAGCTTTTAAATTTATGTAAAAAAAATGACCTCAGGTTACACCATAAACAAGCAGTAATAAATGTTTGCCACTTTCACAAATGAACTGTTCTCCTACATGCATTTGAAGAACGGTCCTTCAGCCTTTCTGCCTTTTCAAGCTAAAATAATATGGAGATTTACATGGAAGTCATGTCTCCAATACATTCTTTGAATACCATATATCTTGTTATTTTCATATTACAGTGATTCACATATTTTTAGGGAGAGTTAACAATTTGCTTCAATATTATAGTTTTAAGTGAAATTTGTCTTTTGATGCTAGTATTTGTATTTTGAGAAAATCCTCTACTTGTGCTGGAAGAGGATTACAGTTGCAGGAAAGATTGCAGCTTTTTTCTTGTATTATAAATCCTACAAACAGTTAGGGTCTTGTGTGCGCTACTGGTCAGTTTCAAGAAAAAAGAGAGAATGACTAACATTGAACAGGATTCTGGATGAGAATCAGGGAAAATAAAATGGAAGAAAACAGTGGAATTTTGGGAAACTTGCACTTTTGGGGCAGGGAGTCATCCCTTTATGAGAACAACTGAAAAGTAAGAAAGTCTCCACTGATATGGCCAGGCTAGATAGCTCTGTGAGACAACAAACACTCTTGCTGAATTTGGATCAAAGTGAGAGAACTTGTAATTTTCCTAAATCTAATCAATATGAATAAAACTGGGAAGGTCAAAGGTAATAATAGCAGTTAACTCTAGAAATTGTACCCTGCTGTATAGAACATAATAGAAACCCTGCTGGATCAAGCCACAGCCCATCTAGTCCAGTATCCTGCCTCACACAGTGGCCCACCAATTGCCCATGGGCAGCTGAAGTAGAGACAAGGGCAAACCTTCTCCTGCTCTTGAATCCCAGCAAATGACCTTAGAAGCATCCTGCTTGTCCTGCCAATCTGAAATATGTACTTAAGCATTCATTCTAGTAGCCATTGATATATCAGTCTTCCGTAAATTTGTCTAGCCCTTTCTTAAAGCCATATACGCTGGTTGCTGTTACCACCTCTTCTGGGAACAAATTTCATAAACCTGCCCCCTAACATGTTCTGAAATACTGGGATACAAGAAGTTCATCCCTAAATTTTGCTTTGGTGTGGGGAAGGAGAGAAAGAGAAGATTATGTTGTTACCCTCCAGTCTTCAGGTACAGAGCCCAATATTAGGGAAATATTATTTTTGCTAGAAGATCAGCAGTTTCACATTTGAGTTCCTTAAGAACTCTTGGATGAATACACCTGGTCCCAGTGATCTGTTAATATTTATTTTATTAAGACATGCAAAGACCTCTTCCTTGTTTATTTCTATCCAGTTTAATTCTTCTGAAAATACAGGCTCAGCTACTGGCATGTGCCCTCTGTCTTCCTCTGTGAATATGGAAGCAAAGAATTCATTTAGTCTCTCTGCAATCTCCATGTCTTTAATTATCCCTTTCTGTCCCTTATCATCTAATGGTCCAACTGCTTTCCTGGTTGGATTCTTACTTCTGATATAGAAGTTCTTGTTATTTCTTTTGATGTTTTTAGCAATGTGCTCCTCAAAAAGCTTTCCTAATTATCACCTTGCATTTGTGTTGCCAGTATCTATGTTCCCTCCTCTTCATTAGGGCAAGCCTTCCATTTTCTAAATGAACTTTTATCCCGTACGCATCCCATTTTTGTCCTGTATTATAAGTGCAAATGCGTACAGATACGTATGAGATTCATACAGATATGTATGTAATACATACATATCTGTGCTTTCAAATGTTTCAAATCATTCAAACGAATGTTTTGGAACATTTGAAATACGTTCAAGTGTTTAAATTCGAATGTGAAGACATTCTATTTGAATTTGAATGTCCACAT
>MTQE01003428.1:15320975-15345526 GCA_014337955.1 Aspidoscelis marmoratus | reverse complement strand
GACCGAGTTGAATTTTTTAAAAATAATTCTTCCTGCAATATGCTGCATTTAGGGAGCAGAGTGGAAAGGCTATTTTTCCTTTTCTCTTTCTCTACCCCCCACCCTGCAATATGCTGCAATGTTTCTGGAAATGCTTGGTTTGGTTTGGCAAACTTTTCCCTCTTCCTCTCCCCTTTGATTCAGAATGGTTTTGATTCTGTGGAATCAAACGCCCAGGAAAAGCAGGAGGGAGGGGCTGGGATTCCCCACATCATTGGATCAAAGCCAATGGGGAGAGAGGGGTGGGGAAGGGCTGAGGAGGGGAGAGAATCGCTTTCCCCAATCCATTTTTGGACGTGTTTTAAGTGTTTAAAAGTGGGGACACAAAATCAGGGTTGAATCCAACTGCCAGATGCTCCTTTGCTTCCTTTTAACGTGTTTTACATATCGATGTAAATCCCTGTGTAAATAGTCTTGTATATAGCACTTTATTCCTTGAATGGGAATTAGCCCTTGAAGTATTAAAACATAATTAAAAATATAACCCTCCTTCCCTTTCTCCCTCCCTAGCAGGACAGCACCTGGAGGAAGCTATGGCAGGCCCTGCCCTACCCTTGTTACATCATATCCCAGTCTTGCTGAGTTCCACAACAGGACCAGTGTCACTATTCTGTACTTCAGAAGGTGTGCACACACACAATTATAGCCTGGAAAATGCTGGAGGACCCTTTTTGGTCATGTTCTAGGATTTGCCACCAGAAATGACACACCACTTAAAAGGGTTTCCCAGAAACTGCAAAGGCCAGGAACCTTCATTCCCAGCCTTCACCATCTCCATTCTGTCTCTGAGCACTCCTCAGAGACAGCAGTAGGAGCAGGACCATGATAAGCTGTTCAAGTGTAGGCAGTCCTTGGAACAAGCTACTATTAGCCCAATCCAGCTTGGCTTATTTGACCACTGTTTCATGCTATGAGGGCGAGAATTATCCATGTAGTGCAGAAATAATTTCAGTGAATAGAACTTTATTTTTTTCTACCATGTTTTGCAATCCTGTGTCCCTACCTTTTTCTTTCTTTGGTTTCTATAAACATAGAAACTGTTTATCCAGCTATCCAGGACCTTTCATGTTCTCAGTGATTATACAAATATAAATGCTAACAACTTTTCAATTTCTACAGTAATTTCCATCAGCATCCTGGAGTGCTTAATTCATCAGCCCCTGCTGTCTGAATTTATATAAATTGGACAAATATTCTTTAATTTGCTACATTTCAGAGACTGAAGTACAACCGTTCCTATACCTTCTTACTACTTTGATTGCAATTTACATTTGCCTTTGAAGTCTTATACAAAGTTGAACATTTTTTTCTTTTTGGCTTCTAATAAAAGTTGTCGCTGCTCCAAGTTAAACCACAAATTAAGGCAAAGTCTCATTTTTTTCTATTTCTCCCAATTTCTATAGACTATCTAATCATACCAGACTATGCAAGTTGCAACTCCATTTTAATTCTCTTTTAAATATTGAGTGACTGTAACTCAGCACTGTAATAGTTTCCTGGAAAGCACACAGTTGCAGGTCTGATCTCTAGCAAACCGTATCTATATCTGTTGTGTATCATCGCAAATCAGTCATGACAGGCTATAACCCTTTTTGTACTCAATGGTGTTCCAGATTAAGGAGGCTCTTAATTTGCCTTACGGGCCTCCTAATCTGCACATTAATGTAGATCAAGGGGACTCCACCCTAGCTAGTACAACTCTGTCTGCACTGTTCAAAGGCAGATCGTAAGGAGGCCCTTAATCTGGATCTCTGGTGGGCCTGTTTAATCCAGTCTATGGATGCATCCCCATGCATTCCATTTAGTCTGAATTGGACTATATTTAGTCTGAATATGTAGCTGAGTCCGAATTGACTTGACCCCACACAATTGACGAAAGTGTGGGCTCTATTTGAATACGCCTGTCCCCATGCAAACCATGTTAAACAACTGCTTGGGAAAACAGCATCATTTTCTCTCCTCCCCCTCTCTCCTGATAGGAGCCAGGTTGACATCACCAACCCCTGTGCCACCTGCTGTAGCGAGTGCAGGGAAATGCCACCCAATGCGCCTTCCCCAATTGAAACTGCTGGTCATTTTTAAACAATGATCATACAGAAATGAGCCTCTTCTCTCTGAGATCTGATCGCCAGGCTAAAGTAAAAGAACTGATTGCCCCAGTTTGACATGTAAAGATGCAGCAGTGAGGGGGGTCATCTGGTCCTTGCTGTCCCACAAGCCTCTTCCCGCAACTCTTATACCACCCCCACTCTGTTACCAGTTCTGCTCCAGTAATAAACTGTAAGCAAATGTGGATAATCTGGATTATCTGGATAATGTGGATGCCTGGTTTTAATTTGTTGAATTTTTAAGGGTTTTAACCGTGCATCTTGCTTTTAATCTGTATTTCATTTTAATCTGTATCTGTTTGAATTTGTATCCTGTTTGAATTTGTTTTAATCTGTTGTTACCCGCCCAGAGACCTTCGGGTATGGGGCGGGATAGAAATGTAAATAAATAAATAAATAAATAAATAATTATTTTAAAACCCAGAAACACCAAATTTAACTTCTCCAGGGGAAAGGAAGCTGGATTGTTTTGCACAGGCTTTGATAACGAGAAATACCAGAAAACAGAGACAAGACCCATTTCAGACTCAAAAGCCAATGTTTCTTGTTAAACCAGTGCAAAGAATTTATTAGAAAATACAGAAAAGAAGTTAAAATGAAATATAAAGCCATACCAGAAACATATTTCATTAGACATTTAAGCAAAACAAGGATGAGCATGCAAGGACTTTAAACATGGCTAAATAACTAAACAGCTTATATCAGAATAATTTTATGCATTCAATTGGTAATTTCAGTTTTGGGGGAGAAATATGCCCAAGCCAGCCAGGAGGTAGAAAATCACCCTTAACACTAAAGATATTTCCTAACCAAAATTAAACAATATAGAAAAACCATAAGAAATAGGGGGAAGTAAGGAGGAATGGAATCTGCTCTCACCACTGTGCCTTAGTACACCCAAAACTGTAGATGCGAGATTTCAGGCAATCTGTGCCTCTTCAGGAACAAAAATAGAAAATAAATAAAAATAAAAATATAAATGATCCCTTTTATTAATCCGGCCTCCAAAAATGAGTAAAATATCTCACAATTAAAAATAAAGGCCAGGTAAAATGGACTTCTGCAATTGTTCTGACCAAGCAAAACTCAGAACAACTTTCAAAATTTAAAATGCAGCTCTCTGTGTAGCAGAAGGGGGGAAAAAAAGAAAGACAGCAAAGTGTCTGTGGTCTTTTCCTAGCTTTCCATGGCAGGAAAACTCCTTCGGTTAGATGAGGAGAGGAAGACTCCTAGACTCCTAGAAACCATCTCTTCTCTGCCTTTTTTTATAGCCAGAAGTTGGAACCAGAAAAAACCCTGCTGATTATGGTTCTTCCTTTGTTAATAAATGAAACTAACTTTTCCCAAAAAGATGCAAAATTACCCTAACAGCATTTCCAAAGCTCTTCCTGAAAAGGTAATCTCCGTTCAGGCTATCCCCAAAAGAAGTTCATCTCTCCTGTAAGCATGTTTCCTTGAGGGTAATCCTGGTCTTATTGTTTCCTTTAAGACAGAGTATAATGGAATGGCTTATGTGTTATAAGATCCACTTCCCGCAGGAACATTTTGAATCATTTTCTTAAAATAATAAGATGTTCTCCTCCTTTACCATTCTTGTATTATATTATTGTGTCCCTGTTTGATTGCAAAAGTTACCTTAAAATTAACATTTCTAATTAGCGCATCTCCTGTCCATCTCAGGGTATGTACTCTTATTCAAGTGTAGACAAAAAGTGTAAATAGCGAGTCAGCCCAATATGAAATCCTGACATTCCAGTACTGATGAGGTTTTTCTTATTATTTCCTTCAGGTTAAAAATGTAATGGAATAGCTTATATGAATTCAGCAGATTCCCTCATCCATAAAACATCTTAGTAAGATCCCCTTCCCAGGGCATTCCAAATTATTATATATATTTAAAAAAACAAAAAAACAAAAGATATCTTCTCTCTTCAGAAACCCAATGACCAATGTTTGTTTTGCAACCCTTGTTCTGGCATTCAGGCATAATCTTGATTTGTCAACTTTAAGTGGCCCATCAGATTCAGGAAACCAACAACAATTTGTAACTCAATGGAGAGATCTGCCTTTTCTTTTGCAAAATGCCACAGATCCTTTCTTTGCTTTTCATACAGCCAGCCTGTAACTTGAGAGAGAAAAACTATTGTCCTTTTTTAAAACTCAGGCTTGCCTTCTCAGCCTAATATGGAGTCAGTCTTGCTATTTTCAGGCTTCTTCCACATTCCATGGTCTGCCTTAGCTCATAATTATGCCAATTCTTTTTATTAATAATCTTTAATTGTATCAACTCCCCAATCACTGGCAAGCAGCTTCTAAAGTTTGCCAGCTAAAAAGCTAACCAAAGCCGCTACAATGTGTAGAGGCAATTTAGCAGAGAAGCGCTCCTCCACTAAACATTGTAGCGGCTTTGGTTAGCTTTTTAGCTGGCAACCTATGTAGAGGGCAATAATAAACAAACAACAAGCTCATCAGGAGGCTAAACTAGGTATCTGTGGGCCAGCCAGCCATTTGTAATGATTCTGAGGGTCTCTTTATTGGGCTCTAGCAAAAGCCAGTCTCATCCAGTGGCAATGATGTTCCTATTAACAGCTCTACCAGCTGTTCTTGGTTGAAAATAACTAATAAATACAAGTGTAATTTCCTATGGGCTAATAGATTACTATATCAAATTCATGTGCATTTATTTATTTATTTTTAACTTCTTCATTTGCTCCTGAGTCAGAAAACATACACAAGAGGACATGGGTGATTAAATTCCAAATGTTTTATGATTAGGATTGGATAAATCTATGGTCAGTACTATCTAGATATCCATTAGAAGTTTTAAATGAATGTGCAGTCATTCAAAGGTGTCACTTTTTTAAAAATCTACAGATTAATTTTATTCTTAGTAGTTCTATTTGTCCTCTAATGCCTAAAATAAAGCAAATGATAGCTCCAAGTTCATTTGCTTCAACAAAGTGTTTGTATTTCCAGAAGGCTTTGAAATACAATGAAAGAGACAACAATATTTGGTTTGTCATGCTGTGTGGGCAAAGTCAAAAATAATGAAAGCCATATGAACTCTAAATTATCATGATTAATTGAATGTATGCATTCATAATGGAGGAATGGCATACATTTCTTCATGGAAAAAATAGGTATGAATTTCTACATAAACAATCTTGTGCACTAAAATATAGGTCAACAATCTTCTATTCATTGCATTTTTCACTACTCTAAATATTGTGACATAATCATCTGCCATTTAAACCTGTCAAAACACACATCTCAATAAGCATCTTGTGGTAAATACATATTTAAATGTACATTTGAGGACAATTTTGAGAGGAATTTTGAAAAAAGTGACAAACTCACAAATAGAGTGCTATGAAACCCTAGAATTAAGTATGAAAATGAAAGGAACCTTTAAAATAAGTACGTGTATCTATTTCCACATCAGGAAGATACATTATGTAATAAGATGCATAAAAAAGTTTTACTACTCTGTTTGAATAAAACTGCTTAATACTGTATTTTCAGTCTTGGAATCCATAATCAGGTAGCCTCAGTTAAATGACAGTTTTCTCTGCCACAGTATGTTATATGGAAGCATTCCATTGCAAAAACACAGAAAGGCCCTGGAGGAAGGTATGAGGGATTTCAAACTTGGGATTTTAGTTTGGACCCTAAAATTATACTCACAGATAGCCTGCAGGGTGGAGCAGACCTAACTGAAGAACTTTAGCAGACTCAGCTAGTTCCTGCTATTTTGTTCTCCATTCTTGTTCTCTGTTGATGATCTTATATGCTTGTCTTGTTATAACACACTTTTGTATACTTGTCATGGGTTTTCTTTTACATGTTCAATAAAGTGTGGCTTCTGTTACATAATGCAGGATTCTGAAGTACAATTTTGCTCTGTTGAGTCAGAAAATGCAACTTATCTTTATTAAGAAACTTAGTATCTCATGGCATTGATTTATATTCCTGACTGAGCTTCTATGATTCCTCTTTTGCACACTGGTTCACAATAGAGATGTGCATCCTTTTGTTTGGCTCAAATGTCATTTTTCCCCCCAAACAGGTAGGATATTCAGTTTGAATCCAAACCTTTAAACATCTTTGAACCTCTGATTGAACAAAGTGTGTTTGCTAGGTTCATTTAAACATCTCTTTACTCAGTTCAATTTCAGCTGTGTTTAATTTGAAGCTGAACCTTTTGAATACTCCTTGTTCGATCTGCACAGGTTCAAACCCGAACCAGTTTACAAATTCAAATCACAGTGCTATTAAGATGCATAGAGATGTTTTGTTCTTAAAATGAACTTCGTACCTTACTGAAGATTTGAGCCAATGTTTCCACCATTCTAATACACTTAAGTACTGCTGGAGGTCAAAGGATGGACAGCAATGTATTCCTCTAAAACATGTTGCAGCATACTGTGTCTCTGTGCAGAAAAGCTGATTTTGGAAAACCATTGTGATAGACAAATATATATATTTGCTTTCCAAATTGTCAAACCTTACGACTCCATGCCATCTATTAAATACTGTAAGAACTCAAAGAAATTAAGTGTTCAGCACTCAGGTATGAATCACTTAGCATTCCCTCCATCCAACAAGGACAGAAGACATTATTAGTAGGAAATTTGGGGAAGTTGTAGAGGGCCAAATTCATTACAGCCCTATAGTACAATTCTTATGTAAGTTAATAACAGCATCTGCAGTCAGCTTTCATGTCATTTTCATTGGTGTTGAGCACCAATCATCTTTTAAAATGTGCATTTTGTGAAAGCATCTCATAAAAAGAAAACTTGCTATACAGATCTAGACAACAGCTTCATTTGCTCATCGATCTTTTCTTACTGAAAAGCTCTGCCAGACAACAGAAAGTGAGATATTTCCCTTTTTATTTATATACATACAGTAGATGAGGAATCAGTTCTGAACTAGTAAATCCTTCCTGTTCCTATAAATAAAGAGTAATTTGGCACGGGGAGACACATGGGTAAGGGTGGGTAGAACTGAGTAATAGAGCTCTCAGTTTTCCTGTAAATTAGGGATGCCTGGTTTGACAACCAACAAGTTGTCTTCATCAATTTGTTTCCTGAACATCATTCTAGTGCTCCATAATAAAGCGTCTTGTCCATTTTATACCTAATCACGTATATCATAAATCCTACAAAAGAGGAGCTGTTTGCCAAGCTCAAAAGATCAGCAGAAATGCTTGTATAAAAAGGATGGTAATCAAAGCTGAGAGCAGAACTTTTTGCCCTTGACTTCTTTGCCAAGAATATTTGGATGTTCAGGATTCTTTCTTATCGATCATACCTACCTCCCAGAAAAAATAAGTAGGACGTTTTCTGCTTACCTGCATCCAGATGTGGCAGTGCAATCGCAATGTTATGGAAGGCGTGCAGAAAATAAGCCCTGTACCTCTGACCCTGCTGAAGGTCATCCAGTGCATTGCCCCACCCTCCAAAACCCAAGAAGAGCCGTGTGGGAGTACAGGGTTGCCTGGTTTCATAGAATCATAGAATTGGAAGGGACCTGAGCATGGGGGTTGCTAGTTTGATCTGCAGTGTTGTGTGCCTGCATGCACTGCAGCCTGTGATTGGTGAGTGGCACATGCAGGTACACAATGCCACAGACTGAACTAGCAAGCCCTGCCCATGGGCTTGCCAGTCTGATCTCTGGTGGTGTCAAGGTAAGTTGCACACGTGCGTCTGGGGGTAGGCACGCGGCCCTGGGTGGGGGTGCCCAGGGGGCCTCCATCGAGGTGACTGCACCCGGTGGAGGCTGAACACCAGCTGGACCCTGGCTGCCAGCCACTGGGTCAATCACGACTCAATGGCAGCAGCCAAGGGTAGTGACTCTGGCCCGCGTGTCGGCCTTTTTGGGCTAGGACATGCAGGAACGGATTCCCCATTTACACCTAGGCAGGTAAGGGACATGTGGGAACATGTCCTTACCTGCCTAGATGTGAATGGGGAATCCATCCCTGCATGTCCAAGCCTTACTGCACTACAGTTGTTAGCTGTTGTGAGAAAAGGCCTTAGGTCACCATGAAACAAATCAGCTACAAATATGGTACAGCAGCTACTTTACAATTCCAAGTTTATCCCTTAAGGGGGATTGCTTGTTGTTGGTTACACTCAGCCTGAGTGGTTTTGGTTTGTCAGGCCATTGGAATGACTGGCAGAAAAGTGGAATTCCTAACCTGAACCCAGCAAGAGATCAAAAACAGCCATCCACTCAAGGATAACTGTTGCTGTTCTCACAGACGGTTCTGTCTGCTTTCCTAATGATTAAGGTTGTCATACAGAATACTGGAGTATTCATCTAGCAGAACTGTAGAGTTCCTCAGAATGTGTAACAGCACCAAAGAGTCAAAGACATCCAACCTCTTGGTTAAACATTTAAAAAAAGGTTTGGATAATTACTTCTTTCTGTTCCCTCTGGGAACTTTGCAAATTCCTTTCTACTTTACAGAAAATGAGCTCTTTTTAGTTGAAATTTTCCACATCTAGAACTTGAACCAACTAACTGCAACCCCTAGATTTACATATCTGTCTTGCTGGCAGATTTGAGAAAAATCCCTTATCAATTCCAAAAGAAAAAAAAAGAAAAGGACTCTGCAAAGTTCTAATCCAGATTCTTTTTGTGGGAGGAAAAATACACCATTTACAATAATTAATAATAAAACTAATCTGTTCAACATCATGAGAAACAGCATAGCACAAATTTAATCTTACTACAAGCAATCTATAACACAGAACAAATGTGGTTTTGACTGAATACAGAGAGGAATTCTTCACACACATACCCGTCAACAATTATGTGGATGAAGAGATCATGTAGGAGTCAGTATCCAGTTCAGCTCAGGTAATATAAAAAGGAAACATAGGTTCATTCCCAGTTGGAGCTTCCACAAACCCCTCACTAGCCCACCCAGGGGGGAGCATGCGAAATCCCCTCCTTACCTGCTCGTGGTCGCCCCGATTCTGGCTGCGCCTGCGTCCTGCACACCTCCTGATTGGCCGGGGCTGCTCCTGACAGCTCCGGCCGTCAGGAGGCGTTCTGCGCAGGCGCGCTGTCTAGCCAGTGAGCTGTTTTACTTATGTGAATGAATACAGGCCACTGAAGAAGACCAAGTTTTCAGGTCGAAACGCGTCTGGCCTTCTTGTATTTGCATTTTATAAGATTGCATTTTATATATTTGTTTTTTTATTTTTTATTATTTATTAAGTGTCTTTTTAATACTTATATTTTTCAGTGGGGTATTGGTACCCTTTGAGTAATTAAATTTGTTTTCATTGGTTTATATTTGATATTCCTTTATAAACTTATATTTTTAAGTATTTTATATTTCTAGTGGGGCAGATTTTACCCGTTTTGTTGTTACACTATTTTGGGACTAAACCCTTTCTGTTTGGTTTCTTATATTTTACAACGCACACATATATATTTACAATCAAATCTATATTGAACATATTCTTATATACAAACTTATTATAGTTTGCCTAACAACTTTACTGTGTTGCATGATATGAAATTTCAACAAATTTAAACTTAAAAATTCTAACTTAACCTACAATTATAACAACAAAACCAGGATCATAAAGATTATTCTTATCCCATACATTTTTACATAACAATCATTTCCTTATATTTAAGGTTATTTTAAAAGGAATGTTATCATTTTTCTGCAAAGCTTGTGTTCCATATCTAACTTTTCTAGATGTAATTATAGGTTCCCATACAATGTTATATTCATATTTCAGGGTTTTTCCCCCCCAATATATTTGTCATGCTGACAAGTGATCAATTCTGTGATGGCATACTCCACTATCTTATAATACCACATCTTAACTGTCAAATTTCCCCTTTTCCCACCAATTCTAAGCAATAATTTGTTTACTACCCAAAAGCATAAAATGTAACAATATAATTTTGTTTTTGTTCGTTATAATGCTTGTGTGTTTTAGCTTGAATTGAACCAAATCATAAGGAAAGCTTGTGTTCATCCCTAGTTCACAGTCTCCTTTCAAGCACACCTTTGATCCAATAAGATGATTTATTGAAGGACAGCACAACTTGCCAAATGAACACTATCCTCCCAGCACTACCACTTTCCATTTCTTCTTCACTGGCTTGCTTTGGGTTAATGCTGTAATAGCCAGCTTGTGTGCATACAGTTCAAAGTCTAGGCCACACAAGACAGATTGAATATGAGCCACTGGATAATATAAAGTTGGCAGTAGGAAGTACTTGCCCAATAAGCTACCAGTAATCCAAGTTGAGTAAAAGAAATGTGTTTTATGGTTGATTCCTGAACTGATTTGGCCAACTGGGGTGGTTTATTTCAGATGCTGGCAGAGTTAGTTTGGTTCAAATGTGAAGCAGTTTAATTGAGTGGTTTGGAGCTGAACTACACTGCTATCACTATAGTTCATGAACATCCCTATTTAATTAATGGTTGGTGATTTGTCCAATGAGTTGTTGATATATCAAATATTGTGTAATCAAGCTGCTGGTTACAAATTGCTTCCTGTCTAATGACTGGTGTTGGGTTTTTTCTTATTTTTAATGGTTTTATTTAAAAAAAATAAAAACTACTGAATTGTTTTAATGGTAATTTTAATTAGAGCTGCATCTGAACAATATTAATTGATAAATGATATGATTAAAAATATTCTTTGGTAGTATTACTCAGCCACAGATAGCATAGCAGCTTTCTGAAAATGAAAAGCTATTGAGCAGCTGAAGCATATCAAGCACATTAAATTGAAATATGTGTGGGTGGATCAGACGTTTTCCTAAACACAACATTTAAATAGGGATTGTAGGCAGGAATATGCATACAAATCCCCTACTCCTACCTTGCTTACTGTATTCTCTGGACATCACAAGATTAAGATTTCCTGCTGAATGTACTTACATATTCTCTTCACGGCTCAACTCCGCATCAATCAAAACTTAAGGAGCAGATTTGAACTTGCCAAACCTAGTGATGATGGCCCTCTACACATTTACCTGCAGTGTGTGGAAATGCATTCTAATTTGCTGGAGATCAAAGTGTAGTTTGCCATCATCAAATATAAGGTAGCAATTCTTCTTTGTTCTTCTCCCACTATTTACCATTTGAACCCACTACCAGTCACAAGAAATCATGTCTTCTGTTTTGCTTCTCATCCATGCCATAGTAGGCCGGTCATTGTTTCTAAATACTTATTCAAAGTGCTCTATATTGCAGAGGGAGATCGTTTTGCAATTTAGCAAAGATTTCCTTGTTCAAGCCTTAATTTCTTCTCTTAATCTCTAACTGGATCCATCCCAGCATGAACTGAGAAAGGGAATGTGTCTCATTTCATACAAAGTGCTGCTGCCAATATTAAAATGGGCCCTTCATGTCTCAGTGTAATTGTTCAAGTAGAACTACAGTACTCAAATTGAAACTTCACCTTGGGAGACCAAGCTGAACTGAAGGCAAGCTGAAGCAAAATTCCCCAGGCAGATGGCAAAAGTTTTGTAGCTGGCAGGCCTAAAAATACTGCATTACTTTTCCAGTCCCATAGAGCCCAGCATTAGCCTACAACATGCTGTTATTAGGAAGATGGGAGCAGCTATAAGTGTCTCTTAATGCCAATAGAGAGGCAGTGAGAGAGACTAATACGAAGTACAGAGGAGCCCATTCAACAAATGAGAGGAAGCTGCTGAGATCCAGCTGCCAAGGTCTGCTTATTTCAATTAATAGTTGTGTAGTGAAGCTCCCTGGAGGTTACCATTAGCTCACAATCTGTTCCTTTACACAAAAATATATTCAGTAGCAGATAGCTGAGGACAGCGCCATCATAACTACAAGTTCAGGATCCTGATGTATATTGAAAGCAGATGAAGAAGGCCTTGTTAGTCGATGTAACTATTGTTGTTGTTTGTTATTGTTATTATTATTGTTGCTGCTGCTGTTTTGGAGGGTTTTTTTTAGGATGGATAGATGATGACTGGTCCCCTGCCCCCCGCCCCCAAGTAATTAACTGCATCCTGGAATCCAGGGCAAGCTTGTCTGGAGTGCTTTTTGCATATTTCCATGGCCATGTTTCCATACACATGAGGACAGGCAGTTCCACCAAAGTGTCCTCTCCACAGTGCTTCTCAGTGCCTCCTCATCTACATTTTGCAAGGTGCAGGCCATCAGAAGCATTGCAGCTCATAAGCCCCCCCCCCCAGTGTTTGTTTTGGTGCCTTCCAGTTGCTTTAAGTGATGTTACATGTCATACGAAAATGGAGATGCATTGCCCTAGACCCATGGAGGGATCCCCCAAGTTAACTGGAAGCACACACTTATGCATATCTTAATCTTACAGACTTTCTTCATGTAAGAAAAGCCATTGAGGTTATCAAGTGAGCATGAAACAAAATGGGATCGACCTTGCATTTGCGCCTTTAACAGTATCTTATTATGCAGATGTGTGAAGCTGGAACATTTCAAACCACAGAAAGATACACAATTGATTGCTATTTTCACGCAGCTGGTGGAATTATTTATACTTTTTGGGCTCCGCCCTCTACTGGTTGGTCTTGGTATAGCGAGAGGATAACCCATGGGTATTCTGCTTGAGCCATCCGGGAACGTTTTATTATCATTATATTTGTTGAATAAGTTGCATAGTTTATGTTAAAAAAAAACCCCCATTTATTAGTGAACTGCATCGAAAAAAATCAGATGTTAATTTTTCCTTGTATGTCGATTTGAGATGTGCAAATCAGTAAAGTACATTTATAGAAGTTAGAGGTTAAATAAACATTTCCCCAGCATTCCTATTTCCCAACCAAACTGTCTTGGATTTTTTCAAAGTCTCCAACTGTCAAGTTGTGGAAATAAATGAAAATGATGCTTCTTTTTTCTCTCTCTCTTCCCTCATTTGGCTAAAGAAAGAAGAAGAATGTTTATGGCTTGAAAAGATACATTTCAAGATGTGAAAACAGCCCTATCCTTTTTTATATATAAATGTATCTCACCAAAGTAGTTACTGTTCTCTATAAATGCAAATCAAAATGCTAACACTGACAGGAACATGCATGTGCTACATTCAGTAAAATTACAGGGTTTGGGGTAGAAATACCCTAGTTCATTTTCCGATTTCCTTTTGCATGATTTTGTTGGATGCTAGCACTCAGAGAGGGAACTGGAAGTTATGTGCAAAACTCAAGATGGCAATTTAATAAGTGTGACAGATGTGAACTGAGATGAGAAGTGGTTTTCAAGACACTTTAAAGGCCTGTTCACTACAAAGCTCTTTTGACACTGGCACTTAACACATGCTTTACTTCTCCAACTTCTTTACCCTGAAGAAATAGGAAACTTTCAGCATTCACCCCTATTGATCCAGAACAGCTCTCCCAAATTACACAATCTGTTCTGTGGCTGGGACAAATTGCCCTCAAACATGAGCAAGATCATCTGCATGGTGGTGGCGGCACATTCCTGACTAGCCTAAACACCAGCACCGAAGTTCAAAAGAACTTTGGATCTGGCCTCTTAGCTCCAATGCTCTCAGAACCTCGGGGGGATTGGGGAAAATAATTGGAGACAGAAATGTGGGGCAACATCTTGTAATACAAACAGATCAGTCCAAAATACTATCAATGAGTATAAACTGTCTTGAGTTTACTTGACAGATTAGTTTTGTTCAGATTTCTCTGTCATTCCTAGCAGTGAGGGAAGGATACCAATAAGTCACCATTTGGTAGTCATTGGCAAACACTTGATGAAGAAAGAAGAATTATGGTAGTGTCCAACAGTGCTACATTATGAGCTTCATTTTGGAACAAATGACAAAAATATATGACATATTAGGGATCACTTGCCACATTTCGAAGTACAGGAAACAGTGCATAGTAGCATATTAAGGAAAGGTACTATCCATAATGGCAGTTTCAGTGTTCCATGAGTGAGCCCTTGAGCTTCTGCAACCCCTGATTAGAGTAACTTACTAGGAAAGTAGGAGAAAATACTCCAACAGTGCTTTTGCTCCGGGCAGTCACCCCTTGCATGCCCACACCCAATGTTGACCCAATGAGGCTAGTGGCAGGAATGATATGTGATGTGGAGTTGGGCATTCAGTGTGGGAAGACCATGCCAAATAGCAGCACACAAGCTGGTACAATCCCATGGTGCAGAGCCCACTGGACCTACCATTATTTTTGTCTTTCTGCCCACCAGGAGGCAGTGTACAACTATTTTCATTCTTACTGGATTTCATCAGGCACATACAGCTACTATGGTTTTTTATACAAATTTTCTTTACTGAAGATTGAACTTATACACCAGTGCACTTTGATTGTTAATTGTGCACTTTAGCTGTTGAGCTATAGTGACCCTTGGACGTGATAGTCTGCAGGAAAGTAGTATGGGAAATTCTGCAATGGCCAGCATACTGGACCAGCACGTTTATTAGGAGCATCCCTGATATATGCTGGTGTGGTCTAAAGGGAAACCTTCCTTAAAACACACCAGCATTCAGAAGAGAGGCTCCTAATATGCTTGCTGGTTTTGTATACCAGCATCTTAGCTTATAGTTCTTAGATTTCCTTTTGTGAATTGAGCCGTCATTCTAGAAAGAATATTCTTATCATGTCTAAGGCTTCGTACTAGAAGAAAACATAGTTGATTTTTTTATATTTTGTATGTGGTTATTTTGGCTTTACTGTGAATATTCTACCCCTCAATTGCAGGAGCATCAAAACATTGGAAGAGTTACCTCACTGCAGCAACACCCATGTGTGCCACCCATTACCGCAGCAACCAGACAATGCAACACAACTGTAGCTGCACTGCTCCATCCCATACATCCCGGGCACAAAGGGTGTATGCTGGGTTATCCTAGCTGCATCCCATTTAGTGTGTACGTTTAGTGCTCCAGAGCTATCCACCCAGGGGAGGATCCGGCATGTACAAAGGCACTTCAGGTCCACACAGTGTGTATGGTCCAAACTGTCCCTCCCATCCTAGTGCAGAAAGGCCCTTAATTTAGTATATTTTGGTTCCTGGGTGTACAGGACACCAGTATAGTTTCAGATTTTTCTTGTTACCTTTGTGTCTGCAAAAACTATATGTTTAATTTTCTTGTGTCACAAACTGGAGGTGGGGAGAAAAAAAGCTGAAACCATGAGAAAAAAAATGCAAAAAAAAAAAAAAAGATTGCCCAATACATTTGGAGAAAATCCAGCAATTTTTCCTTTCTTTTATAAGGTTTTATTTTCTCCAATAAGGAGTCAGTTTCTCTCCTCTGTCTAAACTGTGTGGAGATGTATTTTACAGAAAGCACATTTGTTACAAGATTCGACAGCCTTGCCAGACAACACTAAGAGAGAATGAATGATTAGAAGAGCCTGAAAATGGTTGCTCTGAGGGAAAGTAATGAGAAGCAAGAACAGTTATTTTTATCCTTTTAAGCTGTCTGTGAGACTTCTCCAGTCCTTAGCTGAGCTGGGCTTCATCACTATGTTTGTTGAGCTCTTACATGTTTGGACTAAAGCTGTAATCAGCACCCTTAACTGCTTGCAATAATATGACTGAAATTATAAGGACCTTTGTCTACAACCCATAAATAAGTCTTTAATAAATAAATGAATGGATAAATAGATAGTAGGAGATCTGATGGATAGAATGATAAAGACACCTTTGAACTATGCATGCATGCTGTTCAGCTATCACTAGGTCCTAATGGAAAGCAATTGCACAGTACTGAGTTTATTTTTATCCACCATGGATCAGAACAGGGTTTGTGGAAACTTCAGAAAACCAGCACAGCCTGGTGTACTGCTGCCCCACTGTTCTTACTCCACCTCCTTCTGTGTCCTGAAAAAAGTTAGATTCAAACAGTGCTTTCTTCAATAGATTTCCTTATCAAAGTATGGTTAAGCTGAAATGTCAGACCCAGAAGCCTTCAGCTAGATCCTCCTTGCCTTAGCCTCTGGTCTTAATTCTAGGCTATTTTTAAATTAAATAGATCCATAGTACTGTACTTTGTGAAGAAAGGTGGGAAGCATGCACTTTATGGACACTGTAAGGCAAGAACCGATAATTTTATCTTGTCAAAAGTCAATGACGTAAAGGATGTGTGACAATCAATGCTTCGGAATGATAGAACAAGCAAGTCAAGGGAGTGGCAAAAAAAATGGAGTGCATAGATCCTGATATAATAAATTATTTTCCTCTCCTTTGCACTCGGATAGTTAATTATTTCTTTGAAGATGGCTGCACCTACCATCAAGCCAGAATGGATGCAGAATCAGAGTGACAGAAAATTTTCCTTTAAGCACCCAATACTAGAGATGTGTACAAATATTCATCACATTTGAAATTCATACAAATTCATGTGAATTTGTACATTTGCATACAAATCAAATGTTGGCTACATTTGAAAACTGACATTTGAATGCAAAGCAAGTGCTTTTGTGCATTTGTACGAAGCTTTGTTATATTTGCAAACATGGGAAGACAGGAAATTAGCTGTCCGGTCACATTTCCAGTGGATTATGAGTAGACTTAAAGTGGATTCAGAGTGGATTCAAAGTGGAGGTTTCAAAGCATTCAGAGCAGATCCAAAGCAGCTTCAGAGGGTATTTGGAGGTATCACAGGGATTTGAATTGGATCCAAATAGCATACAAAGAACATTTGCAGCAGATTCAAATCCTACCACGTTCAAAGTGGCTCAGTTCGTACGACTGTGAATTTCATTTGCATTTGCTTCACTGCAAATCGAACATGAAAAAAATTGTGCACACCCCTGCTCTTACCCATACGGTGGCTTTTAGAGTCTAGTGGTGGTGGCAGGATCTGCTTGCTACCCAAATCTTTCTAGCTGCTGTTGATGTAGTCAGAAGATTGTGCTCATGCTGACCTCAGACCTCATTTTAGAAATTTTATAATAGAATGCTGTCAATGCTTTGGGTAACCTGAGCATAATAGGGCAGTATGCATACTCATTCTTAGTATATAGCATCAAACTCCAGTGTGGATGGACCCCTGTCTATAGAAAACAATTAGGTTTTAATTAGGAATTAGAAATATTCTTAATGGAATTAGGAACTAGGGTTCTGTTCTCACTCACCACTAGTGAGTGCTGGTCTACTGATTTGGTAAATGTACCCACATGCTAATGCCAAGGTCCTAAAGTTCACCACCCCTTTCCAGTCCTAACTAGCTGTGGACTACTAAAATGCACAGCCCAAGAGGAGTGGCTAGGTGGCTCCTGAGCAGCAGCATCCACACATTCTTCTCAGTGTGATACTGTGAGTGGGAATAGCAGCATTTCTATCACTGCGCAGTTGCATGCCATGTCCCAATTGACATGGCAAAGTCTGGGGCACACACCAGATATTGCTGTGGCTGTTGCCATAGAGATCTGACCTTGCCTTGTCTTGCCATCTGTACCTCATGTGCTGGTGGTCCAGTTCAGGGCATTACTAGTTCCTGCCACGCTTGGTCTTCAACTGTCTGGTTTGGTATTATTGTATCATACCAGACAGGTAAGTGTGAACCTGCCCATCATTCTCCTTCATTTACATTAGCTAAGTTAGATAGCTTCATTGCTATGGAGATGGAACGCACGAGGCTGCCTTGAATTAGTGGCAGCTGGGAGGGATTCTGGACTGGGTGAACGTAGATGAGGGGGTCAAGGAAGTGGAGCCAGATGGGTAAAGCTGGTGAAGCCAGATACCATGTGAATAAATAAACTAAATTTTAAGTTTAATAAAAATTCCAATGCGGCAAAGATATTTTAGTAAATTATTTTTATCATTTTGCCTTCTCCTCCAGCATTTATTGCATATATTGATGCCACTAAATGACTATTATTTAGGATATTTAGGATACTAGAGTTCCGTTATAACTCTGTGTGTCCTTTAGTTGGACTGGTGTTATTAAATTAGCAATTTGAGGAAGAGGTTGATATGGCAGGACAAATAATATAGACTTACCATAGCCCCCCCCCAAAAAAAAGCCCTAAGAAAGACAGGGCTCCTAGAACTTTTAAAACTGTATAGCAAAGGAAATCAAAGCATAAAGCAGGTTGTTGCTTGTGTTGCGTGCAACACTGGCTTAAATGTCCTCTTCTGTGCAACTATTGAAAGATCAGGAATCCCATCCCTTCTTTCATGTAGTGACTTTAATGTCAAGTGCCTCCTCCTAATTTCCATCAAATCACACCTGAATAGCAAGTGCTCATGTCAATTCAGGAATAATTTGGACTATATCTGATTGATGAAAAAATTGGCCTCTTTAGGTTTTTGAGGGAACCGGTTATACCTGGCAGAGGAGAAAGTAAGACAGCCCCAAAAGGAATTAGCAGGAACAACAGCAAATCCAAGGAACAGTTGGATTTAAAAACAACCACAACACTGCCCACTTACACAAAGCTTACCCAGCACCAAGGCCATGGTCACACCTTGCTGAAATAATCCATTTTATTAAGAAACAGGGCCCACAATGCACTAACTCTAATCAGATCCAATACCTGATAATCCTTCCCCAGTTCATCATCAGTTTGGGTCGCCAGGATCACACTTTTCTGTTCCTGTTCTGAGACTCCTTTACAAGACTTTTTTTTTTGGATGTATGTCCACCCCCCTCTACCTTCCCAACACCCCCTGCACTCTGATAGGATAAAAGTTCTGTGACCCACAGAGTGCAATCACTCACTGGGTGAAGGGAAAGGCAAATTCATGCAGTATCCAACCACTGTGGCATGGGTCATCTCCCTGTAATCCTCTCTTCCGACCACACTCAAGACAACTTGACATTTGTAACACTCTAAAACAAATTGACACCTGTAAAAATCAGGCCTCAGGAAAGTATAACTGAAGGGAGGAAAATGCACAAATATAATGGATTGGGTGAAAAAATTGTGAGCAGAGGGTTCTGAAGAGAGACTGAAGAAGGATTAAAGCCACCAAAGGCTTGATGAAACTTGTTTGCATGTGAATATAAATATTACACGAGGGATGTGTCTTACTGCAATATGCTTTCACTGTGTTTTTAGCTGATATAAAAGCAAAAGCTTCATGCATAGCATATAACCAGAAAAGGCTATGCTGATTTAATAATTATGTTTCTAAATGTAAACACTGTACACTGAAAGATTCTGCTTTTTATAGTTTCCCAAACAAACATAAATTAAAAACATACATCTTTGTATTAAGCTCATGGGAGCTAAGATTAAAGTTTTCAAGTGACATGTGAATTCTCATTTCTTCCCTTACATGCCAGATATAAAAATTAAAATCCCGGTAAGTTATTTCCCAAGAAATTATCAAAGCAACTGCATTTTACATTAGCCTTGAAATATAAATTAGCAAAACCATGGAATCCGATTTCCCCAATATTAAATGACGACCTGTTCTGTCTAGCTAGCACTCATATAGGGCTTTAGCCACTGCCAGTGTTGTGCACCGTAAATAAACCAAACAATATCTCTTTATATTTCTGAATTAATTACAACAAAAATGTTTGAGGCAGATTTCCATGGGAGGGTCCAACATAATGATCACCAGAGCCAGCAATAAAAAGGGGCACCTACTTTCCAACCACCTCTGTGCACTTTGCAAAATGAAAGAAGAATAAAACCGAGGTAGTGGTGGGGGTGGGGGTGGTTTCCTTTCTCGAAAAATAAGTTCTATAGTTTACTGTGTAAAACATACACATGCAGGTGTAAAATGAGAGATAGTTCTTGCACCCTCACCCACTGTTTTGTAAACACTGTTGAGTTTGTTAATTTAATAGTAATAAGATTTGTACAGTTGTGCATCACACCTAAACTTACTCCCCTCCCTCCTCCTCATTTGTTATCTGTGCTCTGAGAAGATATTACAGCCTGCATCTGATAAGACCTGAAAACTACATGTCCATCTCCCAGGAACCAATAAAAGAAGAAAGGTGGGAATCAAATATTAAAAGTAAAAGTGCAACTGTATTTCTAAGATGCCACTGGAAGAAAGCCTGAGGCCTGTTTCAGAGACCCTATTGAATCTCTCTAAAACAACAATGAAACAAATGCTTGAACTTCTTAACAGGAACAAATTACATGTAAAAAACAGAATGATGAAATGAGATGTCAGCTATTAGATTAGATGGTCAGACAATTAAATATCAAGAACAAACTGATGTTACTATACTGGACAACTTTTCCTTAATTCGTTTAAAAATAATTGAATGGAAATTGGTTCTATGTAGGGCACAGATGAAAAGAGCAAAGAGCTGTTGTTAATTATTAGCCTGGATCTCTATATCCTCTAACATTTCACAAATGAAAACAGTGACATTCTTTTAACACACCCACACCATTTTAATTTGCTATTCCATTGTGGTGCATTCTATTCCACTGATTTTAAAGCTGTAGATTGTTTTTGTTTTAATGTATAACTTATTTTCTTGTTTAAAGTGAATAGAGTATTTGTTCTTGAAAATTGTACGTGCTTGAAAATCGTGTGTACTTTTCAATGTATGTGCTTGAAAATCAGGTTATCCTACAATAGTTCATTAACCACCCACTATACATACCAACTCTGGCCCCTTTTTCATTTACCTGATTTTAATTTGAAGCTGCACTACCTGGAACTGGATCAACTGCAGGCAGAGGGTATCTGTGTTGAGCTGTCTTTAGAGCAGCGAATGCATGCTAAGGACCGACACAATACAAATGCCTAAGCCCTGTTCCATATCACTGTATGAAAACTGTCACCATAAGAACTTCTCTAACTGCGGTGCAATTGTCCATGTCCCCTCCAACACCTAATGCAATGGACATACTTGTCCATTGAACGTTGTATCCAGGTAGTAGGAGAGAGATACCTTTGAAGGCAATGCAAAGACACCTTTGCCATGGATCTGATGTTTCTTCACATGCACTGCAAAGACATCATTGTTGTCATTGTTGTGAAGGTTTTTCAGAGTCATCTTTGCAGCCACTCAAAACCATGCCCACATTCTTCCTAGATGCATTCTAAGTAGACTATGATTGGATTTCATTTCAGATGGCCTGTTGCAGGCTGTATGTAATCTAGTGTTTACAGAACCTTCCAAGAGAAGCAGGACCTATTCTGGCCTGCACTAGTGTGCAGAACAAAGTGGACTTCATGAACCTTGTTACAGGCCTGTGCAGAAAGAACCTTAGGGAGCCAGACTCTTATCTGGGAATACCGGGTTTGATTCCACCCTCCCCCATGAAGCCAGCTGGGTGACCTTGGGCTAGTCACACCTCTCTTCTGAGCAATCACAGCCCCACCTACCTCACAGGGTGTTCTGTTGTGGGGAGAAGAATAGAAAAGCATTGTCAGCTGCTTTGAGTCCCCTTAAAATGGGTGAGAAAAGCAGGGTAGAAAAGCCAACTCTTCTTCTTTCTGCATTTACCTAGTACAGATCAGGAACAAGTGATCTGGAACAAAGCAATCTGTTCCAAGGCTGGAAAAGACTGCACTGAGAGTCAACATGATTCTGCCCAGCTCTCATTACAGCCCTGAGCCTCTGAAGGTCAGGAATGAACTTTCCTGGCTTTGCCTGCTCTGGGGGATCAATTTCAATGGTATATTAAGGTGTGTTATCAAATTAAGTCCTCTTGCAACTGGAACACAGAGACATGCACCTTCTGCATGTTTCCATGTTCTGGACTAGGCTCAGCTGGTATTCCAGGATACCTCAATATTGAGGTCCAGTAATGATTCCGATCAAGCAGTTCTTGATCTAGATCATGCTCTAGCTTGTGCAGACATTCTGTGTGTGTGTGTGGTTTTTTTCCCCCCTGTTGTGTTTAGAATAAATGTCATGTGCAACAAAAGCTGATACTCCTGAATCAATAAAATATGATTGCTCCCTTGGGGCACTGATCATCAAACAGCAACTGAAGCATTAGAAAGGGGCATTATGCCTGATAAGGTTGGGTAAAATTTGAAGAGGCTACCAGAATGTTCTTAAACTGTGTGAGGGACAGGTCAAAATGGCAAGCATTTTTCATATAGCTATCAAGGAAATAGAAATGTCTTAATGTCATCTAACAACAACTATAATCTCACCCATCCTTAGCCAGATGTTTGGAATGATTCCCGTAACCCCCAAACAGAGCTTATAGCTTATGGCTGATGCTGGAATTATTGTAATGAAGGGTTACAGTCCTATATCCCAATCCTCATCAACCCAATGACTCCTGTATCTTCAAGACAAGTTCTGGGGGGCACCATTTACTGGGTCCTTATGAATAGGATTGGAACTTTGTAATGTACAATATGTTTTGACATCTGTTGTGTATTAGTTAAATACAGTTTATGTGTTAGGCATATCTATGCACATGCATTATCATAGAGCCTACTAGAGACCAGATGTTTCTACATCCTGCTTAAGAGACTTAAACTCTATATCCCCATCCAATAGCTTATTACTTAGTGCATGATATAGATGGATTGAGAGTCAAAATATTACTCCTTTTCAATATGAGTGGCACTTAGCTTGTTCCACTTGGTTCTAGTTCAAAATGAACTAAATAAGATTCAGTTTAATTTGAACCAAATATATGAATTTGGGTTTGTGCACATCTCTTGGAGGATGTGGCTTAGTCATGGTTACACAAAAGGCAAACAGCACACACATTTAAAGCCCCTAAAAATTGTTTGTTTTCAAAAATAGAAAGTGCTGATTTTCAGGTATTATTTTACTTCATTCCTTCCAGTTTCAGGTGTAGCAAAATTCATGCCCGTATTTCAAAATTCAGACATGTCAGCAGAATTGAACAGGGGCCAATAAAAGAGGTGTCTGTCTGCCTATCCAACTCACCTTATACTCAAAGTAAAACAGTAAAAACAAATTAAAAAGAACACATAAAAAACAGTTCCTGGAAGTAAGGGGGGGAAGCTCTGCCAAAGGCCAGAGTAAATAAGCAAGTCTTCAAAATGTATTTAGTAAAAATGCCTGTCACACCTTGGAGGGAGACTATTCTGGGGACTATCACTGGGAACGTTTTATCTCAAGTATCCATCCTGTTAGCTATTGAAGGTGGTGGCATAATCAAGAGAGGGGCATCTGGAATTAGAGAAGGTACTCCTTTAGATACTTAGAATCCAATCTGTTTAGAGCCTTATGAAATTAACACATAGAAATGGTCTTGGGAGCAAATTGACAGCCAGTGCAACTCTTTTAAGACTTGTGTGTTTGCATCTGGCCAGCAGTGTCAACATTTTAGATACCATAATTATTAAAGAGAACAGAAGGCCTCTAATTTAGATCAACAAACAAGAAGGGGAAAATGGCTACAAACCACTGTGAAAAAAATAGATTTTTTCATAGCATTTTGTCATAGCATTTAAATAAAAGCAAAAACATCATGAGATCATATAATAACATGCCATATGGTTCTGATTGCCATTAACCACAACACTCCAGGAATTAATTTTATGATATATAACATGTCTAAGAACAACCAGCAAAGTAATCTTTAAACTGTAAATGTTATGTTGCCTTATTTTGTATTTGAAAAGCAGATTATTCTGAATTAATGTATCAGACAGATTTATTTATATTAATCTATGTTTTGTGAAGATGCAAGGTCTGCTCATATGCAGCTGTCATGGATCTATTTTAACATTCATCTTGACCCATCTGGTCAGTGTCAGATGAAAACTATCTCAAGCAAACCTGCTTAGAATTGGAGCACAAACTCTGGGATGATATTTCTGGTAAACAACTCCGAGAGATTGTTCCCACCTGGCTTTTATTGCAGTTTGAAAATGATTTGAATTTCCTTTGGCCCCATTACAGATTGGGTTCCCGCATTTTCTGAGGAGTAAGTAGCTAAAAACCACAATTAAAAAAGACCTGAAAAAAAAGTTCACTCCCGTTTTTGCTACTAAAACGCTTTGTCTTTATTCCTTTGGGAACTGTACCACAGTATTGGGGGGCGATGCATTATGAAACAAATGGGGTTTCACCCAGTAGGACAGCCCCTGGCTTGTCATCCCTCCTTTGCAGAGGAGTTTAAAGTGTTCAAGCCTCCACCCCCCCTTTCCCTCAGCAGGCCACTTCAAGGTGGATAAAAAGATTAATTTTCATCCACTTCACACTGATAACAAGTAAAAAATTTCACTTTCTCCAAATTCACACTAATAACAAGTTTCATTTCCCACCCACGCTTTCCCCTAACTTCCTCCCTTATCAGCTGGGGAAAGACAGCTTGGCTGGCTCCTTCCTGTGTGAACCAACCACAAAGGGTGGGTGGGAGAAAGTTGCGATAAAGGAGAAAGTGAGGGGAAGGTGTGGGAGAGGAGGCTTAGGGAGGTGATTTTGTGCAACATCATAAGCGATCTCTGTGGTCATGCTCACTGAAAGCAGGAGGGAAGGGGGAGCTGGGATTCCCCACCCTTGGCCACATCAT
>MTQE01003428.1:15294385-15317208 GCA_014337955.1 Aspidoscelis marmoratus | reverse complement strand
GGGTACTTAATGGGTACTTCTAGTGACAGTGGAAAAACACCCCTAGGCACAGATATCAACAATCCAGATCTCCTTATTTGCATTTTGTGTACATGTCGAAATGGCCCAGGTGAGGATTTAAATCCAGAGACTCGTAGATTGTAGCAATTACACTGTGCTGGCTAGAAATACATACTGCTGACATCTAAAAACATTGCTCATAACAAGAACATGTTTCTCTAAGTTCATCCTTATTCCACCATTTGATTCAGCTATTTAAATTTCTTTCTTTTGTTGATGTGTTTCTTAACACTTTAAATATTCAAATTATTGATAAAACATTTTAAAAAGAACAAACTTGTTGCAGTTATGCATAGGACTGCATCAGACTTCCTTTGCATGTGGTTATGTTATGCATTGATAAAATACTGCAGAGAACAAATTATATGTAATTTTATACACAGTAAGTCAATATTCTCCTTGCCTAGGTGTTAAAAAAAAACACTTGGAAGGTTCCAGTTTGCAGATCTGATAAAATTTTGATGCAATTGAACGGATAGTTACATCAAAATGGCTTTTTCCCTATAGTGCACTCTTAATATTCAATACACGTAATCAAACTGGTACACAATACACATAATCAATCAAATTATGTGTTCCAGAATTTAGGAAATATAAAGAGACAAGCCAATATACAAGTATGTAGAAAGACAGATACCATTGGATTGGCCATTTATTTGATATTTGGACTTGAATATCTGCATTTTGTTCATTTCCATTAATTTATGTCCTTCTTTATTTTTCCTCTTCTACCAAGGCAGACTATAGATTTCATTTACATAAAAATGTTATGTGCATACAGTATATGTGAGTGAAAGGGAGAGAAAGGGAGAGAACACACAGAGTACCAGTTGGCGCAGTACAACTGATTGCCCCAAATCACACACTGCACATCAGAACAACCCAGTTTTGCCTTCCATCACAAAGTGTGTGTAATATTTTTATAACAAGCTATTATTACAAATGTGTAGTGCAGTTATAGAAATGTTTCACAAAACTAGGGTCTTTTGTATCTTAACACAATAATTCCAGTATGGTATTTCCTCATAAAGTGAGTAGGAGATTGGGGCCAACTCACTGAATTGATCTTGCCATTGTGCCAGGAAAGAAAGTCAGGTGTTGCGCTGACTATAAAGTATCAAAGCTTGACCTGGCATAGTTTAGCACCAGATCCTCAGAAGTTAATTCATTTTGGTCTGGCATTTATTTGCAGGGAGGAAGCACATTATCAAAGGCCATTTTCACACTTACTGTTGGACCAAATAATCACTTCAAGGCCCCCTTTGCCCACATCTTAGAGTGGACTAGGAAGGTCCTGTGCAGGACAGTGCATGGACGAGGTGTAGATAAGGAGGCCCAGAATGATACCCTGTTCTGGTCTAGCAGTGGGCCTCTTTTTTGAGGTCTACTGGCTTAATAGGTCATGGTATACTGGGCTGTGGTGATTCTGATTCAGAATATTGCAGGGGACCCATTTTGGTGATGCACCAAGACACACCACTGAAATGGCTCCCTGAAAGTTCTAAAGACCATTAACTTTCATTCCTAGCGATCAGAACTTTTGGAAGTCCCCCATTCCAGATCTGCTGAGACAAACTTCAGAGGAGGCACTAGTGGTATTCTGTAATAGACTGTCCAATGTGGATGGATTTGGACTTTTCCCATGCAATATGCAATACATCCCACTTTCAGACAGATTGCATATCCTGGAAAAGCAACAGACCACAGAGGGTAAGTGCAGAAATGGCCAAAGTTTCCTGGCCTGTATTAAAGTAGGGAAACCAAAGCCAAATATAGCTTCCAAATACTACAAATTCAAATGACAAAAGAAGAATATTTTTGTTTTACTATGTTAGCAATAAATAATAGCCAAATATACTTTTAAAAGGTCAATATCATTTATCAAATATCTCACAAATGCAATATCATAAAATCCAATCAAAATGCTAAACAAGTTGCCACCATAATTAGACAGAGTTACATAATTTATACTGTTGTATTATATTAATATACAAGTCTAAGAGATAGTAAAGATTACAATCAATCAAAAATTATGTGTTCTGTATTCGCTGTCCACTAAACCACCTTATCAAAGGATTATAAAGAATACTCTCAAAAAGCATATAGCAGCTTTCATCAAAAGTCTTAGAAGCAGGCTGAAATAGGAGGTCAATTCACACTTGGCCTTCAGTAGGTCAACACTTGGGCAGGTGCATATGTACTTGCAGGAGGTGCTGACAGCCTATAAATGCCCCCTGCTTGCCTAGATGTTCACCTATTGAAAACTAGCAATGGTGCATGAAATTGTGCACCACGTGCAAATAAACCCTAATGAATCCTGACCCATTATTAACCTGTTGCATACAGCAAATGACCATTCGCACTATTTCCAATGGATGGAAAGCTAAGTGCAGAAACATCCAGGATCTAAAAGCTTTCTAGGAGTGAAAAAGAGCAGCCTACAGTTTGAATATAAAAGTTTATATCAGAAGCCAATTGAGGGATTGTTATTAACCATTAATTGATGGTTAACATAGGGCCTTTCTGCACTTACATCTAGCCTAGGGCTGAATTTGCACTTCAGCCCTTAGCATGCAATAAGGCAACATCTGGGCAGATGCATCTGCACTTGCAGGAGGCATTTGCATGCTAGAAACATCCCCTTTCTGCCCAGGAGTTGCCTAATTGCATGGCAGCTGTGAAACATGAAATCGTGCTTCACAAGCTTAATAACCTTCCCCAGAAACTTACCTGTTGTGTCCAGTGGTAACCATCTGCACCTCTGCTGGATGGGAAGGTCAACTGATTGAAGTATATAAAATTATGTATGATATAGAAAAGGTGGATAGAGAAAAATGTATTTTCCCTATCACACAACAATAGAACCAGGGGGCATTCCATGAAGTTGATGGGTAGGAGAGTCGGATCCGACAAGGGAAAGTATTTCTTCACACAGAGGGTCATTGGTTTATGGAATTTGCTGCCGGAAGAGGTGGTAACAGCTACCAGTCTAGATGGCTTTAAGGTAGGTTTAGACAAATTTATGGATGACAGATGTATCAATGGCTACTAGAATGAATGCCTAGGTGCATCTTTCAGGCTGGGGGGTGGAGCAGGATGCTTCTAAGGCCATTTGCTGGGATTCAAGAGCAGGAAAAGGTTTGTCCTTGTCCCTGCTTGAGATGCCCATGAGCATTTGGTGGGCCACCGTGTGTGACGGGATGCTGGACCTGATCCAGCAGGGCTTCTCCTTACGTTCTTATGACTGCAACTGCGACTGCTCAGAGTGCCAGTGACATCACAGCACCAGTGCTGATATATGAACAGTTGTGTAGGGTGCCGCCCTGAAGAGGACTGGCTAAGGATCCATCACAGGTGAGTGACTGATCATGCAGGGCATGGGCTGTTAGTGATTAGCACTCGCATGGGATGGGAACAGAAGTGTGAAAAAGCCTCAGATTTCAATAAAGAGATCTACCAGTGCACTAAGGCCATGTGGGACACATTTCAGCAGTGCACCTTGTTGTGTCATTAAAATGGTTTCCCCAAAGTCTCCAAGGCCAGGAACTTTCATTTCTGACTGTTGGAGCTTTTGGGGGTCAGATTCAAACTTTGTGAAGTCTGGATCAGTGGACTGCACAGTTGAACTGGATTGAGCATGGTAAATGCATAAATTACTTTTATAGCATTTAGGCACTATATTTTGTTTTTGATCATTTTTAATTACCATTATAGTAGATTATTGATAGTAGGTTGCTTTGCTTGCTTTGCATTGGCAGCATAGTGGTGTGATGTGTTTAGATAAGTGGCATCATGTTCAACCTATTCAACTATGTAGTATTTTAAATTGGACTTAATTCAGATTAGAAATTACCATGCTGGGGTTTTGCTTATTAAGTGCCAAGCACGGTCAGATAGTAAGTGCTAAAAGTCCAGAAAAAGTCAGAAGCACAAACTGCTGAGAGGGAATAATCTAGATTTGGTTGGAGACAAGAATATAATTTTTTCAGTGCACTTCAAGTTACATAAATATATTGTTGAATTGAATATGTGATTCTAACTGTGTTAATGTTCCATATTGCATTTTGTTTAACTACAGGACTATTTAGGAAATGTAGGACACTTTGTGCTACTAACCATTTCCCTGGAGGAGAGGTAAGTACCTGTTTCAGAAATAGCTTGTTTCTTATAATCCATGCAGGTGTGTAAAATATTCTTAAGCATTTTATATCCTAGACTTGCGAGAGTTTGTAATTGCTCTCTGGATGGGGAGAAAAGTTAGCTGAGAGTGTACAGAGCTTAATTTAGAGGGCTTTTCGCACTAGGGCCTCTGGAAGGCGGGTAGGACAGCCTGGGAAGGAGCATTCACTCTGCTGGGCTGGCAGTTCTGTTCAGAACTGCCCCAGCCGATCCTATCTACTGTCTCTTTTGCTTAGTGTCGCATTGGTATATACGGCATGGAAACCATCTAAAGCTACTCGGTTAACAGCTCAGGTTTCTTGAAGGAATATCAATTCCTGATCCCATCCAGAGAAAGAGATTTGCAGGTTTTTGGTCAGTGTACCCCTCCAGCATTCTTGTTTGTCCACTCTGATCCCTAGGCAACCAGCGATATTTCTTTTTTTATGTGCAGATTCAGCCAGGCACAGGTAATGTTCACATGGTGCCTTTATGGAAGGGCAACAGTGCAGGGAGGGTCATATATCCCTTCTGCTTAATGGCATAGTAGGTATGCTGCAGAAATGCACTGTCCACATGGATCTACACTCAATCAGCTGCCATCCTGTCATAGTAACTCATTAGAGCTCCTGAATGGCATAGCAGGAATAAGCCCTCAAATTGTCCTTCATCTTCCCTGTCACTTTCAAACCTCAAGCAAATCTACAGTCTACAGTTCTTTAAAAAAAAATACAAAATAGAAAATAGACTATGTTATTGGGCAATAAAAATAATTAAAATAATAGATGTGAATGGAGCAGAAAGGGCTTATACCTGATAACCTTTTCGGATGCTGTTCAGATCCATGCAGATTCAGTGCTATCTATACTCGAGTTACATTCTTTTCCACTGTCAGCCCCCATTCCATGGCTTATGCCTCTGTGCTTCACCATTAACTTCTTTTCTGTCTGAGTCTTCTCAGTTTCTGCAAGTAAGGATAACATGTTGCTCCCCTAATGGGCACTTGGTTGATTACAGGATACAATTGTCATCTTAGTGGGGAAGCAATCAAAGTGTGCAAAGAGGAAACTTGCTAGCACTTATCAAATGTTTTTGATTAAAAAGGAAGCTCTTTGCTGTCTCAAGCATAAAGAAATAAAACAGCTGAACAGATGCCAAGCAAAACTGTGTGTCTGGTAATAAAGAGTTTGTTGTACTGCCATTTTAGAACGTGATTTTTTTTTCACCCCTCCTTCTCATATTCATTCATTCATTCATTCAGTTTTATACCCAAAGGGCACAGGAAGGATTACAATAAAACTAGTATAAAATGCAAATAAAAATGAATGGACTAAAACATGTGCCCATGATGGATTCATCAGTGGTAAAATAGCAGTAATTAAAGTTCAAACATGTTATTCTGGAGAGCTGACACACTAAACAGTATAATTTCTGCATCAAGCATTAAACTGATAAGATACAATTTTAAAATTAATATTATAAGAGAGAAATCACCAACTCAGAGTCCTCCTTGTGGATTTCACTGTATTATCATATGTTCCATCAGGCATAGTCAAACTGACTGGTGCTTTTGAGAACTAGAGTATAAACCTCAATTGTAATGATATGATATCAACCCCCCCCCCCGCCGCCGCCATTTTAATCTGATATGTAAGCTATGAAGCCGTACCAGCTGTTCAAACAAGTTTAAGAACCATAAGGGGTTTTCTTTGAAGTTAAATAGCTTCTGTAAACTAAATCAAGATGCAGCGTGTCATCGGACTGGGGAACCCTCTCCTCAGTGTGCCCTGTCCTCTGCCTGAGGGCAGCACTGGAAGCATGGAATCAGTTTTAGGTCGGGGACAATTAAACTCTCCACCTTTATGGTGACGGAAGTTTCCCCTGCCACACATGCTAGAGAATGTAGACATCTCCAAAGCTCTTGGAGTAGAGATTTTCAAAGGCTATTATAATGAACAGAATATTATGGATTTAGCATAGTCAAGTATTGTCATTCTATGAATGTACGTATAGCCACATCTGCAACTATGTTAAATAGGATATTCTATGTATTTAGACTAGCACCTTTCTCACTCATCTGACAAATATGATCCTAGAGCTACACTGGTTGCTTATAAACAAAACGACTCAGTTGTCATTTGGAATGGGACAGGGTAAACTCAGATAATTAGTTCACTATCATCACAAAGCCTGCATACAATTCCTATTACTAAACAGCAGTCCTATAAAGGGAACTTTTAAGAGCTGAAAGAGAACTTTGCAAAAGTACTGTAAAATTTTCAGTAAAAATGACATAGTTTTCCTGTCATTTAGTAAATATCTGTAGGAAGCCACTAGGAATTCAATCTGCACAGTCTATTTTGCGTATCTTTATGAAAACAAAATATTTAATACATAGAAAAATGTCCATTTATCTACCTGAATTTATGTTATCAAGATGGAGGTAGCTCTACTCATAGAACAGTTTCTCAGGATGTCTTGTCTGCTCTATGTTATAGCTCTCTATTAGCCAATCATAATCAAAATCATGTACCAATACTCCTCAGGTGTTGAATCCATGTCTTCTAATCCAGAAGGCCTTTTAAAAATCATATGTGTATGCAAATCTGCTACCAGTTATAGAGAAGTGTAGCTTGCACTGCAGACTATTCCTGCTCAAGTGTTCTCTTCTGTATAGGGAGGTGCACTAACACATTTTTTGCATTCAAGTTTGATTCAAATTGAATATTCAATTTGAAATTCAAAAATCCGGATTTTCAAAAATCCAATTTGAATCCAGATTATCCGGATCTGTATTTTCAAAAATCCAGTTTGAACTCGAATATACGAATGTCAGGAACATTCATATCCGATTTTCAAATTTGTTCGCATCCCGTTTTATTGCATTTGCATTTTGTTTGCATCCCATATTATTTGCACGAATAGTCCCGTTATTCAGATGCGATGTACGATGATGAATTCAGTCAAATTATTCAAAAATCCGTATCAGATTTTTGAAAATCTGAATTTTTGAAAATCCGATTCGAATTCAAATGTCGGTATTCATCAAATTCCAATCAGATTTTCAAATTTTTGAATATTCATGCACGTCCCTACTTCTGTATACCTATTGGAGGTGCAGGTGACTTGGCTTCTTTTTCATTTGGTAGCCCTACCTGAACAGTATTTCACTTTTCAACCTTCTCTTGAGTACAGCAGAGCATTCACATTCTTCAGGAGAAAGAAGCTATTAGATTATCCAAGCAGATTTTCTGGCAGGTTAGCTGAGCCATGCAATCAAAGTGGTTTCTTTATATATAATAAGTCTCTCTGTTGAGAAGCTAACTGCTGCATAAGCAGGCCCTTTGCCACACCAGAGGAAAGGAGTCTGGCTTCTATGCATGAGTAGCTCTTGTCAGCCATCAGGGTTCAAAAGAGGGAGAAAGGGAAAGAAAACGCTTTTCTAAGTGGAAATGCACTGTTGAGTCATATTCTGATCTGAATTCTTCTAGCAAAGAATGCACAGGTATGAATTAGTACAGTACCAGTGATTTTTGAATTGTTGTTTCAGTGGATGTTCAAATGTAACTGCATGTGTGCAAGATAATGTCAGTTCACCTCACCATTATCCTGCCATGTTGAATTATGCAAATGCAAAAGATTTAGATGTAGTATCAATCAACAACAAAAGCTTCTCAGGTTCAAGTAAAGGCTGAATGCAGACCATTCTTTACCAAAGAAACTGAAATAAGTGGCACAGTTCAATAGCGGTACACGTCAGAGGATAGATCTGAGGATTTTTTTTAATCTTTCCACATGAGTTTGCCTATAATTTAAGCACTCAGTGCTTAGGCAAATGACAACTAGAGAAAGCTTTTGGGGGTGATTGAGCTTTGATTGCTGTCATGGCTGCTCATCTGATACCTAATTTGTAAAGTCAGACATGGCATCAAAAACTGCTTTTGTCTTCCTTGGTTTAATTTTACTTCTAACTAAAGTGACTGTGATGGATTTCTGACCTACATTACTGTTTTACCAGTTTTGATTCTTTGTTGGTATGAGAGAGAGTGCACTTGTCTGGGCAAGATGCCCACATGAGGGTGCAGGGTGCTACAGATGTAACTTCTGCTGCCTGTGCAGTAAAATAGTGCTACATTGGTAGAAGTATTCTTAATGTCATGGTGTGTCACCCTGTACATCAGCAGTGATGCCAAAGATATCCTAACAGTGATCTTAGTGGCAGGGGGGGCTGCCGCTGGTCATCAGGGTTTCCACTAAAGATTCCCTAGTGGTGATCTTTACAGCGGGGAGTGGGGTGGGGCTGCCTTTGTTTGTCAACATCCCTGCCAGGGATTTCATGATGTTAATCTTGATGGACAGTCTCCAGGCCACTAGGAATCCCTGACTTCAATTTCAGTGGGCAGGGGAGAAATAATCAAAATCAGGAAATGGCCTCATGGGGTATTTCCTGTATTCAGTTACAAAGATGGCTGACAGAGATCAGTAGGTCTCCTTGGGTAGTGGTGACAGCAATAGTAGAGCTACCAATACAAACAAAGAGCAGGGCAAAGGCCTCTGAGAGTTTTTTTGTTAACCCTTCTGTGCTATTGAAGTGCTGTACCAGTGCTTATGGCAGCATGGTGGGGGAGTAAATACTAAATCGTTAATAAGGAACAAAGTCATGTAGATGCTGTCCCATTATTTTATTTATTTGTTATTTGTATTTCTATCCCACCCTATACCCGAAGGTCTCAGGGCGGGTAACAATGCTTTAAAAATTCCAAACATTAAAGCATAACACTATATATTAAACAGTAATACCTACAACAACACTTAAAATCCAGAATGTTAAAACAAACCAAATATATATTAAAAACAGTACTACTTAAAAGTGTATGTGTATGGGAAGTAACCACATTTAGCCAAAGGCCAGGGCAAAGAGGTGCATGTTTACTGCCTTCCTGAACATATATAGAGAAGGAACTTGATGCACCTCAAGGGGGACTCTATTCCACAGCCTAGGGGCCATTACTGAGAAGGTCCTCTCTCGGGTGCCCACCCATTTCACTGCTGAGGGTGCTGGGACAACCAGGAGGGCCTCCCCACCAGATCTTAAGGTACGGACAGGTTGGTATGGTAGAAGGTGTTCCTTTAGGTATTTGGGGCTCAAGTCATTTAGGGCCTTATAAGTCAGAGTTAACACCTTGAATTGGGCTTGATAGTGAATTGGCAGCCAACACAACCCTTTTAGAACTAGCGTGATATGCATCCAGCTAGCTGTCCTGGTCAGCAACCTAGTGGCTGCATTCTACACTAGCTGCAACTTCTGAACCATGTTCAAGGGCAGCTCCATGTAGAGTGCACTACAATAGTCCAGTTTAGAGGTTACCAGAGAATGGATAACTGTGGCCAAGTCATCTCTGTTCAGAAAATGCTTCAGTTGACTCACAAGCTGTAGATGGGTATAGGCACTCCTGGCCACGGCATCTACCTGAGCTTCAAGCGTCAGTGCTGAGTCCAGCAGTACCCCCAAATTACGTACCTGTCCCTTCCAGGGCATTATAACTCGATCAAGGACAGAGTGTTTCCCAACTACGCGGACCTGAGGCCCTGTGACACACAGTACCTCTGTCTTGTCTGGATTCAGCCTCAATTTATTGCCGCCCCCCCCACACCATCCAGCCCATTACCGCCTCCAGGCACCTGTCAAGCACTTCAACTGCCTCTCCTGATTCAGATGGCACAGAGAGATAGAGCTGGGTATCATCTGCATTTTGATGACACCTCACTCCAAATCTCCTGAAGACTTCTCCCAGCCTTACGAAACTCTGTAGCCTTTCCAAAAGGATACCGTGGTCAATGGTATCAAAAGCCTCTGAGAGGTCCAGAAGAATCAACAGGGTTGCATTGCCCCTGTCTCTTTCCCGGAGGAGGTCATCATCCAGGGTGACCAAGGCAGTTTCCGTGCCATAACTAGGCCTGAAGCCAGATTGAAATGGGTCTAGATATTCAGCTTCCTCCAAGCATGCCTGCAGTTGAACAGTGACAGCTCTCTCCAGAACCTTGCCTAGAAAGGTATGTTGGCCACTGGGCGATAGCTGTTTACATCTTCTGAATCCAGGGAAGTCTGTTTAAGAGCCAGTGGAACTACCCCATCCCTCAGAGAGGCATTGACTACATCCTGAATCCACCCGGTCATACCTTGCCTGCTAGCTTTGATCAACCAGGAAGGGCAAGGGTCTAGAGAGCACATCGTTGGCTGCACCCCCACAAGCAGCTTGTCCACATCCTCAGGCCACAATAATTGAAACTGATCCAAAGTAACTGGATCAGACGGTTCTCTGGACACCTCCTCTGGGCTATGTCCAATTGTGACATCTAATCCCATACGAATCTGAGTGACTTTCTTCCTCAAAGTGCTTTGCAAATATGTCACAGCTGATATTACATGGCCCTCGCTCATACTTCCTCAAGCTTGGTTTTATAAGGCCATTTATCACTCTGGAGAGCTCCACTGGATGGCTACTTGAGGGCGCAATGGTGGCGGAGAAAAACTCCTTTTCGCCGATATCACCGCCACCTGGTAGGCACGATAATGTGCTCTAACCTGTATTCAATCAGACTCGCAGCCGGATTTAAGCCACTTATGCTCTAGCAGTCAACCTTCCTGTTTCATAGCCCTTAACTCCATGGAATACCAAGGAGCTTGTCGGGCTCTACAAGTATGCTGAGGGCACTTGGGAGCGATCGTGTCAATAGCCCTGCCCATCTCCCGATTCCAGAGAGAGACCAAAGCTTTGACAGGAGACCAGTCATGCCAACCGGAAAATTCCCCAAAGCATTCAGGAATCACTCAGATTCCATAAGTCTTTGAGGGTGGACCTTCTCAATAGGCCCTACATCCCCACAGAGGGGAGCTGCCACTGTAAGTCCAACGCAGTCTTGGTGCCATAATAACTCCATGCCCTCTTTCCCTCTTATCAACTCTGCTGCTTTTCCTTATACAGTTTGACACATTTTGAAATAGATTGTATGGTAAACAAATCATAGTGTTGAAAAATAATTATAATTGTTTTGGCTTAGTATTTATTTTGAAATTATATTATACTTGTAAATTGTGTAGAGTCTTTTCAAATTGGGATTCTGAGAATCCTCTGAAGAAACCTGCAACACAGCAGAACAGCACCCAAATAGCTGCAAGTATGATCCAATGTAATCTGTACACAGAAAGTGTTGTGTAGATCAGTGTTTTCCAAAGTGTGGTACACGTACCCCCAGGGGTACGGGAAGAGTTTGGTGGGAGTACGTGTTGTACCGGAGTTTGGTGGGTATCACGTGGGAATATCCGCTGCACCCTGCTTAGCTGCGCCCACAGAACAAGGAAAGAAATAGGCGCATATCGCAGTTTTTACACAGGAACTGGGGCCATCGTACCACAACTCATTATGGTGGGAACTTCTGTGCATCCTTCGCGAACCTCGGGTTCGGCCATTTTTAAACTGCGGGAACATTAACTGTTGATGTTGAGCCGCGGAGCTGTTTAAACACCAGAGAATTGCAGTGTTATCTAACGGTCTTGTGAGGCGTGACACAGCATGAATATACTGCACTTCATTACAGAGACAACTTACTTCTTTAATAGTTAGTTCCGGGTGCCTGTTATCATGTTTTAGTAAGTTCCACTGATTTTGATTATATTTATAAAATACAATTTTTATCCCTAATGTTCTTTATGAGGGGTACTCAGTGTTACGAAAATTATAGAAGGGGTACACATATGTCAAAAGTTTGGGAAACACTGGTGTAGATTTAGGAATTAGGAGATTAATGTGCCTTTACTCTATTTTACTTTTAAAAGATCTCCTTCCTTCCTTCCTTCCTTCCTTCCTTCCTTCCTTCCTTCCTTCCTTCCTTCCTTCCTTCCTTCCTTCCTTCCTTCCTTCCTTCCTTCCTTCTATGGATAAAAAAGATCCCTCTGTAAGTTTAACAGATTAAAACTATCTTCATGCTTCATTTAACTAAAGAATTTTTCTAGGCAAGGTCCTCTGTTCAACCGTTCCTTCTAATTATCATTTCCTTTTTACAATATGTTGTGTCACACTGTTGGAGAGCACACACAGTGAGAGAGTGAGCGCTAGGGTTGCAAAGGAATTGTGCCATGGCTATGAGGAAGTTCAGTGAAGCGCTGATTTTTAAATCTTCACGCAGAGTTGGGTGAAACGGCCCATGAAAGCTACCCCTAGCTGGGCTTCTAGGTGGGCTGGAAAACCTTAGACTCTTGAATTTGTTCAGCAGATTTCTTTGTTACTTGCAAAGGGCTTTTTTCTAGTTGGTAATGTTGCCTCTCTAACACTATGGGTCCATGTGGTAGAGATTTTTGGTATCTAGATTTATCATGCCACTTCTACAGAATCTATTCAGTTGTGTTCTATGTCATGATTGCTGCTGAGCTTCTCACTGGGGTACTCAAACACTTCTCTCTGGGAAGAAACAAAATTATATTATTGTTTACTTGAATACAAACATAGACGTGTTTGTAGACATTTACCCTCCCAGTATGATATTGGCTGATACTGTAGCCTTAGAGAAAAATTAAGATACTTTTATTCATCTGACCTCTGTAAACTGTTCACAGCTGTTAATTCTACCATTCAGCGTGTTTATTCATCATTTTAAAGAAACAGCATCTGCTCCAGTGCTTTTATAGAATGCAGCACGGATGAAAAGCTTAGAAGCAATGGGAGGTCAAAGAATTTGGTTTAGAAAATCAGTCCCAGCTTCTTTTAGAAGAGAAACAGCACGGTACCCATATTTCCTAATGCAATATAGCCTGTGATAAAATTTTTCTCATTTTCTTCTCAGTTTCACCCCTCAGTGTTACCAAGTGAACCATTTGGGTAGCACTTGGGTTGTGAAAACATATAAATTGAATAGCAACTCAAATATATCACAATGAGAAGTATTTCAGGTATCACATACAAACCAACCACCTTAACAACTGGTCTAGAGTTCACGGAAGGAAGGAAGGAAGGAAGGAAGGAAGGAAGGAAGGAAGGAAGGAAGGAAGGAAGGAAGGAAGGAAGGAAGGAAGGAAGGAAGGAAGGAAGGAAGGAAGATCTCCCTTCTTCAATTGCCCTATGTTCTACTTCATCTCAGACAGTCCTTTAACAACATAAGAACATTAGAGAAACCCTACCAGATCAGGTCACAGCCCAAGTCATTCAGCATCCAGTCTCACATAATGGCCTGCCATTTGCTTCTGAGCATTCTCAACAGGAGATAAAGGTAAAACCCTCATCTGCTCTCAGTTCCCTGCATATAGCATTTAGAGGCAACCTTCCTATCTCTCCAACCTATAGGACATACCTGGGGGTTCATTCTATCAGCCATTGATACACCTGTCCTCCATGAATTTGTCCAAACCCCTGGATGTAAATTCCATAGATCAATGAGTCACTGGGTGAAAAAATATTTCCCCCTTTCAGTCCTAACTTTTCTGAATATCAGCTTGAAGAATTGAAGCATGTTGTGTGATAGAAAAAACATTTTCTCACCATGCATGAGGACCCTTCATAAATACCAGCTTCTAAGCCTGAATAGCCCTAGATGTTGCAGGGTGATCTCATAAGAGAGGTGTTCCAACCTTCTGATTGCCCTTAATCTGGCTATGTAAGTGTAATGCCATCTCTTCAGTAATATTTCTATATCTTTTATGAACAGTTCATGAACTTATGAGCTTCAATCAGATTCTTACTTGAATCCCATCTTTCTTGAATGTGCCAGAAGCAACACCCCCTCACCCAGTTGCAGCAAGGAGTGGGTGGGCCATCTGATGTCAGGATGTCCTATCAAGAACAGAACAGGAAAGCCTGTCACTTGCATTGCTAGAGTAGCTGGACAGAAATGGGCCCATTCCGGTGCTTAGCATGTGAATGATTCCAGCTGTACCAGTAGGCATACATATGATACTACATGCAAAACACTGGAAAATCTGTTCCCCTTGCTGACTATTTTCTTTATGACTATTAAATTACTTTATTTTTGTTAACAGTTAAATCATTGCTTTCCTTTCTAACACAATTTTACTTTTTTTTATAAAAAAATCAATTTTTAATTATACACACACACTCATATATATACTTCATGTGCCATTAAGTGTGCGGGTTGCTCCTCTTAATCAGTAGCAACTTCAAGCCCATCTTCCCTCAGACCAGGCTATCTTAGAAACTAAGAAACTCTCCAAATCCCAGAAGATCCACCCCCAAAACTACCAGAGTACCAGCTGTTATTGCTCCAAATTCCTCTGCCAAATTCCTGTTAGCTTACCACATTCTCAGGAGAGCAGCTTTCTTCAACTTGAGTACACACTCTAACAGATATTTTGTCTCCCAGTCTGAGTCAAATAATGTGACTTATCCCAATAGCTTTTCCCACCAGATTGCTCAATTGTATTTTCCCCAGGAAAATGAGTATAACATCACTTGTTCTTCCTCCTCCCCAAATTTCATTGCTATCTGCTTCTCATTAACTGTTCTGCTCACCATCTTACCAATCATAAGTTCACCAGCTACTTCTGCTCAATTCTAGATTTTTATTTCCATTTCCACAACTTTTTTCCCTTGATCTTTGCCATCAAACTGTAAAAATAACATTATCAATATTTGTTCAGTTTAATGGACCTTGCGTAAATAGAAGAAGCTGCTTGCAATATTATTTAAGCAGACCAAGCAATACCATTTAGGCAAGTTACAAAAATGGCAAAATTCAGCAAATTAATGGCATTTTATACGCCACACTTTTCCATAGACTCAAGTCATATATTAATATAATATAATATGTTTATTTATTTGACTAGTTATCTGACCATTTCAAAGTAGAATACAATACTATACAAATAAAATAAAACAGAAGGCAATAATAGGGATTAGAGATATATCAAACTGGTTAGTATTCATACTGGTTTACATCAAACAGGATGTTCAAAACGTTCAAGTCTGAACTGACTACCCTGCCTGTTTGAAAACAGGATTCAAATTCAAACCAGATCAAATTGAACTAAGAATGGAATTTAGACTGAGCAAAGAAGAAGAAGAGATGGCTTTTCTATCCTGCTTTTCTCACCCATTTAAGGGGACTCAAAACGGCTGACAAAGCTTTTTCCCCACAACAGACATATGTGATAGGTGGGGCTGTGATAGCTCAGAAGAGAGCTGTGACTAGCCCAAGGTTACCCAGCTGGCTTCGTGGAGGATTGCGGAATCAAACTCGGCATTCCCAGATAAAAGTCCAGCTCCCTAACCACTAGATCGGACTGGTTCAAAGGGGTCAATTTGAACCAAACGACAGAATTCTAACAGGAACTGACTTTCTAAGAAATGTGCAAGTATGTGCAAACCAAAGGCCTATTCACATGAGGGCCTCTGTAATGCGTGTAGGATGTCTGCATGTAGTAACGCTCTGCTGGTCGGGCGCTTCTGGTCGTAACCGCAACAGCCTGTCCCAGGGCGTCTTACACTCATTCCGGGTGTAGAGCACAAGTATATATTAAAACAATATGTTCAGCCTAGTGTAGTTCTGACAAGCTAACCCAGCAAGGACCTGTGATATTCCTTCCTCCTTTCTCTGCATGCAGAATTTGATTAAAGATGCTTGGAAATATAAAATACTGAAATTGTTTTAAGTGTTGTACTGCTAAGGAGTTCTGAAATGAGTATTGGCTGCTAGAATTTGACTTGAATGGCCTAGAAGTGCTTTTCAAGACCTTTGTGGCTTTGAGAATTGTATTTAGTTTTAATTTTGCCTTGTAAAGAAAAAACTTACCTACACCTATCTACTTTCTTCCTTTTGTCTCTTATCTATTCAACTGGCTTTCAATAAATATTCAACAGATAGTTATATTTATTTATTGTTTGTAGATAAACACTATTTTGAAATTATATTGTCTGAGATAAAGGCTGCATACACAATAAGCTGGGATATTTCCTTTTGAGAAATTAAATAAGCATTACCACAAAGGAGTCCTTAGAGATAAATTCAGAGTTGGGAAAAACTTTATCTCCGGTTTTTCTCTCACTCACTCCTCATGTTGCTATTGATGGTATATTTGCTATGTGTCTGTCACTGCTGTCCAAAACTCTCAGCACATGCCAGTAGAAAAAGAGCCCATATGTTTCTGAGCATGTACAGAGTGCCAGAGCATATTTTGTAATAATATTGTCTGAGAAGCCCTTGAATGGTTCAGTGGGATATTTATTTTTCTTCCTTCAAATATAACATATGGAAAATTGCTTTTTTGTAAATCCTGCTAGAAGTTAGAGTGTATTTCATTAAGCTTGCACGAAAGGATGAACACAAGCCTTAGGTATTTAGCGTTTAAGTCTCCTCTCCTCTAGCACTTATTCAAGTTCATCATAATAACAGTAATAATAAATAAAGAAGTAAACCATCTATTGGTGGTAGCTAGGTGATGAGCAAGAAAGGATATGTTGTGAATTTACGAATGGCATTTAAACCAGGGATGGTTGGGCTCACAAGTTCTGGTTTTCATTATCTGTACACTATTATTGATTTATTTTTAAAATCTTTTATTTCTTCAGGAAAAGAATTGCACAGAAAATTTCAAGGTTGGATTTTAGTTGTTAAAACCAGGCTTTCGTTTGTTTGGTCTTTCTATTCTCATTCTTTCATTATGAGGAATTGGAGGGTGACAAATGATTTTGCAAAAGGATGAGAGTTTGAGCTTCTACTTTGACATTTAAATTGGAACTCATGTTTGATAGCATGAGAAAAATTTAAATGCACCCCATCAATGTAGCACTATAAAGAAGATTCCTTAAATGCTTTCACTTCTTTTTTATGGCTGCCTTTATACATGCCTAGAGTGTGCTTTGATTCAGAAAAGCTATTGTAAATAAGCATTTTTCCAGGTCTGTAATGCAATTGCCTTTGTTAAGTTTATTGCCAGTGCTATAAATGTCACCAATAGTGACCTGAATAGCGGAATCAGGATGGTGGGAAAGGGGAAAAGATTAAAGGTCTTTTTTGCACCTTCGCTTCTGTGGGAAAGTATCCCAGGGAAGTAAAGATGGGGGATGGATCTGGTGTCTGCACTTTAGAATACCAGATCCATTACATACTTACCCAGTGTGATAGTAAGCTCAACAAATGGGATAACTGGGCCACAGCAATGGGCATGTGTGGAGCTGCTGCTATGGTGACTGGGTGACTGGTCCTATGTTCTCTTTGCCTGGAAGGGGTGTAGATGGAGTATGCCAGCTGTGCTAGTGTAGTTCTAGACTCAGGGTATGTTTTTGTGCTCTACATCTATACAGACAGGGAACAGTCTAGCATGAATGGAGCTGCTTCTAGCTCTGTGCAATCTGTATGCCCTATGTAGGGCACGCCCAGACTTCTCCCATAATCAAGTTCATCAAGGTGTGAAAAGGCACTTTGACTGGAACTCTGCTATTGATCTCTGACCTTTCCGTAGCAGCACATGCACAAGGGGCCTCCCTTCTGTCTATCACTGTAGAATATTGGAGGGCCTGCCCATTGCTAGTTTTCTCTGTCCAAGCAGGATGAAGTGTGATCTGTATTGAACTGGACCACTGGTAGACCCAATTATACAGTTCTACCAGTGGACTGGTGGGCCCTGGCCTGGAACACAGAGGTGTGTCTCCATTTTCTGGACTATCTGGGGACCCATTTTAGTGGCATACCAAAACAGGCTAAAACAGCTGCCAAAACAGGGTCCTGGGAGCTCTGACCTAGGGAGATTCAGAGCCAGTTTAGGGACTGGTCTGGCTCTTCTAGACCATGTTTTGCTATAGCCTGAAGCAGTGAGCCTCAACCCCCCTCCAGACTTGCAGAATAAATCCGCAGCTAAAGGAAAAACTGCAGCTTCCCTGCTGTGAAACAACGACCGGCCATCCTGACTAAAAGCAGCCTCTGTAGCTTCTCATTGGAGGCTGCGAGACTTGAGTGGAAGCGCACCATCACATGGGATGAGGCAGCCAATTGGATCTGAGCTGCCCTTCCTGCTCTCATCATCTCTCCTCACCATCCTGGTGGGAATATTTGAATTTTCATCATGCTGTGCACCGAGTGTTCTCTTACCAGCATTAAGGTAAGCGCACAGTAGCAAAGGGATAATGCATCGCCACTGCGATCCATCAAGAGAGGGAAAAAATCAGATCAAGAATAAACAGAAAATTAAAAAATTAAAAATTAAATTTACTGTTTGTTCACGATCTGATTTTTTTTTCTCATAATGGATAATTTATGTGCCCCTCCCCCAAGCTGGGATGTAGAACTAAATCAAACTGGCTGAATTTTTCCCATGGAAAACAACAGAAGAGAATGTCTGTGTGCAGAAACTACTTGAGGGTTCGATCCCTGCTTTGATACTCAAGAGTCAAGAAACCAAATTTAGATGGAAAAGCCCCAGGAGCAGAAAAATTGCTTTTTAAAATTTTTGACACTTTCAGAGCATGTCCAATACAAATGTATAGTTATACAGCAGTTTCATGGATCTGTATATGCATAGCCCTGAACATAAGAAAGAAAGGTTAATAAATGCAGGGGAAGGAGTAACTGATACTTTTGGTATGTGATTAAATTGCAGAATAATCTTTCACTTGGAACTGTCATACTTCAAGCTGATATTACTGTGAAAAGAAAGGCTCTCTCCATTTCTGAGGGTTACGTGACAGGAAAGATTTGGATTAGGCCTCTTTCTGCGACTGAACACTGACATCTTTGGAAGGTGGTGGTGGGGGTTGCCTGCTGTTCTTTAAGATACTTTGTCCACTTATTCTCACACATATGAGCTTGGATTGCAGGTGAACTGTTGTGGGCTAGAAGCACATTGACAGAAGTGGAGATGGCAATGGAAATGACAATGCCCTACATATCTATTTGTTTCAGAATAGTGAAGTTTGAGATTTCTTGATTTCTTGACTTTGGATTGACTGGCAGTTTGACTGAATACTTATACAATGTGAACAGTTCTGTCCTGATGATTTCCTGACTTGTAATATAGAAATCATGCATGTCAAAAACCTGAGGCACTTAGGCTAGGACACTCTGGGACGCTAACCCCATTCACACAGAGGCAGGCAAGAAGCACGTCTACACACGTTCCTATCTGCCTATGTGCGGATTGGGAAAGTGTCCCAGAGTGTTCTAGCCTGAAAAGGCCTGGACGGGGGCGGGATGCCCCTACCAGGCCTGGCTACCATTGGGTCAGGGAAGACCCAGGGGTGGGCAGACTTGTCAGGGCCTTCCCTCGGGTTCCTGCACATTGTAGGGGACCGGATTGGGTCCCTTACAGCTGGCAGGACCCCCCCCCGGGCAGCCCCCCTGGCCCAGGGATGTATGCGTGTGTGTAGCTCCTACCTCATGGCTATCTGTGTACGAAGTGGCCTGCCGCAGCCAGTGGCACAGTGTGTCTGCCACGGCAAATGCTCCGTACTGGTGTGTCCTCCACACGTTCCAAAAGGCCTAATGTGAAAAGACCTCTGCTCTACTTTCCAAAAGGTGATTATTGCTTTACTCAGAGCCTGTCCCCATGCTGAAAATATTCCAAAATTATTCCGACTCTGCCAGGGAGCATCTCCATGCAAAGCCCTATTATGGGCTACATGCGAGACAATACATGTTTTAAAAAAACCCACTTAACAAGTGTACTACATCTGAAATAAGGGGCTAGCACGTATTGTCCTGGAGTCATGTGGACGCACCCGGGTTATTTGGGGCAGAGCTTGGCGGCCACAGTATTAGCGGGCAGGGTTTCGCCTCTGCTCCCTGTTCCTGCCATGCGTGCTGCAATCAGACCCTGGCAATCTGTTGACTGTTAAGCCACATAATAGTAGTGAAATTAAAAGGCTTTCCCCTCCTTCAGGATTGGTTGATCTGAAAGTGATTGAGACAAGTCAACCTGAATTGGGAGAAAATTTTGAGCCAGTTGCATGTGGGGGTGCCAGTTGTCATGCCTGCTGTCATGCCCATGTGCGCACCTCCGCTAACCTGTGGCGGCCAAGGAAGGGAATGATCTGCTTTAAGTTATGTTTTTAACTAACTTTTGGTTATGCTTTTAACCGTGGCAGCCAAGGAAAGGAATGATCTTTGTGTTCATGGAGGTGCAACTGAGGTGTTTGCCTGTCATTGCTGCAGCTGTTTGCCTGTCATCGTTGCAGTGGGCGGGATGGGTTATGGTGACGTCAATCCGGCTTCCTATCAGGGGAGAGAGTGGGTAGGGAGAAAAAGATGCAGGTTCATGCTGCGGCTTCCATGGGGACAGGCACGTATGATAACAAACATATGTGGTTTCCATATTTGCGGGTATCAGTCTTGTCCCCTGACAAATTCTAGTTTGTACATAGCGTTCAGGGAATTGCTTCTGACATGGATCTGTACTAGTCTAAATTGGCATGGTTCTTGAGTCTAATAACGAGGAAATTTGCAATCCATAAAGAAATGCTTTCAATCCTCATTTACATTTTTAGGGTACATTATTACCCCAGATGATCTTGAAAACTGGTCTTTAATCCCACTGCCCTATAAATTTAGGACATTGTCATATTACCCCACCCTGCAAAAATCAGCTCTTTAGAAAGAATAGTTTGACTTCAGTCTCTAGGCTGGAAATCTATCCTTCCTTAAAAGTTACTGTAACTTTTGGTTAGGACAGACTATTGTTATTTGGCTGTATTTTAATATTTATTTCAGACCCTCTTTGCAAGCTACCTAGTCTTTATTTTACATATACGGGTTTATCCAGGGCTCATGCACATCATTAGCCTGATGTATAGCCTTTTTCTTTCTTTTTTAAAAATCACTTCCCAGGCAGGTGCTCATTTCTTTTCAGATCTGCTGGATCCACAGCAAAATTATCTCAGCAATGTCACTCCCCGAAGCTTCCTCCAAGTATACTACTACTACTACTACTACTACTACTACTACTACTACTACTACTACTACTACTACTACTACTACTACTACTACTACTACTTCATACTTTGCTAACTTGGCACTTGTCTACACAGAATTACATACATTTGCCTCTAAATTAATAGGGGTTAATGAATATTGCTGGGTTAGTTGTAAGTTATTTTCTTGAACTACTGAACGTGAGAAAGCTATGAACCATCTTGCCTGAGAGGAGCAGAAAAGAGGCTGTAGCACAGGTTGCTCTGCCATCCTGTTCCCTGTAGTACAGCCCCACCCTCCTCCAACTGCTACCAGAGAGCAGCACTAATAAGCCATTGACAGAAATAAGAAAGAGACAGGAGGCTAGGGAGCTTTGCATGCATTTATAGTGAATTTATTGTGACCTGCCCTGAGATCTTTGGGTATAAAGCAGGACAGAAATATAAATTAAATGAATGAATAAAATAATAACTGAGGGGAGGTAAAATATGCATCTATTTTCTGTTAAGTTTTTACATTTGTTACTATGGGTTGACAGTTGTACATCACCAAGGTAAAATCGTGACTTTTTCCACTAATGTAAATAAAAGTTAAACTCTGATTTTGGAAGTGCTAATGGCTCTGTGTTTGTATTCCAAACACTTTGGGTTCCAAACACTTATTGTAGGATATAGTATGATGATATGCTGCCTTTTTCTTGCCCTTGTAAATTTCTCCACTGGCAGCCACATTAGCCTTTTCTATCTACCTGAATTACCTGAGTCTCGTATTGCATCTATTTATTACGTTTGTTTTTCCATTTGTAACTTTACTTGTCAATACTTATGCTTGTTAAAATGTATAGTCTGTGTCAAGGTTGATACCCGCCCAGAGACCTTCGGGTATGTGGCAGGATAGAAATGTAAACAAACAAACAAACAAATAAGTGCATAAGAACAAGAGCCCTGCTGGATCAGGCCATAGCCCACCTAGTCCAGAAGATGGCCCATCATCTGCTTCTGGGCATTCTCAAGCATAAGACAAAGGTAATACCTTCGCCTCCTCTCGAATCTCTGCATATGGCCTTTTAGAGGAATCCTACCCGAATTTCCAACCTGGAGGCAATACGTAGGCATCAATTCTAGTAGCCATTGATACACTTGTCCTCCATGAATTTATTTAATCCTTTCTTAAGGCTATCAATAAAAATAAAAATGGTCCTTTTAGAATATATGAATATAATGTAATCTATGAGTGATTCTAATATGTCAAAATGTATTCTTTGAACCATACTTAAATTTATCTTCCAGAGTGGAACTTCTCCCACTCCCAATTTGGGGCCATGCCCTTCTGATCCTAATTACATGCTATATATTTCCATTTCATGTTATATATTTTTTCTTCTACGTATATATAAAGTAAGCAAAACACACTTTTTTATATATAGTCCCTTTTTAATTCTCCAACTTTTTAGTGAATTTTGTCATTTTTTTGCTACAATAAAGCTGTGTTATTCCACAATTTTAATGATTCAGATCAAGTATTATTCGGTTTCCCTTTAGACTATTTTTTTTTTAAAAACACCATATATCAACTTGGACAGCAGAGCAAAGCACAGCACAATATCCCTTCTAATACATTTTTACTTATATATTTTTTGTTTAATGGGAAATACAGTGCCTGACAAAAGTTCTGTTGCTTATCCATGTTGTTGAAAC
>MTQE01003428.1:15267821-15292684 GCA_014337955.1 Aspidoscelis marmoratus | reverse complement strand
TGGTTTCAACAACATGGATAAGCGACAGAACTTTTTTCAGGCACTGTATTATGTTACAGTTATGATCTATCAAATTCCACAGGATTTGCAAATGACGCACATGTGCGGATTAATCAACTGGCATAAGAGTGGCTGGGATGCCCCTTTAATGCTGTTAGAATAAATCTAAACCTTTTACACTGCATTAAGTTGAAACAAAAGACTTCGCTCGACTAAAGTAACCCATCTGGTATAAGCCCCTAGAGCATAAAGAATGATTCACTTGCTTGCTTTGTCCTTAGCCTTCCTCAGCCTCTTATTTATATATCTGTTTGTTCTTCTCTTTGTTTGAATCAGTGATATTTCAAACTGTAAGGAGGTCATGCAGACAAGGTCTCATCTCAAGCCATCTGTTTCTAATCTTTGTTCTGTCTGAAAATAAGAAATAGTTCAATTTTCCATGTGAACAGGCCTCAAGCAAAGAGTCTCAGGTGGGTCCCTATATATGGTATGGGAGGTACCTGGGGTCAAAAGTCTCAGCAGAAGCACCCACCTTGCAACATCACTGACCACTACTGTGTATCCAGTTGAGCATGACTTTGTGCCTTCAGTAAGATCGTGTTTGGGAATCACTGTCATAAGGAATGATATGCATATATATCAATTATAGTTCAGTCAGAATGCTTTGCTTGTGGACGGTGGAATTGTTGGAAAGGTGATGAGGGGGTAATGCCATTAACCAGGAGAGGGAGATAAATTTGTCAACAACAGCTGAGCTCCTGGTAAGCATCATTGTATCTTCAACACAAGTCTTTAAAGTGACGAGAAGCATGACTCTTCATTGTTTCTCAACAATGATACATGATGACATTGTTTCTGTCTTTCTGATCTCAGCTAAGAGTAGGATCAGTGTTTCCTCTTCTTACTGGCATCTAAAAGCATGACCGTTAAAACAGAATTACAAAATACTCAATACTAATTTTAATTATTAGCTTTGTAGTGGTACATTTTGCTCCAACTTCTCTGTCCTTTCCTGGAAGTTTACTTTGGGGTTTAAAAAGCATATTTTAAGGCTCAATGCAAAAATGAAAGATAGCACACCAAAAAGGGTAAATGAAGTTTGTCATAAACAGAAATCCAGAAATTAGGTCCACTGTCCTGCTGCCCTTTCCCTAATGTTAGGGCCTGTTCTCACTTATCTCTTAGTGGCAGTCCAATTGCTAGGCAAGTACTTCAGTGTCAGAGAACCGTGACAACTCTCCAGAAGTTGCCACAGGCTCCTCTGAAGCCCTCTAGCAGTAGACTGCTAATATGCAGTCAACATAGTTACCAGGAGTGCCTAGCATACTGAATGTTGATGCAGATGCTGCCTGAAGTGTGGATGGCTGCCACAGCACTGGCTCATTACCTTATTGGTATGTCATTATTATAATGGCGTAATGCCACAACAGTCAAGTAACTGCAAAATCATCCTTATAATCAAAAGATAGGAGACCTCTTTGTTAACTGATCTATTTTACTTGGGCTATGTTCACACCTTATTTTAATCCACTTTCAGACCACTTTTAAAGTGGGAGAACACATGAGCAAATTTTCTTTCCAATTTATCTGACTTAAAGGCAGTGTCCCCATGCAACTTTGGTACAGTTCCGAACGTGGGATCGGCAAGGTTCATCCCCATGCATTTTGGATTTGGCACGCAAAAAGTGTTCCAAATCCACCCAAACCATGCCAAAAGGGTGCCAAATTTGATTCCTGTAAAAAAAAAATCTTGGCATGGTTTGGGGACCGGCACACATTGCTCAGCAAGCTGGGAATGCACATGGGGATGATTGCAGTCTAAAGGGGAGATTTGTGCTCATGTCATTGGGAGGTAGGGCGTGCTTGCTGTCCCTGCCCTGTCCATTGAAGACTGCAGCCGCTGACTTTTTAAGATGCCGGTTACAAAGGCAGTCTGGAGAATGGCTTGTTTTTTTTTAATTTTCTGCCTTTTCCACAGAAGTAATTCCAACCCTGTTTCAAGAATGCCAAGGCAGGCATTCTTGAAACAGGCAACTGACTGTATGATGTTCTCACACATCATACAGTCAGTTGACTATATGACGTGACTGAACGTTGCCTTGAGAACTCTCTGTGATGGTCAGTTGTGGCCAGTGGTGAGGTATGGTACATGGAGCAGAGACAAACAGTGGGCACACCAGCAATGGACAGTGGTTCAGGACCCACAGGGCAAGGGAGAAAGGGCAATATTCCAACTGGAAACCTTGCTTTGATTTCTTTAAACTGCACTTTTTCCTCTCTCTTTCAGATCAAAATTTGGTTCAGCAAGATCAAAGCAAGGCTTTCTACATTCATTCTTACTCTATCATTCTTATGGAAATGTCCCACAAGCCACCATCTCTGCCCTGAAAAATTGATTACTGAAAGACATCACTTTTATTACTGATTCAGCAGGTGGAAGCAAGATATGTCATATGCTCCTGTTATCCAGTATTGTTTTGCAAAGACACAGATTTTGCTCTGCTGTTTCAAAAAGGCTGAAGCAAAATGCATGACTGTTACATGGCTTTGTTCTTTCCTTCAAGCTAAAGCAGCTAAAGCTTAATAAAAGTAAATTCACTGCAGATCTTCCTCCTCTGACTGTCCACTGTCCTTGTTTTTATCCCTTTCTCTCTTGTCTGGCAGAGCACAATGACAGATGAATGTGCTTCTGAACTTTCCATTTATTTGAAAACTGAGTGAGTGGAGCTTCTCTACTATACTGGAAGCAAGAATCTGGTATTCTGCTCATGTATTTTGCTGAAGTCATTATGATGGCTTTGAGATGAATCTTTGCTTAATGCTATGTAGAGTCGTTTTTTAAAATAAACCCGAAACTAAAGTGAAAGGGAAGCAAAGGTGGAGTAAGAGAGAAAGAGGAAGCGAATTCCCAGGTATCATTAGCTGGCAGGCTCCCTTTGACATGCAGGTCTTCGTGAATGCGCTTGTTGAAAGTTTAGTGGTGAAGACAGCACACCTAATGGGATCTCAGGGGAGGCATCCTCTTGCCCATGGATAACATACTGAAGAGACAAAGCTGTCAGCTTGCTCTGATTTACTTCTTCCTCTTGCAGAGAAGGGAGATAAAAGTTCATGTATCTCCTAGCAAAGCAGGCAGGTGGCTCCCGGCAGCAGCTCTACAATTGGACTGGAAAAAGAGAGCATGTCAGTGTTAATAGAAAATGTGATGTGAGCCTTAAATGAGCATGGGGCAAAATAAACAAGATCAGGATGGACTCACCTGCGCAAACAAGAGATTACTATAACGAAGCCTAGAATCTTCTATAGTTGGGAAGGGGTGAAAAGGTTCAATTCTTATCATTTTTGTGACGGAATGAAAATTCTCTCTCTCTCTCTCTCTCTCTCTCTCTCACTCACACACACACACACACACACACACACACACACACACACACACGATGCTCAATGCTCAAATGGTTACCAAAAAAAGGACATGCAAGACCTACCTATAAGGTTAGATGGCAAGATAGCAAGTCTAAGATATTCTATCCAGAAATATCCATTTTCAGAAGGCAGTAACACTTGTATTATTCTTTCTCTTAGCTTTTAAATACAACTATTTGTGGAAACAATTTGTCACACACACACACACACACACACAAGCCCTTAAGCTATATCTGGACCTGGAAACTGTCATCAGTATGTGAATGCTGATGACAGAGACTCCCAATAGTGTTTACAGTGTGACCGACTGAAGTGGTGGCAACTGGGGGGGGAGGCACAGTGTAAGTTCCACACACACACCATGGTAGTTCACAAGGTTTTCAAGAGAGAGGGGGAAGATTCTGCACAACATTTTTTAAAAACTCAGTTTTCAAGATTTTTAAAGGTCTGGCAGGAAGCACAAGCAGAGGAAGGTCTATCAGACCATAAATTGTTTTGAGCTACATGATAATGGATGACCTCACTCTTTTGCAGCTCTGAAAACAACAACAACCAGGGAGCAATCTAGAAAGAAAGAGTGGGATATTGATATAAAGGGAGGTGAATTTGGATTAATCTGGAACCCAAAAGTACCCCAAATGCAAACCCAGGGGAGGCAGTGAAATCATTTACACATGGGCTTTAAAAGCAAAAAAAGCCCCATAAATTGGACACGTAGGCACCCAAAAGCATCAGAAATCATTTTCTTCCTCAAAAATCAATTAATTACAAAACATGAACTACCAAATTCAGTACTTTTGTTTGGAAAAATGCCAAACAATATTCGTAAATATATACTTTCAATGAATATCAAGAAAAGGTTGATTTTTACCAAACATCTCCCCCCAAAATACCACTATACCCCCTATTTTGCTGGAAAATATGCATTGCATAAGCAACCTACTTTTAAATACTTAGGACAATATATTTTATTTCCAAAATACCAAGATTCTTCTAAAAATACCCAAAAGACCCCCAAAATGACAAAAAAAATAAAAAAAATGATAAACTGCCAAGTTATTTCCCTCTTTCCCAAACAAAATAAAAATACCACTTTTGTAATCTCTAGCGAAGAGTCTGATAATAAAGGGTAAAACATAATAAAGCTTTAATAAAAAAAATCCTGTTAAAAACTTAAAACCTTCAAACTTTCCTGTATGCTAAAAAGACACCCTAAAACGACTAAGAGAAACTCTAAGCTTAAATCATAATCACAAAGATCTATTTCCATTCCCAAATGCTTATAAATAAAATAAGTTATAGGAAAATAAAAAGGCAAAATCTTTTAAATTTTTGGCACACCTTTCTTGCAGCATCAGGTTGAAAACAAGCAAGTTGAAAAGCATGATGAATCTCTTCCTTCAGGGTGGCAGCCTGAAGAACTCCTGCTTCATGCGCTGTTTTTCAGGAGAGCAAGGGAAAGATGGTGGAAGAACTCCATACCTTACCCTCAAACCTTTGCCTTATTTATACCAAAACTGACCAATGTAATGCCACCTTTCTGTAGTCATTACATGTAACTGTTTTTTCCTGATGCAGCAACTCCTTATCTGTTCCAACCAGCTCCCCAAATCAATCAACATTTTATAAATGGAATTGCACTATTTTGAGGTTTTTTGAAGTTTCTGCACATTCTGGATAACAAAGCTGTCAAAAGTTCCCCTTTATAAATTTTGGTATACATCCTCAATAATACAATGGTCATTGAAATGAAATAATCTTATCTTGGAGCCCAACTTCACAACTGTCCTTATTACTGGAACAAAAGCCCAAATGTCAAACTTCCGTCTTTTCCTCAACAGTACAGTTCATTTCCTGTGATTCATTTATCTGTAAACCATTTGATAGATTTCCAGAATGACAGTCACAGCTCTTCCTGTTTTGCTGAAACAAGTTTTGCTGACTGTACTTTTCCAGGCAGAGGTCACCCAAAAGATTGTCTTTGCTTTTAGGTTTTTCCATTTTCCCATCTTTTAAAAGTTGTATGTTTTACTTCAAATTTCTAATATAGAGTCTATTTCTTTACTGACTTTTTCCCATGTAAAATGGTCAAGTCTAGGTTTTCAACTTTCTCTGTATATAAGTCAATTATAGCCAAATGCAGGGCCTTTTGGTACTTACCTGAGTGGTATGAAATAATAATACCATACCAGACAGATAGGGTAGTAGCTCCAGACACATTTTTCCCAATTGTCCATGCATTATCATGGATTATTCAGATAATGCAGATTAAGTCTGGATGAAGCTGATGTCACAAAGAAGAGTCTGACCTGCTCCATATCTTCTCAGAATGCAAACAAGAAATACTATGTTTAAGGTATAAGGCAAGTTTTAAATGAACATCAAGAGAAAAAAATTGCTTAGAGTAAGAGAAGTTAAGAGGCAGACCTGCTTACGTAGAGAAGTATTTTGTACTCTGGATGCATATAAGGCTGGAAAACAAATGATTTGAGTTGCTTTGAACAGGACTTGATGACCTAAATGGCTCCATCTCAATGCATAGTTAAAAAAAAAATTTCCCCATGAATTTGGAAATAATGATATTGTAAAATGGAAGTGTGTGGTGATTTTTATTTTGCTTTTCTTTTAGAGGGAGGGAGCACCGGTTGAAACAGAAAGAATAAAGAAGGAGAAATATGAGAATTTCTATTTCATTCCCTTTAAAAGAAGCAAAACACAGTAACATCCTCCCTTTAGAAGTAAGCCATTACTGGCCATTTCAGCTTAGGTTTATTTTATTGCTGACACGGTCATAATCATAAAAATAATAATTATGAAATTGTCCAAGATACTGGAAGCAGTGTGAGTTGAGCAATGAAAATGTTAACAATTTGCACCATGTATGATTCGATGGATCTTTTGATCACTGTTTACTTAGGAAGAATCAGAACTCCTAGCTCTGTACTAGGCATGTCACTCCAAATGTGTCTCCGGAAATTACTCCTGGAGTGAAAATGATCTGATTTAGAATTATATATCAAATATTTACATCCTAACGTGCAAGGGAAAAAACTACATCTGTTTCAACAGATGTAGTTCATATCCACAGTCTTTTCCTGCTTGTTTCACTTATGTCTCACTCTCTAACAACTTTTATCATGTAGAGTTTTATATTTTCATTCATTCATTCATTCATTGATAAGCTGTCTGTCTAACCATGCCTTTGGATCCACTGATCCAAGCAGGAACAATTAGCTCTGAAACCAAAATCAAGCTTTTTTTTTTCATTTTCCTCCACATCCCAGTTAGTTCATTCCTGCATGGTAAACATGTTATTGTTATCTACACTTTGCAAGGCTGTACTCATTCCCCCTCCCCTCTGCTCTACATTCCTGCTGGACCAAATGGAGTACAGATTCTGGTCTCTTCTGCACTGAGCCTTACCTGAGGATATATCCTGGAATAGGGACCTGGTGTCTACATGCTTGTGAAGACTACGGCAGGCCCCAAGAAGGCCCTGTTGTAGTGATCCAGCATTAGTTTGTAGAAGGCTGGACCCTATTCTGAGATATAACCTGGAATAAGGCTCAGTGCAGAAAGGGCCTTTGATTCAGTGCCTGACTGAGAAATGGGACAAGGAACTCTCACCTCCTGCCTTCTGGTTTAGAACAACAACTGCTGCTCCTGCTGCAAATGGATTCGTAAAGTGCAGATCAAATTGCTTTTCTCGTAGTTCCCTCCTCAAGGCATTTTTGTGTCTCTGGAACTATTGGGCATTGGCAGAAAAGCAAACGTCTTTGACCATCTCACTCTTCTCTTACTGCAAGGTCAGCTTTTATAACACATTTGTGCTTTGTGTTACTTTTCATTTTTCAGTTTAATTCCCTTTCAACGTGGTGAGCCTCATCATCACTGCTCCCAAAGGCAATAAATGCCTGCAACTCCCCATCCCCGGCCACCTTTCTAAACAATGAAATTGCTCACTGCTGAGATTTCTGGGTGTAATTGAATAAATCCTCTGTTTTTGCCTTCTGTGTTCAGCACCTGACAAACAGTTGGTTGTCCAGCAGTTTGAAAACTCTGTAAAGGATCTTGCTTCCCCCGTTGGGACTGGGAATGCTCCAATGGCGTGGAGGGCAGTTTTGTCCTTTTAAACCACAGCCCTTCTTGAAGAAGTCTGTCTTCTGAATTTTGGAATGTCAAAATATCCATTCTAATGCATCTTGCACATGCCTGTGTTTGACAAACAATCCACATTGTTACTGTGTTTGACTTCAGTAGTAAAGGACAGGAAAATGGTCAATGTAACTCCGGTTGTTTTCCTTTTAAATCTCAAGAGGTGATCTGGGAAATTGTTGCCCTGTCAGTTCAATATTTGCTCAGCTTCTGCATAATGACAGTGGTAACTTTATTTGTGATAAAATTATCAGTTATTTAGATGCATGGAATTTGCTCAAGGTTGGCAACATGGCTTTCAGCAAGAGAAAGTGCTGACTAGCTAAACATTAAAATTCCTTTGTACAGCAGATATATACATAAGGTAATGAAATAAACAGCATCTGCTCAGACTTTCAAAACAACTTTGATGAAGCCCCACAATAAGTCTAGAAGTCATGGACAAGTTTTGTACAGAACAGAAAACAGCTTACAAATAAACAAACTCTTCTCACAATGGAAAGATGTCGCAAGCAAGTTCCTTCAGGAATCAGTGCTCCTTAGCATATTTATAAATGACCTGGAATCAGAAATAAATGGAGAAATTGCAGGATTTGCTGATAACACCAGAATATGGAAAGTGATAAAGTAAAAAAGATATACTACAAAGATCTCTGTAAGGTTCTCTGCAGCACTGGCAAACAAAATGGTGGACACTGCTCAAATTGAGTAACTGTTGAGTAATATACATACTGGATACCATCATCAACAACAACATCATCACGAGCCTTTTGCAGTTGTGGCAAATCTCCACTGGCAATAGTTATTGGATATTTACTGTAGTTCCTGAAGAACTGGGGAAACTTAACACCTTGAGAACTGATCAGCTACACAAAGCAATACTATTAGAAGCAGCAAACATTCTTTGTCCATGTCCTTTCTGCACTCACCTTTGATCTATTCTAATAAGCCTCTTAGACTGGATCCTTGGCTTTCTCATCCATACATTAATACAGATCAAGGAGGCCTTGCTACCTTTATCCAGCTCCATCCGCACAAGACAAATCATATCCAGATTAAGAGGCTCCTCATCCTGATCTATTGTAGAACCATTTAATCAGGTCTACAATATAACTAAGGGCCTTTTTCAGGTTCATGGGAGGCATGCAGATGACATGCTGACATGAGCTGGAACTACCAGTGATTGCTTTACAGCAATGTGCCATAGTGTGATGCCAAAATCTGCCCCTATGGCTCCGGTTACTCTAGATCCAAACTGATCTGGGTCTACCACAGGAAAGTGCAGAAAAGCGCAGTATTTGTGATTGTCCTTGGAAAGGTTCTGATAGTCAGAATACCAAACAATCATAAACATCTATAAACTATGTGATTATTATAATAAAATGATGATATTACTGTTTTATTAATAGTAATAATAATAGGGATATTGTTGGTGTACTGCTCATCCTACTGTCTAGCAACCTCCCTGTCTGAGCTGGATGAGGCGATCTGTGGTATGATACTGGAGAGCCAAGGAAGATGGTTTTGGAGGACTTCAACACTCATATAGAGAGGGCTATCTTTGGGCCAAAAGTCATGAGACTGTTTCACCTAATTATGAGACCAAAACATAAAGCAGATTATACTAATTGTTGCTTTTGCTGTTGTTTTGCTTGTTTTTGTCTCAGCCTGTGAGAAAATGTACTCAGTATGGGGGAGGGGGTGGTCAGACCTCCATTTTGTGAAATTTGGTATCAAGACAGTAATATCTCCCTGCAAGTTGGGGAATCGTTATAGGTGGTAGCATGCCTCCAAAGGCCAGTCCACTGGGAGACTGAGAGCAAAGGTTTGTTGTGCTTATGTTCTGTTCATATGCAGCTATTTGGACACTGTGGACCTTTCTGCACTTGACTTGCCTGTTCTCGGATAGGGCTGGATAAATTATCCATCTGAGAACAGGCAGCCATCCAACAAGCAACGGGTTACCACTGGAGCAGAATAGGGTCATCCATATTCAGATAGCCCATCTACTGTCTCCAGAAAGTCCTCCAAGGCAGCAGCAAGATTCCAAAGGCTGAGAATGAAACTTTGAAGATCTGGGCCTGGTTTTTTGTTTTGTTTTGTTTTTTGGGCAGATGCACTTCCTGTGGAACTTCCTGCAGTGTCCCTGAAATGGGTTCCCTGGGTGTGCTATTTGCATGCCTTTGCACCTGAGTATACTGACCCTGGGCCTGTTCTAGGCCTCAGCGTTGAAGTCTATAGCTATACTGGGCTAGGATTGCCCCTATTAGGTACTCTAGCCTGGTCCACACTGCATCCAATGCAGACAAAGTGTGGTGGAAGAGGCTCTGCTATTCCACACTGATGCTCAGAATGCAGAGGACTAAATTGGAACATGATCCAGTCTACTGCCCAGTGTGGAGAGGCCTTGTGAGAACAGGCTGCTGGACTAGATAAGTAATCCAGTCTCCATTTTCATTGAAGTCTCCACTTGATTTTAGGAACGGGAGTGCTGAATGCATAATTTCCTCATAAGAAAGATTGTACTTCATTGTTTTCTATATTATTTCTGCTGTGCCTTTACAAGAGTGAAGTCCTATGCTATTTTTTGTGTACAGCTAGATGATGTATATGTATTAATAAACATTTCAAATTGCCTAATAACTTGGTGTGTGGGTGGGAATGAAATTACTGGATTTTTTAAAGAAATAGATTGCATCAGCAAACTGTGAATATATCCTTTTTTCAGCGTGCCTCTGAACAAGTACAAAGTGCTAGTGCAGATGTAGATTTTTTAAAAAATTACCAGCATATCTCTTGAGTCCGTCTTGCAAAAAGCTTTTAAAATCCATGCATGATTTCCATATTAAGCACCATTATTTATGACTGTACAAATGTTGCCATCCTAACTCTGATTTTTCACCATTTGTTTTCTACATATTAGTCACTTACAGCATTGCAACAGACTGAATGTCTGTACAATAGAACTTAATTAGGTATAGTGTCTCTATAGAATTAAATAACTGCGTGCAAACAAGAGGGTATGATGCAAATTATAGGAAAGCACAATATGCTGAATAAATCAAAGCACTGAGTTGTAAAACCATTAAGAGAAAGAGGGAAGGAAGCAGGAGAGAAAGAAATTAAGGGCCATAGTCAAGGGAGAAAAGATTTGTCATCAGATGAGAGATGAAAACATTATGAAGCAGGGAGAGGTGCAAAACTGAAGAGCAAGAACAACTCTTTAGTTAAATGATATTTCTAATTAATCCCATGTTGATATTAGGGAATGGAGTCAATTTGCTACCACTGTCTTGCAAATGTTCTTTCTGTGGCACAAAACTACAGTTTGCACGTTTAAGCAGTTGGAAGTCTGAAGGTTCAAAAAACTTAAGATGTGTCTTTTTTTTCTGCACAGAAATTCTTTTTAAAAAAAGGGAAAGGGTTTTCAAAGGACATGTAAGTTTTTGTCATTCTCTTGAGGCTACACATTAACCAGATCTGGAGTGCCGTGGTCACATTATAGATGTCTGCAGTATGTAAGCTAAGAAGTTTTTGTGCTATCTCCTCCAAACCATTATCGAAACAAAAGTAACTGAACTGCAAAGCCACACAAATCTATTTTATTCCCATGTGGGCCTGATAAGTTTAACTGTGCCCGTTGTGAAATACTCTCAGGGGCTGTTCCCATTGGAAAGTTACAGCACTTTAGAAACTTTTTTGAATCTCAGCGTCCCCATTTGTTTCCAGGGTATTTTGAGGAGTATTTGACAAAAAACTGGAATAAATAAACACCTTTTTTTTAGGTGGGTTTTCCCCCCTGTTTTTGGTTTTAAAATGCTTCTTTCTTACTGCTGTGGGAATGCTACAGCAGTATTTGAGCAAATACATCATGAAAAGGGTGGGGTTTCAGCCTGTAGGACAGCCCGTTGCTGCCCTCTCCTTTGCATAGGAGTTTAAAGTTTCCTTGGCAGGCCACTTGACGGCTTCATTTGATAATAAGTAAGGCTGCCGGCTGCTCTTGGGTGCTGGGTGGGCCCCCCTCACCTTTGGCCCGTCTCCCCTGGGTGCCCTGCTTGGAGCCTCTTGGAGGCAGGCTGTGCTTGCACTTCCCTGGAACCTCCTTGACAATCGCTGCACGCTCCATGGCTGCTTTGGGCAGGCAGGCAAACAAGTGCCTGGCTGTCTGGCCATCGGCCCCACTCACAGTAGAGGGAGAGCTGCAGTGGTCAGCCAGAAGCTACCCGGGCACTTTGGGCTCCTCCGTCCCAACTGCTGCTCGATGGCATTCCCTGGGATGAGTAGAAGACGGGGCAGAGTAGGGCTGACAGCTGGACGGCCGGGCTAGAAGCAGGACGCTTCCGCACATGACCAGGCGAAGGGATGGATGTCCCAGCGGCCGTCATGTTGGGAGGGGTAGAAGCAGGCTGGCCTGCTTCAGAAGTCCCTTCCTCATGTGCTATGCACTGCTGCAAACACATGGTGACTGGCAGCTCACTGCTCCAGTCCTGCGGCTCCGGGGGTGACGTCGGTGGTGCAGGAGGCCAGATGCCCTTTTGAATGGGTGCTGTGGTGTCCGAGCAGCACCCAGGCAATCTAGCCGCCTGATCCAGCCTTCCCACTGCCTTCCCACGCATGGGCGGATGTGCGAGGGCCCTTCGGATCCGTCCAAAATAGAGCTGGATCCTGCAGCAAATGCAGAAGCACCCATAGTTTACAACATGACTACGATGCGCCACATTCTTCCTTCTGGGGTGTCTTCAATGTATACACTCCTAACCTTTCTTTCAAGTAATATTTTAATTACTTCCAGACATTGCTCTCCTGGACTGGTGCCCATATTTTCACAATTTTAACTTTATCTTCTATATCCCAATAACATGTTCTTCCTTTCACCAATATATTCCACAGCCATTATTTCCCAATCTTTCATACCGTTTCTCCAAATTCAATTTTTCTGCATCTGTGTCATCATCTGTTTTGTTACTGCCAGTAATATTCATATTATAAGACTCAAAATAAAGATTTAATAAAGATTGGAAACCTATGTTTAAAGCATTAGGTGATATTAAGAATGAATATAAGACAACTGGAATTGTACTTCAAAAGATTGCTAGAACTATGTATAAGAATAAGCAACAATTTCCTCAGATGGTATATTATGTCAATAAGAATAAGTGTACAGAAGGGACACATACATATATATAAAGCTGATATCACTAATAAAAGTAGTACTCATATTAACTTATTATTTATGAATTCTTGATTGATGCATCCAAAACCATTTAATAAATATAGCACTGAGTCCAATCTAATACCTTTTGTTAAATTTTGGGTTTCATAATTTGTAAAACCCTAATATTCCAGAATTTATTCTAACATACTTCCACCACAAATAGAAAAATGTTTGTCTATTTCCACATCTCCTCCAATGTGGTGTTTTTTTTCTCTTTGAGCCAATTTAACTGGAATTCTATACCATCTATACCTTTTTTTAAATCCAGTTCTTTGTAAGTAACCTTCCATTATCATTATCACTCTTCATTTTTATTTCTCTAATCAAATAATCACATCATTTTTTTTCTATGTATCTCCTCTAATTCTATTCATCTCCTTGCATATTACAGACACACAGCATTTGGTTCTATTTGTTTTCTGAACTTTCCCCACCCCGTTCCTTTAAAATCTGTGTTATGGTTTCTTTCAGGAAACATCTATATAATCATATTGGACTGTGATGGCTGCATATAAGTGGATTCCCTGGGAAGGTGTGTTTCCTGGAGAACATGGTAGCCAAATGGAACCCATGCCTGACTGCTCCCATGCATATAAAGTGTGTCCAAGAGCACTATAGCCAGAGATCACTTTAATGTGGTCTATCCAGCAGCCCAGGTTGGGATCCTTTCCTCCTGCTGCCAAGCATACAGAAAGCAGTGGCAGGATAAGCACAGGCCTCATTGTGGAGCTCTAGAAGATGATCCATTTTCAGGATGGCCAGGACTGGTCACCACAGCATATTTGGAGGCTGTCTTAGCTGCTCTTCATGTGGCAGTCATGAAACCTGTAGTTTTGGCACATCTACAGTATATTCTGGAATATAAGACTACTTTTTAACCCAGGAAAATCTTCTCAAAAGTCGGGGGTCATCATATACGCTGGGGGTCGTCTTCTTATATGGCAAGTATATCCCAAACTCTATATTTTAACTGGAAAAGTTGGGGATTGTCTTATACGCCCAGTTGTCTTATATGCCTGAATATATTGGTACCTGTCTGGTCACAGCTTGGTCACTCCTGATTTAGTAGATTCCTTCAAGGAACTAAACTAGATTATCACTACTATTCTCTATCTCCTCCTCCTCTAGAAAATGTATTATCATTATTTACATTTACTTTGCATTTTTTTTAAAAAAAATCCTATCATTATCCTTGTTTTTTTATTTTATTCATATTGTTTTGTACTTGGAGCTAGAAAGGTAGAGCCTAATCTATACTTAGCTTCTTGAGTAAAAATTGCTTATTTTTAGTACAAGAAGTCAGACCAAATTCCTTCAGACTAGTTTGGGAATCATCATTTCATATGATAAAGGTACTACTGGATTTGTGCCAGTATTGCACGCTGACATGAAGCTCTGATCTAATCCTGATGCAACCTGACTCTACTTAAAAAAAAGAAGAAAAAGACTAATCCATCATGTTCTGATTGGGAGCAACATTAGATGTTGACAAAAGAGCTATTTGCAGCAGTAATAACAGTCTGATTGATGACTGAGATAGGAGATTTACTGCTACAAGGTCTCTGGCTTCTAAGTAAGAAGTTCACGGGCAATGTTACTTTGGTCTTAAAGATTTTACAGGCTAAAGTTTATCACATAATGAAGATCGAATATGAACAAAATCAAAATCAATCATTGTTTGGGAAGGAGTTCCTAACAATAACATTTTGAGTGTATGTTCTGAACAAGTTTGTATTCATTTATTGACCTATTATTATTTTTTACAATAACAAAAAAAGTGTATAAAAAGAACTCAATACACAATTTAAACACAGAGAATTAAAACGAATAGTATAAAGCAAATAAAAATTACTTGTAAAACCCATTTAATAGCTTGTAAGGCAAGAGCAGTAAAACATTTAATCAGAGAAAGAGTGAAATGTCTGTCTTTTCAGAAGCCAAAATGTCTCACACTATTTTGTGGAGAGAAAAATTATGGATGTAGATGGATTTTAGGCAAGACCCACAAAGTCTATGGATTGCACTTCAGGGGAGCTTTGTGGCAGTTCCCATACCTGTTTTTGACTCTCCAAAGTCTGCCAATTTGCAGAATTATTCCATTTGGTCCACACACAAAATCCCATGATAATTATGTGACTATAATTGTGTACAAACAGAGGCACAGTGGTATCAGAAATTCTCATCTAAACGTCTGGGTTATTGTGAAGATTTGTGTGTCAGCCCATAAACCATCTGGATGAAGATAGCTGGGATATGTTCATGTGCATTTGATTTGTTATGACCATCAGTGGTATATATCAGAAACAAGGGACAGGATAGAAATAGGAGACTGGAGTCTGAACATTTCTGTCTGATCTTTCAGAGATATGGCAAGGGTAGGAAAAACATTTGACATTTTGGGCGTGTTTGCTACAGAGTTCTCTGATCTGTTACAGGCTTCATAGAAGGAAGAGCTCAAAAATCAAACCTCAAGTAGGCATTCAGAAAAAAAGAAAGAAGAAGAGGTAGAGGAAGCCGTGGTAGCAATGGAAAATTATGTTTGCAATAAAGCTTCCCCTCAAAAACAAACAAACAAAAAAAAACCTTCATGATAATGAATGGCTTTAGGTTTCCAATTAGCCTAACCCAGACTGAAGGCACCTTTGTAACTAGAGGAGAAATACATTGAACTTCTACAAGTAGATCTTGATGTGACAATGTGACCTCAGAAAAGCTGCAAGAAAGATTGGTTGCTGGTCTTGCCTGCACTGAAAGAGGAATCCTTCTGTTTTAAGGAACACAGACAATTGCAATAAAGCATATGAGAAGCATGAAGCAAGGAAAATTTGAAATTCCCTAATGAAGCACATTAAATTAGTTGCCTTAGGAATAAATGAGCTCAGCTGGATTAGAACAGGTCAGTTTAACTTAGATAACAGCACAATGCAGTCATCCCTTATATAAACTTGTATAAACCTAAGATTAGGTTTCCCCACATCACCACATACTGCAATATTCTACTAAGCAAATAATTGCAAATTATGGAAAAATGGGGATTAGGGAAACCATAAAGGCCAAGTCTATCAATGTAAGTTAACGACACTACAGAATGAGGCTGAGAATATCAGTATACCAATAGTTCTGCATAAAGGGAAAGCCAATTTCCCAGTGTGTCAATTGCACCATGAACAGGAGCCAAATCTATTACTATAAGTAAGTGGTGTCTTAAAAGGCCAAAGTACTCTGATGAAAGATTCCAGGACTAAATTAAACTAGTGAAGTCAAATTTCAACAAATATGTAAAATCCAAAGGTGAATTCCCATTCAAGGAACAGAGCGCAATATACAAGCTATTTACATCTCAATTTACATCAATATGTAAAGCGTGTTAAAAGGAAGGAGCATCTGGCAATTGGATTCAACCCCGATTTTGTGTCGCCACTCTTAAACACTTAAAACGCTTCCAAAAACAGATTGGGGAAAGTGATTCTTTCCCCTCCTCACCCTTTTCCAACCCCTCTCTCCCCACTGCCCAGGGCACACGGCAGCGGCTGTTCCCCTGCTCACCTCCACACCCACCATCCCCATCAGGGTTTCCCCCTGAAAAAAAGCTCCCTAGCTGGCTGGCAGGCTGGCTTTTCAAGGGAGAGAGAGGAAGGAGGGAGGGACGCCCACTCACTTCACTGGATCCACTAGCCGGTTAGAAAGACGGAGCAGAGGCTGGGCGACCTCCTCCTCCCCACCTGGGCAAGGCGAGGTGAGGATCCCTCTGGATCAACGCAGCGCTCGCTCTGCTGCTGCCACCACCTACACACACACACATACACACTTGCACACTCCTGGAGTGAGAGCTGCCAGAAGTAAACATTTTAATGTAACCCAGTTTTTCACACTTGCAACCTTTAAAATGTGTGGGTGGGAAAGGAAACATTGTTATAAGGTGTGAAGTGGGTGAATTGTTACAATGAAAACGGCTGCTGTACCGGGGAAACCTGGCATTTTAACTGACAAGGAGCTGTCCTGCAGGGTGAAAGCCCATCCATTTCAAGATATATTTGCCCAAATACTGCTCTAGCATTCCCACAGCTATAAGGAAGAAGTGTTTTAAAAGCCAAAACTAGAAAAAACACCTGAAAAATCAGGGTTTTTTTAAATTCCATTTTTAAGCCAAATAATCCTCAAAATACCCCTGAAACTGTTTGGGAATGGGGATGAAGAGGATCCAAACCGTTTTGAAACCGTTTTAATTGATTGGGGGTGGGAACAATGGGGATCCAAACAGTTTTGAAACAGCTTTAAAGTGGCAATGGGAATTCAGCCCAAGTCTTGTTATAAAAAACAACAGGGAGGCAGTAACACTCAAGAGGGGTACCTCTAAGTGTGTACTTGGTTCAAAGTCATTAAATGTCAAAATCAGATCCATTATAACCAGTGGATTGCCAATAAAAATAAACAGATGTTTATTAGTGCATGTAGTATGTATCAACTACAGATGCAAGTGAGGAGAACACTAAGGATGTTCTGTGGCAAACTGCAATAAATACTAGATAAAATATCAACCAAGGACATTTTATCACTAATTGGGGACTGCAGTGCAAAATTTGAAAGGAAGGAGGATTCATAGGAAGATTTTTACTGAATAAAAGCAATAAAGTAGGAGGTGAATTAACTGGATTTGGAAAGATCATTCTATTTCTTGCACATCCTGCTTGGAGCACATAAAAGTAGACATCTACTGACATCAGAAAGACAAAAGGAAGATACAAATAGGAAAGAGAAGATATAGAAATGACATTTAGCTAAAAAGCATACTTTCTGATACAGATTTTAAGATGGACCATTAACTATTAGTGTCAAAAGTGTACATTAAACTTTAAAAACTACACTAAGTAATTATGGGGGTGGGGGTTCCACTGACTTCCCTTAATCCAGATCTAAGATGATCTGGATCTAAAGAATGGGTCCTTCAACTAATCTGATGCATCCCCACGGGCGGTGCAGCATGCAACAGCAATGGGTGCTAGCCTGCCCGCAGTGGAAACACCGGAGCACCCATGTGGCGAATACGGATTGACCCACATGGGGCCTGCCTGTCACCCCAGTTTTTTGGGGGGACAGGGGGTGCAATCTCCATAGATACTCCAGAGATTCTTCAAAGATTCTTGGAGTGATTTGCTGCAAACTTCTAAGATTCTCTAGAGCCTTTGACAAAGGTCTGTAGGATTGGCATTGCTCTCGTGTGGGATCCTCTTCAGAGCCTGTGCTATTTTTCGGAGCCGGCTTCGGAGATTGTGCACAGGCAACTCTTGTGCACAGAGTCTTGGGTTTTGGGGCACCTCCCCAGGTGTGCCCCCCCTGGAGCCCCCCTAGACCCCATTGCCTGATGTGGAAACATGCTCCATATAACCCAGATTTGAAGCCTGAAGACCCCATTGTAGATTCTACATGAAATCCAGATTATATGTCCTGAAGGACCCATTAAGTCCGGATTTCCCTAGAACTGGTAGAAACTAAAGGGGTTTGCAGTGGAAATGGGGTCTTCCTGCTCCGAACTTAATGGGTCCCTAATGGGTACTTAATGGGTACTTAGTGCTAGTGGAAAACCCCCCTTCGCTAACAAGATACAAATCTGGAGAATGCACAGATTAACCATGTTTAGACTATGTGAAAGAGTTAGTGTGGATTCATAGACAAAGGTAAGAAACATCATAAGTATTCTCAAAATGTCAAAGAAGGAATTCTCCAAGTGTCCTTCAAAGCAAAGTATCATAATTGCCAGAAGAAGACAAGATGAAAACATTGGTAGTTAAGTAAGTTACACTGTGACTGAATTCAGATTTCAAATGTTAAGTAAGACTGAGTTAGAAAAGATAATTTAGGGCAATTTTACCCTGGCTGGTATTTTGGACCAGAAAGCCTCTACAAGATCATAGCACAGGGAAAGGGGGCTCTTAGAGTGCTTATTGGTCTTGTATACCAACTAGTGTGGAATTGCCCCTACGCTGTGTTCATAAGTAGTGTCCTGTCCAGAGCAGGCGGTAACAGAGAAGCACTTGCATGCACACATGGCCAGCTAGTGACAGCAAGATGCCAAGCCAGTTTCTAGAGTTCTTGGGGATATAGAGTACGCAGAGTTAAACAGGGCCAGAGTCGGGGTAACAGAGAGTCATCATAAAGTTCGGAAGTCAATCAGGAGTCAAGAATCAGGGTTCACACAAATTGGGGATTGTCAAGAAGATTCTTTGTTTGCACTGGCAGTGCAGAGTTGGGTGTTTCTTAAGTAGGACTCACACAGCTGTTTTGCATGGAGGTGAGCCGAGTGGTGAAACTGGTGCCGTTCTCTCTGGAGAGAACTTGGCTCTTGGCATTGTGTATTGTCTGAGTGTGAACTATCCCCATTTGAGGGGGGGGCACAGAAGCAGTTTCTGAGTTTGGCCCCTGAGGTGAGCCTCCCTCGCTTTGACTGGCGGGAGCGGGGCCTTCCTCCAAGGAGTCAAAGGGGACACGAGTCATGACAGGTAGCATCCACTCAGTCATGAAAGCATGGGCTTACTGTCAGCAGGAACTGGGGCATACACATTCCAGTCTTATTCCCTGGAAGGAACAATAGCCTGTCTGCAGACATCATCAGTCACCATCATGAAAACATCATGAAGGAATGTACCAGATATTCCCTGTGGTAGGCCAGCCCAGCCACATACATGCTTATGCTGAGCTCGCAGAAATAGCCATGTAAACAGGCCATTTCTCTGCATCCAGCAACTTCGGAGACTAGAAACTTTCATCCTGCACCTCTAGAGCTGGTCTGGGACAGACTGTGCCATGTTTGTTTTTGTTTTTTTCATTTTTTCTTTATGTCCAGCTTTTGTTTTCATCTAATCCATCATTTGTCATTTTTAAACAATTCTACCCATCATTTCCCCCTCAGTTAAAGGAAGTCCGCTGCTATCCGAGAGGAGATAATAAAAGAGAACTTTAGATAGATGGAGGACATTTGACAGAGTCCAAGACACGTGTGTTGCGTTTCCTTCCACTTTGCAAACTGTTAACAGAGTTTTTCATCTATTCAGCACTTTTTAAATAGGATCAAAGGATGCCATGCACTAAACCATGAATGACTGATGTTTGGTAATAGATGATTGCATAAGAAGTCAGATATAGCATGAGCCCTATCTTTTAATTGGATCTCATTCCTCCCCTTACCCCTTCTCACTGTTTTTCTTACTCAGACAAAAGATTAATTTCTATGAATAATGACAGTATCTATACTTACATTAGATAAGTAAAAATAAGTTAGTGATATGCATCCTTATGCAAAGGGTATAAGTCAACCATCAGTAGGGCTGCAGAAAAGGATATTGAGAGGAATATTAGAAAAGAGCAGCTGTCAACTAATATTGCTGCTTCAGTTGGTTCACATGATGCTGATTTGGCCAGGCAATACTAATTTTAGATCACAGCCAATTACACACTTCTAGTAACTAAGACTTCATTTGTATGACCCTTAAAAGATGTGGGATCTAGGAAGGAGGAAGGGGCCAACATGGCAATGACAAAAGTGACAAGCAACTTCCACAGGAAATTCCACTCACAGTATTGAGAATTCCACACAGACTCTAGCAGACTAGAAATGGCACCAGAAGTTGGCCATGTTCAGTGTGGGGTTACAGCCCTCATATTTCTTCCTCCCACCTCTGTTCATTCACACAAGGATGGGAAGTGAATCTTTCTCATAGAAGGCGCCCTAAAAGATTGCCGATGAGACCAGTTGGAGGTGTGGATCAGCTATGGAGCTAATGGGGGGCAAGAGTATCTGAAGGCTTGGACTGTTATGCACCTAGCTGTTTGATTACCCTGCCTCTTAGATGTCAAGGACTTAGATGTCAAATTTTGGGTGACTTAGTATACACCTTTAGGTGGCTAATTAGATAGGAACAACTATATACCTAATAGGTGGTTTCATTTTCCTTCTAGCCATTCTCTGTGCACATTTTCCTTCTAGCCATTCTCAAGCAGAAGAGAAAGACAAAACCTTTACCTGCTCTTGGTTCCCTTTAAATGAACCATGATAGCAATCTCAGATCTGGATCAAAGAAGGGGCATCTGCATGTAGAACAGATCTAGGAAAAAGGTGGGTGTTGTGTTAAATGACATGTGCAGTTCTAATGTGAATGCAAAGACACCACTTTGGTCTAGTGGTTACAGTGCCAGATTCATGTCTTGCAGTCACAGGGTTTGACCTTGGGCTTGTGCACAACTCCACAAACAAGCCATTTTTTTTTTCCGAATACCATCCCCACGAATGGTATCACATTCACATTTGTGCACAAATATTCTAACAGATATTTGTGCACAAAACAAATACAACCTTCCCCCACCCCACTTACCTGTCCTCCTCACTGCTGCTTGCCACCAGGCCTTCTTCTAAGGCACTTCTGGATTTGCACATGCAGATGGGAAAAAACTTTTCTGGGCTCCAGAAGGCCTATTTTGGCCTTTGGAGAATGCAGAAAGAGGCCCAGGATTCCACCAGAATGGACCCCAAACAGTAAAGGTGCACATGGGAAGCTGTGGGGTAAAGGCCTTGGGGAACAGAAGGTCCTGGGGGGGAGGCCCCAGGGCATCCACTATCCACCAGCGTTTCAACCAAAGCTTCTATGAATACCAGATAATCTGATTTGTGGATGAATAGGGCCTACAAATGTAGGCCCTACTCGATTCGGCCACGAATCTACAAATTCATACATATTCATACGAATTCCAGATGTCACAAATATTCATGCACATCCCTAGTCACAACTCTGTTTCTGAGCTCTTACAGCTCCACCACCTCACAGGGCGTCTGTTGTGAGGAGAAGAATAGAAAGCTTTGTCAGATGCTTTGAGTCTCCTTAAATGGGTGGGAAAACCAGGGTATAAAAGCCAACTCTTCTTCATTGCAGTGCCTCCACACCAGCAGTCTCATTGATGGCAATGGTGTTTTCCCAGCACCTGTGAAGATGCTTCACATCATCAGCAAAGGTGTCTTCACATTGCCTTTAATAATCCTGCTTTTCAGTTGTAACAATTGTCAGATTTTATTTTCTTGAGCTCAGATATCACTGCAGCCATGAAATTAAAAGATGCTTGCCCTTTGGGAGGATAATGATAATGGTCTCTATCATTGTTGTGCCATAAGAAAGGCTGACTACTAAAGAACTAACACACTTTTAAATTGTGATGCTAGAGAAGACTTTGCCACATAATGAGAAGACTGAAGATTGAAGAAGACTCTGGTGCTGGGAAGGAGTAAAGGTGAAAGAAGACGTAGACAAGAGAGAAGGAGAAGGATTGACAGTGTCTTAGAAGCTACAAACATTGTTTTGCGCAAACTTCAAGATACTGTAGAGGACAGAGAGATCTGGGATGCTGTGGTTTATAGGGTCATGAAGATTTGGACTTGACTGAATGACTAAACAAGAAGCAGACTGCAGGAGAGGTGCCATCAGAATGCTGATGACGTTTAAGTCTGTCTCCCTGTTTCATCTCAAATACTATACAGATATGGTAAAATTGATGACATGTGGTCATCTGAGGGGAGTCAGGCAGCAAAGCATCCCCACTCCAGATGCAGCTGCCTCCTGCTTCGCTTGCCAAAGGCTGAGACTTCATCACAGAGTGGGATTTCCTACTCCAGTGTCACCTCTTGCTTGTGCAGTTGGCATGGAGGCTATGTGCAGCCCAGCAAGTAGCCATGGTGGCATATCAAAGTCCTTAGCTTTAAAAGTACATCTGGTCCACCGCCTGGCATCTCAGTCATGGCTTCCATCTTGTGTGTGCAGTACTCTACTATAGAAAGGCTCTAATAATCCCCAAAGGATACATCAGACCCTTGGCCATTTGGTCTTCTGCCTGCCATCTGCATCATGGCTACACCTCAATGCTCCACACAAGACAGCTCCATGGGAGTGATGTCTGAATCAGGAGAGGTGTCCAGATGCTTGGCTTTTGTATGAAGATTGTTTCAGACTGGATATGCACCCTTGCGTCGTGCGCACACCTGAACGACACTTGCCTGCTGCTGCCGGCTCATTTCTGGCTGGAATAGACTGGCGACATTCTGCGCATGCTCACGGGGTGGCCCTTCATTGGCCGGGCACCCACCTGACCTCAACTGGCCATCCACATAGGGGCAGGTGCCCGGCCAATGGGGGGCCCACCTGCGAGCATGCGCAGAACATTGCTGGCCTATTCCAGCCAGAATCGAACTGGCAGCAGCAGGTAAATGCCGTTCACGTGCATGTGACCCCAGGGCAGGTTGGGAGGTGCTGGGTGGGGGTCCCGCCACTTGCATGGGCCTGATCCAGGCTGATGCACGTTGCGGGAACCCAGGGAAGGGATCCAACTGGCCTCCCCACGCCTGGCTGCAAGGCAGCCAATCGGGGAGGCTGGGGGAGGGGCCCAGCTGTTACAGAGGGAGAGCGTGTGAATGCTTTCCTTCCGTGGCAGCTGGCAACATTCCAGAACACTTGGACGTTTGTAGAGCACTTTTTAGTGCTCTGCTTTTGGAATGCGTCTATGATGTGTCAGGACACTTGGGGCAGCCTGGAACGGACCCGGCCACCCCACAAGAGCGAATGTAGCATTCCGGCGTGCCGCAGACGCGTTCCAAACCCCCTTGTGCGAAAAGGCCTCTGGTTCACTCGGTTATGCAGAATAGTTCAATTTGAAGCATTTAAGTTTGACTGCATCTTTCTTTAAATGGGGCTTTTTTCAATGTATTTCCATTTTAATAAAATAAAATAAAATAAATTTGAACCATTTGAGCTGATGCTCGATCAAACCAAACTCAAGGTGGTTCAGTTTGAATTGATCTTTGTACCATGAGTTTGGGTACATCTCAATGAATGACTGGAGTTTGGGGTGGGGGATGGGCAGAACAAGCTAAGAAAGAAAAACCAAGGTTATGTTCACATGCAGCAAAAGGATTTCTCAAAAGTGCCATAGAGACCATCCCATCCCATTTTGTGGCATAGAGTGTTCATGGGGAGGGTCAGATTGGAATGTGAATGATCCCATCTAAAACTCCTCTGTAAGCCATTTTAAGCAGCATCATTTCATTTCATTTTGTTTTATTGCTTGTGAACACAGTCACTCAAACCTGGAGGCACTGCAGTTCAAGTTTTGGAAACAGAGAGGTGTTTGTTTTTTATGAGATCTGGCCTCAAATAAAGGCAGATAAATGGCCATCTTTGGCCCTTCCTGAATAAAGATAGTTTGAGCACTAGTTAGCATCCAGCAGCTTTAACTGAAAAAAAAATCTATTTCAGCAAAAACAAAATTTATAATCCAGTCAGTGCCTTACCATTCTGACAGTCCTGTTTTGTATTGCGACACTGATGTCAGTGCAATTAATGGAAAATGATTACATAAATAAATTGCATCATTAGTTGTAAATATCCTTAATCTGATGTATGGGAACAGCTGACACGTACCAATCTTTTTCTTTTTCCCCTGAAGAGCTGTAATTCACTTTTTAAACTTTTTTAAAAAACTAATCACAATGATTGTAGTTGTCCTTACCCCCTTGTAAGAGCAATTAGTTTTGTATATGCCATCATTCTTTCTGACAGTTTTCCTCTGGATAAGATAGGTCGAATGATGCATGGCCATCTGTGCAAACCCATATAGAGATGTTGTGATGGGAAGTGATGCAATTTGTATTCTATGGCTTTCAAGTATTTCAATTAACAGAGAGGAATTATTCAACCATGAAAGGGAGCCTTGGTGACATGTTAGGCTAAAGCTAACATGCAGTTCTGTGCACTCAGAACATCCTTCATCTTCAAAGTGATTTACAAGCAATTAATGAATCACTCCTCCCAGTAACCGTCTGAGGCAGATAAAGATCATCATAATTTTGCAAAACGTATGTGGAACTGAGATTGTCTACTGAAAACAATGTGATATTGTACCACATCGTGAAGGGAAAGTTTTTCCATTCAAGAGTGCTGTTATGGATGTGTGTCTGTGCATGTGTCAGCACACACAGAGAAATCATTATTGTGGCGTATCCAGCTTACGCCACGAAATGCGAGGGCTCCGGGGAATG
>MTQE01003428.1:15222774-15238223 GCA_014337955.1 Aspidoscelis marmoratus | reverse complement strand
TCATTAGCATTCACACAGACAAACAGATTTTCTCAGCCAATTCTTGGAAATCTTAGCATTTTTTATCATATAAATGTCCAAAAATCATCACAGTTTGAGATCTAATAATGGGGACAAACAGATATATTTAAACTTTTTCTCTACTCAGAAATCCATGAGTTTGTGGTCAGAACTGAGGTAATTAATTAAATTCCTTTGTCCATGGAATGTTCTTATCTAGAAAGACAGAGATCTCAGCATCCTTCACAAAGATGCAAAACTCAAATTTCCTGAAGGCCACAGGATAGCTGCTTCCTGGATAGAACAGCAACTTCTTTCCTTTGTGCTTATTCTGTTTTTTCCCCTTCAGCATTCCACCATTCCAGAGCTATAGCTTTTTTTACTCCCAGTACTTCTCCAGAATGATACTGAGTCCTTTTATAATAAGATCACAGATTTACTATTTATTCATAAGTCCATAAATCATCTCTCATATCTGGTATCAGTCCACAGGAATGAATCAGGATCATACCCCCTTTTGCAAAGTAATTTTTACTGCTATGCAAAAGGAGGGATGCCAGAAACAGATTCCATCCTTGAGAGTAGGAAAGACACCAGATGGATAAAGTGAGTTGTAGTCCTCACACTCCTGGCACATGGGGATGCATAGTCACCATGCTCATGAAACTTTTTTTTTTAGTGTGGGCTATGAAGAACAGTTGAAACCCCACTTTGCCAAATGAACAAGTAGGCTCCAAAATGGAAGAGGAACAATTTAACACATTTTGAAAAAGAAAATAAGCTGTCATCTAAAGAATACCACCCAGTCCTAGCATAGCATCAAATTGTGGGTAGGTGTGTAAAACTTATCAGCTCTAGTCGAAAATGATCTAAATGCACTGCTGATACTAGATAGTGAAATGCAATATTCAGTATTTTTAATTTCACATACAGATGCTTGTGGACCAGAACAGTCCCTGCAGTACTAAAGCATTTCAATGTGGAAAGAATCCAACTGTGTAATGACTTCAAATCCACCCTCATTGTGACACTGAAAGACCTTTCTTTAAACAGCTGCCATTTTTTCTCTCCTCTTCAATAACCTTTAGACAACTGCATGAAATTTCAGAGCAGCATTTTTTTTAAAAAAATGCATATTTTATTTCGGTTTGATTGCATCCTTTAAAATAATCAATGTGGGAGGAAAATAAAACTGCAGATCTTTAGCAGACTTATTGTCTTGACATTCTATGTGACTTGTGCTCTTAAAAACCCAGACTCGTCTGAGAGCTTAGTTAGAAACCAAATACCAAAGAGTGAGGAAAGAGCCACTGCCGTGTAATAATTTACAAAGGGAGAAGATGACATAATGAGAGAGCAGTTCGATATTGGGAGTTCAGTCATTAAATTACCCAGAAGATGATGAGAATAAAGAATGATTGTTAGCTTTGATGACAATGCTCTGAATAGGATATTGATAACTAGAATTAGAAAGAGGAAAGAAAGCTAACAGAGGACTAATAGCAAATTGTAATGCCATTTGATAATTGAGTCTCATGTCAAAGCTTCCAATATAGAATTGATTTTCATAAACTTTTTTGGAGCATGCACCCGTTTGTTCTTTATATGCATAGTTTCATTGGTGTTTGATAACATCATGTTGAGCCCTACTGATTACATAGACATTTCCACAGTTTTCCTGGCAGATGCATTAATTTGCCATTAATATCCCATTAACTTATTCTGGAGACATTTCAAGGACCTTTTGTTTTCCTGGCAGTTGCTCTACCATTGATCTACTTTGCCATAACAAGCACAAATTTCAAACATAATATGAAATAGTTAAGTTCTTATGCCTTTGAAAGAAGTTGGTCAGACCTGGCCTTAAAGTTGCAGGATAGGCAGATGTTTTTGCAGACCTGAAAATGGCCCACAGGACAGTCATCTTCCAGAGCCTGGTGAAATGGCATTGAGCTCCAGAATAAGGCTTGGGACATTCATTCCATTGTTGTATATCTGCATGGCAACTGTAAGAACCAGGATCCAGAATGGCCCACATAGGGGCACTTCAAAGTTGTGTCCCAAGCCATGCATTCTTTCTTCAGGACCTCCCACAGTATTTATTCTTAAAAGGAGGATATTTTGCAGACCATACATAAACATACCCTAACCCTAACCAAGAACAGGTAGGAAACAGGTACCAAAAACAAACCAGAACAAAACAAAACAAAAACCAGCCTTCATCACATTCCTCAAACTAAGTTGAACAGAGTGATCAAAGGCTAACCAAAATGGGTATCCATCATTTTCTCACAGTCTCAGCATTTCTGCTGAGCAGGGCACCATTGTTCAAACTGTATTTAAATCTTATTACTGTTTTATCAAAATTCAGATTCCCATCAATATTTCAAGTCATTATATTTATCTTCCTGACTCCTAGCTATGACCCTAGAGCCTAATGAATAAACTCATAAAAACCAGCCCACGCAAAAGTGCTTATACTTTGGACAAGACATCTCTGTCTTGCCTTGGTCTAAGTTTGTGAGAAGAAATCTGTAGTATTTCCATTCTGTTTATGAATCCGTGAGTAGGGTAGTCACTCTAGCTACCATGCCCAAACTGTAATTGCTTAAAGAAGTGAGGAAATAATCGTTATGCTCACATCATTAAATTATTTTATTCGTTTTTAGAAAATTGGCCACTTTGGAACGAAATGACTGAGTGTATTTTGAAACTTTGGCCTTATTCTGTGGTATATAAATACAAGCAGACCTCACCTGGGGGCCTGGCATAGTCTGCATTATTACCTGGCCAACAGGTGCCTATTCTGGAACATATTCCAGAATGAGGCCAAGTCCAAAAAGGCCCTTAGGCAACCTTCACATGGGCAACTTGGAAACTTTAGGGGTATGGTATTCGTGTCAGGATTTCCAGAGTTTGCGGTTGTCTAGCAATTTGCCTCACCAGACCTATTTGATAAACGCCAGGTGTTGCGCTGAGTCAGTGACCTAGATAACACTAATTGGAAACTGGTTGTACTCTGCTATAAATTGTATGCTATTGAGTTACTCTTTCTCTCTCACTATTCCTCTTAGATGTTAGTAGCTAAGTTGTATATTTGTGTTTATTTCATATATCCATGCATGTTACTAGCAATCTGTTTAGTTAGTTTTCACTCTGCACTCGTGGAGTTAATAAATGTCTTCCAGTTTGGAATGAAACATGTATGGGCGGGATAGAAATGCAAATAAATAAATAAATAATAAATAAATATTTTCTTATGTCTGTGAACACCAAGTTAAAGTCCAAGTGCTATTTGCTGTGCTCACCGCTACCTGCAGACTCTGCTGCTTTCTGGGTTTAACAGGTTATGGGCCCAGTGTTTTGGATTTTTTTCTTGTTTCTTTGGTGTTCCTGCTTTGTGGTTTGTTTGTTTTTTAGCCCCTGTTGTGCCTGCTGAAGGCAGAACGGAAAGAGCCTCTTTGTGCCGACATTGCTGAGCCGGAATGGCATCCCAGCCAGAGTCTTCAGCCTGTATACCGTCCCTCCTCAATGAGGACTGCATGGATTACAAGCCAGTGGATATTGCAGCCCAGACGTCTGTCTTCAGAGTGCCTGAGGAAGGTGTGGAACCAGCACTATTGAGTGCTGTAAAACGCCAGTATGTGCACAGTGATTTACAGCAGCAGGGGAGAAGAGGGAGTGACTGACAGCCAACTTCAATTCCTGCATTTGTTTTCCCTCACCAGCCGGTGCAGAGCAAGCAAGCTGTTAGCAGAAAGGAAGATTTTTTTTCTGTTTTGCCTGCTTTCTTTTTAAAGCAAGCTGAGCAAGCGGCAGCAAGCATTTCCTTGAATGAAGAGTGGATTCTGGATAGTGGCTCTTCAGTTTCAGTTACAGGAGACCTTCATCTCTTGACTAACCTTCATGATATACCACCCATCCAGATTTCTTTACCAAATACTGTTGGTACTGCAAATAAGGCTGGGTCTATGTTTTTGTCTATGTTAAACTGTACAGCTGAGAGAGCATTTTGGGTGCAAGTCTGAGGTTTTCTATTTTGGCCATCTCTCACTTCATTGCTATGGGTTACAGTTTATCTTTTACAGATAAGGAATATGCTATTATTAGGCAAAACAGGCGTGTTGCTACTGCTATTATGAAGAATGGTTTATATGTTTTAAAACCAATACATAACAATGTTTGTAAGCCTGTAAATGTGACAATAGGAGCACCTATACATCCAGAAATTGTGTACATAATATGTATCGTAAATATGGTCATGTAAGCTACAAGAGGATTCTAAAGCTGGCTGATTTGACAGGAATTAAGATTGATAGATGTAACAATTATTTGGAATGCAAGGTTTGTTTGCAGGAGAATGTTAAAAGGGCACCAGTCCCTAAATAGAGTAAAAGGCAAAGCAATAGGCTTTCAGTTAGTCCACTGTGATATTTCCGCCCCACATTTGGAGTCTCAGGGCGGGGCAAAGTATTTTGTAGTATTGGTCAATGATTATAGCAGATATAGTTTTCTGTTTTTCATAAAACAAGAGTCCCAAATAGCCCTAGTGTTGAAGGATTTCATAAAATATGTGCAAATGCAGTATGGGTATAAGATTAGAAGCTTTCAGTCTGACTGGGGTGAAGTGGTCTCTAAAACCACTGATTTATTGTTCAAAAAACATGGCATTATTCACAGAAAGACTGCACCCTACACTCCTGAACACAATGGCACGGTGGAAAGAATGAAAGGTGTTTTGAATAAAATGAGAAGAGCACCTCACCTAAGCTTTTAATCTTGAAATATGAGGAGAGCTGTTTATATACTTGATTCACAATACTTTCATTTTCTCCACAAATCAGAATATCATCCACAAAAACAGTAAAAAACCCTTCTGTCCCACATAGAGACACACATCACCTACAGAATGCTTAAATCCAATCTTGCACAATGTATTGTGGAGATGATCAGCCCAACATTATCCAGACTGGTGCAGGCCATACAAAGCACATTTTAACTCATAACTTCCTGTGGAACAATGCTGTTAAATCCAGAAAGCAGCAGAGTCTGCAGGTAGTGGTGAGCACAGCAAATAGTCCTTGGACTTTTAACTTGGTGTTCACAGACATAAGAAAAGACATATTTCATTCCAAACTGGAAGGCATTTATTAACTTCATGAGTGCAGAGTGAAAACTAACTAAACAGATTGTTTCATATATCCATGTACATTACTAGCAAACACAGGGTTGAAATGTCTTTCACAGAGAATGGACCGATCCTGAGCCAAAAAGAGAAGATACAGAGGTTGCTGAAAAAAGCAAATATGGAAGATTGCAAGGCTGTGTCAACTCCTATGTTCACTGATTATCATAAAACACAGAGTACTGTCTTATTTCCTAAACCTGAAATTTACTGAAGTATTGTGGGCACTCTATGCTATCTGGCGAATTGGTGTCGTCCGGATATTATGTATGCTGCATCTATGTTGACTGGAAAATTGCAAGAACCTTCTGACCTCGATTGACAAGCTGCCAAAAGGGCCCTTCGTTATCTTAAGGGCACACAAGATATAGGTTTGTATATTACTCCAGATGAAACAAGGGAATTGTTGCATATGCAGACTCATCTTTTGCAGACCTACCAGGGTTTAAATCTGTGAATGGGAATCTTATAAAGGTGTTTGATGTTTCCATTGTCTGGAAGTCTAACAGTACCATGTGACACATTCTACATTAGAGTCTGAGATTGATTTGTTAAATCAAATGCAGTTAGAACTTATTTGGATAGAGAGTCTAGCTAAGGAGCTGAATATGGAAACCAAAAGACCAATTACAGTATATTGTGACTCCCAAGGATGCATTAAATCTCTAAAGCAAGAGAATCTCCAATTGAGATCGAAGTATCTAGGAGTTCGCTATCAGTCGATTAGAGAAGCTGTACAAAATAAAATTATCAAGGTTGTTTACATCGAGTCTGAAAATAATGCAGCTGACATTTTCACTAAAGCCTTAACACAAGTCAAACATGAGAAACTTGTACATATGTTAAATCTAGGTGAGGCAATTTGCCCTCCAACCCGGAATGGGTGTCAGGATTTCCAGAGTTTGCGGTTGTCTCTCAGTTTGCCTTACCAGACCTATTTGATAAATGTCAGGTGTTGGGCTGAGTCAGTGACCTAGATAAGATTAATTGGAAACTGCTTGTACTCTGCTATAAATTGTATGCTATTGAGTTGCTCTTTCTCTCTTGCTATTCCTCTTGTGTTGGTATGTAGACGTTAGTAGCTAAGTTGTATATTTGTGTTTGCTAGTAATGTACATGGATATATGAAACAATCTGTTTAGTTAGTTTTCACTCTGCACTCATGAAGTTAATAAATGCCTTCCAGTTTGGAATGAAATATGTCTTTTCTTATGTCTGTGAACACCAAGTTAAAAGTCCAAGGACTATTTGCTGTGCTCACCACTACCTGCAGACTCTGCTGCTTTCTGGATTTAACAATTCACACTTGTGATTCCCCAATCAGCATCTGACCCTGGGAATGGCTTTGCCATAATCCCCCAAAAGCCATGGTTGCAGCAGCAGCAGAGGGCAATTTACCTAGGGCATTCCTGTGCTGTTCAGTCCTCTAGGGAACCAGAAATAAAGTTGGATGTCAGCCATTTTTAGTCTGCCAGATGATCACCCAACATGTGTATAACAAAGCTGTGGTTTAAGGTCCTTTCTGTTTCACATCCCAGCCCTGTCAAGGGTCGTGTAGATACAAGTCTTAGATTATTAAATACTGTGATAACCATCAACAAAATGACATTTTCTCCTTGTAAAAGATTATACAAATCCATAGGTTTTTATGTCTTGCAGTGGCTAATAATTACAGTACTTAAAAATGAAGGCATCTAATCTCTGACCACTAAATGCTGAAGAAAAACAGCAAAGAACGAATCCTATTTTGCTTTGCGTGCTTTGTGTACTTCATTGGCCACTGCTGAAGTCAGGCTTCTGATCAAAGTACCCTACTATTATTTCAGGCTTTGTCCATACCAGTACAAGATTAAGGCCCCTTCACGGAGCGAATACTTGAGCAGCAGGGGCAAAGACATGCTATCCAAACCCCAATGTGCCCTAGTGAAAACTGCTGGTGGTGAAAGCTCAAAACACAGTATGAATCACAAACATGGCTAGGAAGTATGAAAACTGTGCTTCATTTTGGCTTGTGGTGGTGATTCTGGTCTCATTTTCATTCATTCACCTTGTTCATAATAGGAGAAAAATTACAAAAGACTTTTGTTTATATAAAGTTAAAAGAGCTCTGCAAGCTTTTTATTGAAATTACTAATGTAAATCCTACTTGGCAGCTTCACTTAGAAAAAGGTATCAGGTTGTATTTGTCAGATTTCCAGTTTAGGCTGCCTTGACAGCAGCTAAAATTCCTACTATTAAGTGATAGTCTGGGATAAACCTGTTCCTGAGTAATCACTTGTTGCCCAGCTGTCTGGGAAACCATGAGGAACAAGCAGATATGTGGCGTATCCGGCTTACACCACGAAATGCAAGGGCTTTGGGAAATGGGGTGCAACAGTGGAATGCTGCAGCTCCTGAACGCCGGGTGTTACGAAAGTTTTCCAGTTATCTTACTGGCCCAGATAACCAGGGGTTAAGGCCCATGTGTCTGGCCTAACCCTGAGAGCTAGAAAATGGGGGGAGGGGGAGAGAAGAGGCAGGAGGCAGAGATCAGCTGGAAGAAAGCAATTTATTTCTGTGCAGAGCTTTAAATAGCCCACCACAAGAGGGGTGGGGAAGGAAGTGATGTAAAGCCACAATCCAGAGATGGGATACGTCAAGCCACATCAGCTGAGCAGGTCAGAAGTCCTTCTGGTGTCATATCCTGTGGCCAGAGGAAGAGGAAGGTTGTTGTCTGTGCAGGCCATGCAGCTGGGCAGCCATTCTGCCCACAGGCTAAGAGTGCAGCCCCTGCTGGTGTTGAGTGTGCACTGTAAGGTTGTGGAAGTAGGAAGATTCTGAGGCTTGAGAATTGATAACCCTGTGTAAACCTTTACGATTGCTACATAGATGGACTTACTTGTCTGGACATCATGTTCCTGCCAACAGTGTGCCATGACCATTCAGGTATTCTGAAGTCCAAAATATCCAGAAGCACATGATTTTTTTCCTATGCATGTGTGACCACCATTTTGAGGCCCCACATATGTGTGGTGGCCATATTCAAGGCAATGGCTCCTGGGGCCTATTTGCACTTAGGCCTCTGGTGTGCAATTAGGACAATTAAACAATTTCCCCAATATCCTGGGAAAATGCTGGGGTAACCACAAATATGTCTGGCAACCCCAACATAGCCCTAAGATACTAGTGGATTTTGCACCCTGTTAGGAGGCAGTCTTAGTCGTCCTGTAAGTTAGTTCAGTTGTATTTCACTGAAAGTAAATATGTGTCTTGGCTATGTTAATATAACATTACAGTGTGCTGATTTCAATTTTGCTGAAATATGTTCTAACATTTCAGTACAACGTGACACAGATCAATTACTAAAGCACTAAGCATCAATTAATGACTGTAGAAACTATATACAAAATTATATTGTGAAAGATAGCTTCTTGTGTGCTTTTATAAGTAAAAAAAAATCCTGGTTAAATGTTTAATGAACATGCAGGGAAAGTAATGAGCAATTGCTCTGTTAATGGAGAGGAGTAACAAATTCCATTAAGATGTGTTTAGATTGGCAAAGCAAAGAGGCTAGAAATTATATGATGGAGTAACAAGTGGTAATTAGTGTCTTCTTGTTCCTCCTATTAGGGCATTTCCTCACTGCCTAGTGTACCGGTCCAGTGAGTCTACCCCCACAGTCAAGGGGCTGATGGAACAGAACATGGACTTGGGCACAAGGACACATATCTCCTTGTTTTGGTTTAGCAGGGAGAACCATTTTGGCAGTGTACCAAATTTTGTTACTTTCATTCCTGACCATCAGAAACCTTTTAGCGTGCTCATATGCATGAACAAGATGGTGTGGGATAGTGCTGGGACTATCCTGGAACTGCTGACCAAAGTACAGATGGGCCACTCCAGTATGGAATTGTTTCTGTAGGAATGTTCCAGCTAGAGTGGTCCAACCCCCACAAATGCAGAAATACCCATAGGCTCTGTGCCTTATCTGTTCTAACATATGCTGAAATACTTGCTACAATTCACATGGCTGTAGTTTCCGCTACTTCTAGGGCCAGAGCACTTACTCTAGCCATAAAAGCAGGAAGCATGTTATCTTCAGGGTCAAGGGGATGAAAGCTCCTCAGTGATGATATAGGTGCTGCCATGTGTAGGATTGCCATGACTGCATAAACATCAAAGGTGAGGAGTTTTTGTTTTCCAGCTTTGATGTTTCTGCCAGGGACTGTTTTGGAATGCACATGAAGTGACACAAAAGCCAGCCTTCAAAAACAAGACAGCATTTCTTGCCACAAAGTATGCACTGGGTTTATACAGTGGTTAGGGTGGGGGCGTGAAGGAAAGCGCCATCAGAGTACTTTTTTTTCTGTTCAGTGTGGAAAGGATCTCCTGTGGTGAGAACTGAATGCATTGGGCTCAGGTTTGTATAGAGTTATGATTGCCACAGGTGGTCTAGGAAGCACAAACCTCCATTTGCCAACTGCCTTTCCAATCCATACCAACCTAAAGCTAGGTTGATTCCATCAGTGTATGCAATTCCATGAAGTCTCAGCATCATGATAAACTTTGAGGATAAAATACTAACTTTTCAAGAAGTATGCACACCTTAAAAATCCCAAATGCATACATCCTTTAAGTATGTTTTAGTGCTTATAAGAAAAGAAACCTAGGTGTTGGTGAATTTTGGCTTTAGACAATGAGCAGTGAAGCCCAACCACATTAGAGGACACCATGTTGAGTATTTCTGTTGTGTCCAAAAACCATCCAAGGATAATTATAATTGCTGACAATGGTATGTAATGAGTCTCCTCCACTGCAGTATGTTTGAAGAATGTCTATACTGATTGGAGCTGAATCAGAAGTCCACAGCTATTTTCAAATTCAGCAGGTCTTATCACTTTACTTGATGTGATTCCAAGTATGCACATTTGTCAAAGAACGTAAAATCCAAATTTAATTTGTGAGTTGGAACAGCACTATTAATTTCTGCTATGAACTTCTAGTATGAAAAATTTCCTGGGTTTGTGTGGTATGAATCTGAATTACGGAATTTATCAAAAATTTATGGCTGGAAAGAATCTAAATGTCACCTGATCCAGTCTTCTAGCTTGGCAAAGGATCCCTCATATCAAAGACTTCTGACACACTAATCTGTACAATAAAAGCATAGGATAATACCTCCTTCCAAATATGAGAAGGGACAAAAAGGATCAAAAGAATGTGGATGCAATTGTAAAATGATGTAACATTTAGAATTGAAATCTTAATTACTTCTTATAAAATAAAGAAACAGACATTTGATAAAAGTGTTAAAATCTCAGAAACCTTATAATGATGAGTTGTGGCATAAGCCTTGACAACTGAGACTGTCATATTAAACATTGCAGGTATTTATGCCCATATAGAGAAAAACAACAACAACAGCATAAATCAAATTGCCATGAAATACAAGAAACAGAATTTCATCTATTACTTTGCACTATGTTCTTAATTGCTCTTTGTTTATTAATTTTAAAACAATACGGTAAAAAAACAATATGGCAGTGGCCATTCACACATTGAATGCTGGAATGGCCATTGCTACGTCAAATGCTAGAAAGAAAGCCCCACACCAGGCCAGCAGCACTCAAAATGCAAATAGTCAGGGCACACCAGATGACCATGGCAATGCTCCAAAGAATATCTTGAATGTGTTTAGACAGGACTAAGGTGATCTGGATGCTATTCACAGCTGAGAAGCTGCCCACTCACCATGCTATTGGAACACAGCATTCGGGAATGAGCTAACTGCTCCTGATTAGCACGTAGACTGCTTTTTTAGTAGCCGCCTGCTGGATGGCTTCAAGGAACCTATGTCAACCTCCTGGGAGTAGCCATAGCTGAGAACAAAGTGAGGAGGGAAGAAATGAGAAAGAAAGGATATTTGACATTCAAAAGGAGGAGGAAGGAAGTGGGGAGGCTATATCATAGGTAGTTCAGCATGATAAAAGTAGCACTTGTCCATGAATCATTTCTACAAAAGTAGTGGAGCCAGAGCAAGGCTCCAGCTGGAATCCTTGCTTTGATCGCACCACACATCATTTTGGCTCTCAATGAACACAGACAAAATAGGTTAGACAATACAGAGCAGACTGTACCAAATGTACTAATCTGAATAATATCAGGCAGGCACTCATTAAAGTGTCTTGGAAGTCTTGAATAGAAACTGGGGGGCGGACTGGGAGGCATAGGCTGCATCTACATGTTCTCTTTGGGCTGATAAAGGGGGTCGCCAGGGGGTGGGATGCTCACAAGGCCTTGTGCCAAATACTGTATCAAAGGGAATGAACGTGTTGGAAAATCAGGCTTGTGTGATTTTCCCAGAGTTTGCAGTGTAAGACTCTGCAGTGATCCCAAAAAAGCACCACTCGAAAGACTAGTGAAATAAAAGTTAACTTTACTTAAAACACAACAAGAACAACATGGTACAGACTGATCTGATCTGCACATTAGTGAAGAACACAGAGACCCCACCCACTGCTGGTACATTCCACCTACAGTAGATACAGGAATAGTTGATTTTAAGCTGGACAATGCTGAGTGCCTGTCTGATGGCAGGGTGCTAATTCAGCATGAATCTTCATTGGTCCGTGGTCCTGCTTTCTCCATTTTTAACTTCTGGCTTTTACATTTGTGATTCCTGATGTGCTTAATCCTATGGATTGCTCACTTGTGTAAGAATTTTCTACTTGAATATAGGTTTGATTAGCCTTCACTTACTTGCTATGTGTAAGCTTCTTCTGATAAAGCAGCTGCTGCCTCAGCTTAAAACTCCACTAATTAGTCTCAGCTGGCCAGCAAGCTGAACTACATAACAATATCTGCCTTTCTAGCTAGAAACAGATGAATCAACTGAACGTAAATTCTTGCAAATTTCTTTTAATTCCAGTCTTAAGTTATATTCACCTCATTACTGCAGCAGTTTGCATTTTAAAGTTTCTCAAGTTTTTGTTTTTAAAGTGAACATTCATATATGCTTTTTTGTGCATATTTTCATTGAATACATAATTTTGCATACATTTTCCTCATTAGAACGTGTTTATATATTTACATATCTACTTACTAATATACATATTTACAAACATTTCCCCCTGAAGTATGTTCTTTTGCCAGCACTTGTTAGAGCATCCCATCACAAAGTTTATAGTAGTATACATTTCTACAAAAGTTTGTCCAGTTTCAATATTATTCTAGGAAACACAAACTGAAAAAAAAATTCTGGTCATCTCAATTATGATGCTCTTTATAAATTCTGAGACCAAAGAGCTCTAGAATTGTAGTGTATCTGGGTTCCTGCATTTCTCTTTCCGTGTATACAGCCCCTGCTCCTTGTAGCTATGCTGTGGTAGTGCATGCGAGAGGACAGGAAGGATTCGGTATCTCAGAACCGTGTTCAAATACTTTGTGAATCCACACACAACTTGGACAGATGACGTGTAAGACTCAAGTTGCATCCCTATCCCTCTTCTGCTACCAAATGGTTCTGATTAAGTATGTCACCTCTGAATAATCTTTACTTTTATTTTATTTCAGGGGGAAAAGAAATGTGAAAGAAAGCAAAAACAGGCTCAGAATAGCTTAATTACATTCTAAAAAGAATGTTGCCTTTGCACATTGTCTTAGATCCTAAAAACATCATTTTGAAACTTAGCAACATTCCAATAGCCCTTTCATGTGGTTCTATGGCTAATGGAAGGGAAAATATACCACAAATTATGTCAACAGCATGTCTTCCAATTTTCAGTTTTAAGAGCTGGTAAAAAGAAAACTTATTTTGTGAACTAATCAATAGCTGCTTCTCCTTTTCTTTGCATTGTTCTTTTCCATTGGGAACAGCAGTAGAGAAACAAGGAACAGCACATCAGTGGGATGCTCAGGTTTCAGCTGCCTCCATGTAAATCAGCTGTTTTGTTTCCACTTTTGATCACCATTCATAACAAAGTCTATATAGAGAGGCAGCATAGCGTGGCCTCATAGCATAGGTTATCCTATACTGGCACACTTCAGGTAACCCTGGTATGCTTCATGATCTGTTGATATTACAGATGGCCCATCCCAGCCTATCTTGAAAGGCCAGGAGTGAAAGTACCTAGCTTCTCAAATTGCTGGCTAGAGCTATTTTGGTCAGGTGTCCAGCAAAAATGTGCCAGGTGTGGTATTCTCAATCAGTAACCTGTGTGTTAGTCACACATGGGCCACTGATTTCCATCCTCTATGGATGGAAGATTCTAACAGGGACATGGACTCCTGGGGTGTTTCTGCACTGGTTGCTAAAAAACAGATTAAAGAAAATCCCTTTCCCAGCGATCCGTCCTCCAGAGGATCCGTCCAAAATAGGGACGGATCTGAAGAGGCCTTGCGTGTATGCACATGCGTGGGGAGGACAGATCCTGTAGGATGGATCTTCTGGGTGCTGTGCGGAGGCTGCAGCACCCATTCCCAAAGGCAACTGAGCTCCTGCACCACTAGTGCCACCCCCGGAGCCGCGGGACTGGAGCATTCAGCTGCCAGTCACCACATGTTTCTGCCGGTGTGTGGTGCGCAGGGGAGGGGCTCCAGAGGCAGACCGGCCTGCTTCCACCCCTCCCAAGATGGCAAGCAGCTTCACATCTGTCCCCTTGCCTCTCCATGTGTGGAAGCGTCCTGCTTCCACACAGACCCGGGTGAGGGGATGGATTAAAGACCTAATTTTTCAGGTCTTCACCGAGGACAGATTTTTCGGTGGCAAGACCCCATTAAGGACAGATTTTGCGTGCCGCTGTGTGGAAGCGGCTGCCTAGAAGGGTACCTCATCTGTCCTCCAGTGCGAAAGGTAAGTTTCTAAGTGTCTTGTGTGTCTAATGTGTCTTTAATGTGGTTTCCATGGCCAGTGTGGAAACACCCCTGGAAGACAGTCTAATTGGTCTCCTGAGTCAGTCTCCTGATTAGGGATGACCATGAATAACTGAAATCCAATTGAATTTGTTCGAATACAAATCAAATGTCTTCACATTTGAATTTAAACATTTGAACATATTTAGAATATTCCAAAACATTCATTTGAATGATTCAAATGTACAGATATGTATCAAATATTATATGTATGTGTACGCATTTGTGCTTATAATATGGAACAAAAACAGGATGCATATAAAATGCATACAGATGAGTATAACAAATATGGATGTTGTCTTTTTAAAAAAATTTTTTAGTTTTTTATTACAATTGCTTTAAACCCCCCTCCCCCCTCCCCCCTGGGTAATACATAATTCCAAATTTTTAATACAATACATTGAAAAGGCTACACAATTCATAATACTCCATTGAGAAAATTAAACGTAACTTCATTTTCTCACTTTCACTCCTAAGCTTATTTAAATATATTTTAACTATCATCCATTTTTGTTTACATATTCTAACCTTATCCAAATTATATTATTCATACGACTATTCTATATTTCTACTGCTATCACATTAATTATATAATTATACCATTTATTAATAGACCATTTCCTTCTATCCTTCCATCCACTCACTAAGACTATTTGAGCACATGTTAACAATTGTTCTACTATTTCCTTCCATTGGATAGTTGGAATATTGTTTAACTCCAAATGTAATACTCCCATTCTCCCTGTTATTGTACATTGTATATTCAGCATATCACTGATTTCTTTCTCTATCTTCTTCCAAAATTCAGATACTATAGGACATACAGATGAGTATAACAAATATGGATGTTGTTGACATTCGTATCTTTAGATTCGTATCCACCATTCAAATGAATAGATTTGAATGTAATGGATTCGAATCGGTTTTTGTTGCATTCGGATTTTAAACATTTGAATTCAATTGAATGTTTTAACATTCAATTCAACTCGAATTCAAATGCAAAAAAAAAAAAATCATGCATACCCCTACTCCTGACCCATTCCAGTCACAGACTATAATGGCTTTGTTCGGATATAATAAAAGAGGTGCCTCAGAAGTGCCTCAGAGAGACAGGGTGGCCCTCATGTTCCAAAGTCTTTCTAATTAACCTTTTCTAGCACAGGAAAATGGGCCACTTGTAGTTGCACCATCCCTCTGCATCAGGAGTTGTTTCCTGTCCCAAATGGCTGTAGTTGCTTTCCTTATCCATGGTGGCCCTGCAAATAGAGACTACTTGTGGCCTCTCCATGCCTCCACAGATGCTTGAGTTAGGAGACGTCTCTAAACTGGGTGACCTTGGGCTAGTCACAGCTCTCTTTCTGTGCTCTCACAGCCA
>MTQE01003428.1:15188162-15222742 GCA_014337955.1 Aspidoscelis marmoratus | reverse complement strand
TGGGTGACCTTGGGCTAGTCACAGCTCTCTTTCTGTGCTCTCACAGCCACTGAGGTCACCATGGGCAGGGGACTGGAGCCAACTCCCAACCAAAGAAACTATGGAAGCACAGCAGTGCCACGAGCAGCCTCTTTACCAGGACTGCTACAGCCAGGATGGCAACTCACTCCCAGTTGCAGCGGCTACAGCCACTTTTCCCAGGGGCACTCCAGGGAGACAACTGCCAACCTCCTCCAAATATTTCAAAGCTTCACCAAAAAGGTGATAGTTTTGCTACACTTCTTGCATGAAGGCTGGCTTATGAAAGTAGGCCCATTTGTTTTCTTTTACACTTAGGGTGCTTCCGCATTGGCCACTAAACACCCGTTAAGCACTCATTAAGCACGGATTTGAAAAACCTCATCTGCACTACAACATCCATTAGAGACACATGTGTCTGCATTGGCCCATGCGAGATGTGTCTCTAATGGGTGTTACGAGGCCCTTAATACTGATTAAGGGAAGACTACCTTGGAGGTAGTCTTAATGGGTACTTAATGGGTACTTGTGCAGTTAAGACATATCCATTTAGGATGCTTCTGCAGATGCACAAGTGTCCTTAAGTAGGCCCTCCACCCAGCCTCCATGCTTGACTCCTCTGGAGCCAAGCATGGCAAGCCAGGGGCCTCCTATGTCTGGGCTCCCCCTCACCCCAGAAGCCATGGATCACAGCTCCTGGAGCTAGGGGGCACTTCACCTACACACACACACACACACTACCCACCCCAGGGCGAGCTTCAGGAAGCCCTCTGCACATGTGTACAGCCCTGGCCAAAAGGGAGGTGTGCTGCATGCACACGCAAACCGCACCTGGCCCCAGCAGCCAGAACCGGCCTGGGTGCCTGACGGTAAGGAGAGGATTGCATGCGCTCACCCCAGGGTCTGTAGAGGGATGTAGGTGAAGCCCCCCTGGCCCGAGCATCCGTGATCCGCAGCTTCTGGGGCGAGTGGGAGCCCCTAGATAGGAGGCCCCTGACTCGCCATGCTTGGCTCCAGGAGCTAATCATGGAGGCCTGGGGGAGGGCCTTCGGAGCACGGATTGGGATGGGTGCTGCGTGGATTTACTTTTGCACAAAAAGGCATGAACATTTGAATTTGTGCACGAATGTGAAATTGCCATAGATATTTGGTACATTAGGTACCACTGAAAAGCAGCATAGTAAGCCAAACATTCCCTCAGGTCCCAAAGTCAGAGTTCACTTTGCTCACTTTGTTGTGGGAGACACTTCCTAGCTGACTTCCAGCAATTCCACAAGTATTTGATTCATCCAGATTTCTGATATCTAGCAGGACCTCTATGAATATGGCCCTGTGCAAAAAGGAACATAGTTGCAGTTGTTCCTTAGGCCTTCCACAGCTAGTATATATCAGGAAATTCTTTTATTCTCACTTCAGCTTTGAACTTTGCATCATTTTGAGAATTCATGAAGTGAGTTTTTGGTTGTTGTTTTTAAGGAAAAGTTACATCAGTTTCTCCACGGAATATATATTTTCTGGTAGAAGATATTTTGTAATCAATAGAATGAACTTTGTATTATGCCAGAACTCAAGAAGACTGTAACAGCAAAACATGAAAATACCTGAAATTTGTATGCATTTTGCTTATAGGGTTCAGAAATTGAATGCAAAATGTACATTTAAATGTAAATGCTGTGTACTGACAGGGTTACTTTCAATGGGCTGCACACTGTGATGTGACTCACCATTCACATTTTGCAACATTTGAATGGTGAAAAAAAGTATTACACACATAAAGTTTTATTGGTAGAAACAGAAGTAATTTGCCATTACCCTCAATGAAGAGCTGAATTGTGCACCTACCTTAATACTTTGGAAGTAGCACAAAAAGGAATTTTGGTCATATGACTGCTTGAGAAACTGGGTTTGGTAACTCAAGATCTTACCTGATAAATGCCAGATTCATGATCCCAATAAAGAGAAGTGTAATGAAATGGCCTTTGCTTTGAGGTATGAAGTCACATTTGAAAGGTTGGGGGAACCTGTAATATATATATATATTACAATCGTAGAATAAACTTGGGACCTCTAAGTCCAACCCCCTGTTCAATGCAGGATCTTCTAAACTATCCCAGACAGATGTAGGTCCAACCTCTGCTTGAAGACCTCTAGTGAAGGAGAGCTAGCCACCTCCTGTGGCAACCTATTCCATTGACTGATTGCTGTCACTGTTAGGAAGTTTTTCCTAATATCTAATTTGCACTGACTCCCCTGAAATTTCATCCCATTGTTTCTAGTCCTCCCATATTGTGCAAGTGAGAATAGGGACAATCCCTCTGCACTGTGACATTCCCTCAGATAGTTGAAGACTGTGATCATGTCTCCTCTCAGTCTTTTCTTCTTTAGGCTAAACATTCCTAGATCCTTCAACCGTTCCTCATAGGATGTGCTTTCTAGACCACTAACCATTTTGGTAGCCCTCCTTTGGATTTGCTCTAGTTTTTCAATACTGGACACAGTATTCTAGATGAGGTCTGACCAAGGTAGAGTAAAGAAGAATATTTACTTCTCTGGGGTGTTTTTCCACTAGCACTAAGTACATTTTAAGGACCCATTTGGCTCAGAGCAGGAAGACCCTATTTCCACTACAGACCCCATTAGAGCCACTTTGTTTCCACCTGTTCTAGGGAAATCCAGATCATATGGGTCCTTCAGGACCTAAAATCCGGATTCCCTGTAGACCGCATACAATGGGGTCTTCAGGCATCAAATCCGGATTATACAGAGCCTGTTTTCACCACAATCAGGCAATGGGGTCTATGGGTGGCTTGGGGGGGGTACCATGGGGGGGGGCACCCCAAAACTCAAAGCTTAAAGGCCATGCACATTCTCCGAAGCTGGCTCCGAAGTTCCTCTGAAGTAGCCTTTCAAGAGTAGCACAGGCTCTGAAGAGGATCCCATGCAAGAGCAATGCCTTTGTCAAAGGCTCTGGAAAATCTTCAAAGTTTGTGGCAGATCACTCCAGAGATTCTCTGGAATCTCCAAAGACAATCTTCGAAGAATCTCCAGATTGTCTATGGAGATTGCACTCCCTGTCCCCCCAAAACACTTGGGGTGACGGGCAGGCCCCATGTGGGTAGAACCGGATTTGCCACATGGGTGCTCCAACATTTCCACTGTGAGCAAGCTAGCACCCATTTGCTATTGGGTCCTAGACCAGCTGTGGAAACACATTGGATACCAGATCCAATGAAGGGAAGTGCCCATTCCTTAGATCTGGATTAAGGGAGGTCAGTGGAAAATCCCCCCTAGACCCAATACTCCTCTTGATGTTTGCCTTTTTTGCTGCTGCGTCACATTGTTGACTCATGTTCATCCTCTGATCAGCCAGTATGCCCAGATCCTTTTCACTTGTACTACTTCTCAGCCTAATTCCTCCCATTCTGTATTCATTGTTATTACCAAGATGTAGGACTTTGCATTTGTCCCTATTAAATATCATTCTGTTAGTTTCAGCCCTCAGATCAAGCTTATCTAGATCATTTTGAATCCTCTCCTTCTCCTCCCTAGTGTTAACAGTCCCTCCTAGCTTTGTGTCATATACAAATTTGATCAGCATCCCTTCGACTCCCTCATCCAGATCATTTATAAAGATGTTGAATAGCACTGGACCCAGGACAGACCCATATGGAATTGGCATTACACATTTCCCACATTCAATGTTCTAATGTTATGACACCTTGTGCCTAGGGATACAATTTGCTCAGGCCAGCAACCCTGGATCACATTATGAGCTGTTTCACTGGGAAGATTTACATATGGCATACCACATTCAAAGCAGTCTCATAATTATTTCCCATGGTAGATTAGCACAGCCATTCACCATAGACTGAGTTGGTCTATAGGCACATGGAGCCCAGCACCATTTCACTAGAGTCCTGGAAATGACCCTGGTGGTAGGCCATTTCTAAGTGCCCAGTTAAAAAGTACTGGTCAATGACTTTGAAGGCTTGCTGCAGGCTACTGCTTTGTTTTTGGCCCAGATCACTTGATCTGGGTCAAAATGGGTCTTGCACAGTGCACACTAATGCACACCATGTGGAAGTAATTTAAATATATAAAGGAATGTCTGCTCCCATATAACTTTTCTTACTAAAATCTACAGTAGAGGGTGTTTTGGTAGGGCCACCTCCAACAAAGTCAAAGGTGCAGAGCATGAGAGAGATTCTTCTCTCCTTCAGATCACTGGCAGATTTGTGCGAAAGGAGACTTTCTTTTATATATTTATGTCCCTCTGTGATGAATCTAGTCCCATCACTGAATAAATTTAGACTAGTGATAAATTTCCCTAGCCTTTGGCTGAAGCAGCAACCTGCCCTCCCTTTTAAGGTACCGTTAGCTATTTGTTTTAGTGAGTTCAATTTTTAACTATGCCCTTTTAATTGTTTTTGTTGTAACTGATCTTGACCCCTTAGGGTATGACACAAGATAGAAATACAAATAAGTTTAGAAAATACTGAAGTAGCTACAGATGAATACTGAAGCTGGAAATGAATGTGTCTAAAAATGTACAAGCCTGTGAAAGTTTAATAGCTGGAGCCTACAGCAATTTTACCACAGCCAATGAGAAAGCATCTTCCATATAGAAAATATTTACAAGATCACACTGAGAGCTGTCCTTGCAAGATAGCTCCAAAGTCCCAGAATTCTCTTTGCAAACTTGAGCAGTATTTGAACATAATATAAGATGCTCAGCTTGTTAAATGTGCTTTGCCATAATTCAGTGGCATAAGACATACACTCCTTGCTTGCAGAGTGTCTATCTGTTGTTAGAAAGGGAAAGAAATAAAGATAAGGGATGAGTAAAGTTCCTGACTGAGAACATTACTGTATTGTACTTTATACAAATAAACACTAGACTCATATGTTAGGTTGGGGTCAAAGTGGTTATCACATTGATTGAAACATAACGGTACCTATTTCCTCTCACCATCATTCTTTCTACAATTTTCAAATCTTTATATTTTGTGATCTTTGTACGTTCTTTTTTCTTTAACTCTGCTGTCACCAGATATTGCTATGCTAAAAATTCACACCTTCTTCTCAACTGCACTAAAACTTTGTTAGTTTGTATTTAAAAGTCCCCAAATATTTTAATCTGCATATTTTCTATCACTTTTTCAATAGTACTGTATGCTTCCACCGGTTTTTTTGTTGTTGGCAGATGATCATCGTGATTATTACTATTACTGCTATTGTGATGGTACTGGCAGTGTTCACAAACAGTCTCCCAAGCACTCTTCATTATCAGGTTTTAATGAATTAATCAGATTTTTTTTTAAGGCTATATATCATCAAATTTGATAGTTTGTTCTCCAGTATGATGGCAGAAAGTGTCTGGGCCCCTCCACAGATTGTCACAAGAGCCCCTTGTGGAGACTTTCCTGTTTAGTGTGTGAGAAGCAATCTCAGAACTGATTTCATGCCTTGAAGGCCACTCGGGTTTTGCCATGCTCTCTCAGATCCCTTCGGATCTCAGACCAGTTTGGATCCACCTCAAAGGTATATTGAATGCTGTGTAGAGGCACAGCTGAAATTATTATTTATAACTATAGCTATTATTTATAACTATAACTATAGTTCAATTCCATTGGAATCCCTGAAATTTTGACTGTAGTCCTGGAGTTGTTTTGGGGTACCACTAAGTCACAATTGACTCCTGGGTGACCATATAGGAACCTCTGTGCAGTTTTCTTGGCTTCCAAGAAGTTTGCTTTACCACTGAGCTATAGCTACTCCTAGGTCTTGGAGCAGACTGCTTCATGAATTTAATTCCTTAAATTCTACACACCGTCTTTTGATTTGTTTGGAGGGTAAGGATGGGGAACTTCCATGCAAATCAGTGGGGTTTTTTTAATAGTCTATGCTTAAGTATGAGAAAAGGACAGAGAGAAAATGACTGAAGAACTGGAGCTGAGAGTGTCTGCTGAGCAAACAGGCTGATTACGTCAAGGGACAAGAAGAGCAGCACTTGGAAATCAATACAGATGAGGCTTTGAAAAGGTTGACTGAGTGCACTGGATTAGCTATTGATTTTTGTCATTTTCACAGCTAGTGCTGTGCTCTCCACCCGCTGAGGCCATTAAACACGGAGACCTTAAACCTCTAATCCCTTGCTAATAACAAACAAGACAATGGCCCTGAAAGCTAAGGATCTAACAGAATGTCCAATAGTTTCAGGGCTTTATTGAGTGCTCTGTTGCCTAGAAAGCAATCTGAAGAAAGGCTGGGGACACTGGTTAGAGACAAAATGCAGCTGCAGCTAGAGATATGGATCATTAAGCTAGAAATTGGAGCTTAGAATTAAACTGAAACCAACTGTAGCCCCATTTCCCCTTCATGTCCTTTTTGGGAAGATGTGATACTTTATTTTTCTTGCACCCACTCAATGGCTGTCAATTGGGTTGCTGACACTTGAAATAGAAACATTCCACTATGAGAATTGTGTTGTTTGGATCCAAGCAATGAGTCTGGGAGAATGTATAACATTTCTTACACATCACATACAAACACAGTACGTGGCAGATTCACATACATCTAGTAATAAGTTAAACTTTAGTGACAGATGGTAACTAGATTATCTGGTTATACTGATCAGCACTTTCAAGACCTTCCCTGTTCTCTTTTCATAGGAATTAGAGGCTGTTTCTGCATGGACCCTGAAGCCCCTATCAGGACCCCAACAGGGACCCATGTGGAACGGATCCCCCACCTACCCTCGACACGGACAACCCCATGAGGACCCCATGAAGGACACGTCATCTGCATGAGTGCCTCCTGAGTCTGGTCCTAATGGGGTCTTTGAGCCCATAGATCTAGATTCTTGGTGGACTTCTTTAATCATGTCTTCAATCCAGTCTTCTTCCTTAAGACTAGATTGCAGAGGATGCTTCTGCACGTGTGTCGGGCCAATGGTAATTCAGGAGCCGGCCTAGAGAAGGTGACCCCTGAGTGGCTTAAATGTGGAGCAATCATGCCACACCACCAGCAGAACTTCCTCCTCAGGCCTAATCAGGGCCTAGGGAATAGAGATGTGCACAACATTCATAACATTCAAGATTTGTACAAATTCAGCCAAATTTGGACATTTGAATTCAAATTTAATGTTGGCACGTTTGAAGACTGACATTCAAATTCAAATTGAATGTTTCAATACATTTACATGAAGCTTTGTATGGGATTCATATGGGATTCATATGGGATTTGTATGGGATTCGTATAGGATTGAACATTCATATTGAATTTGAATCCTACCACATTTGAAGGGAATCTATTTGAACAGATATGAATTTTCTTGCATTCAATTCAATACAAATTGAATACCCCCAAAAACATTTATGCACATCCCTACAAGGGAAGGGTTTTAAGGTGGCCACACAGTGGCCCTGTTTAACACCCATTGCCATTAGGTGCTAAATGCCCCTTGTGGACCTATGGGGTCTCCAGAAAGATCCAGAACACAATGGACTAGATTCCTTGAGGACTGGATCCCAAAGATCTGGTCCTCCTTAATCCAGATTTAACGAAGTGTGTCTCAGCTATGTGTCCATGTTCTCTGAGACTGATGATAACAGTACTCCAGAACATCTCAAGGATTCTAGGGTAGTGAAGTCTGGTCATGGTGTGGACATCCTTGGCCATGCTGCAGGCCACTGCTTTAATTTTTGCTGAGATCTCATTCCTGTCTTCAAACAAAAACTCATTGGGCTGATTCTATCATGTGTCTGAATTTTCTGATGCTTAATATTCCTCAGAGATGAGTGAACTCAGTAAACAGTTGATCTTTTCTTAGAAGGTTTTGCTGAGTTTACCTATGTTAAATTGGAGAACAAAATTATAAAATGCCAAAGCATTTTGAAATGTTGATGATGACAATGATTAGAAAAAAATGAAATTTTCAAGAAGATAGCACAAAGTAGTAACAATGCTCCTCTACAACATCATTAAGTGGCACAGTATAGGTTACCAGGAATCATATACTTGCCGAACAAGTTTGAGACAGTAATAGAAAATGAGCAGGGTAAAATACTGTGGGATTTCTGACTACAGACAATGTCTTGCACATGACACCTCTAATATAAATCAGAGAATGACTGCACACAATGGCTGCACATTACCAATGCCTGGTCCCCTCCAAAGGTGCAGCTTTCCCAGATTCAGATTTTTCATGAGCTGGTGTTATGAGCAATATCCTTGGAAATATTAATTAAAGGGTGTTTTTCCACTGTCACTAGACGTACCCATTAAGTACCCATTAATGGGTACAAAAATGCTATTATGTATCCATTAATGGGTACTTAATGGGTACTTTTAGTGACAGTGGAAAAACACCCAAAGATCAACCCCTGCAATTTTAAACTCGAAGAGGAGGAGGAGAGTTGGGTTTCATACCCAGCTTTTCTCACCCTTCAAGGGTACTCAAAGTGGCTGACAAAGCTTTCTATTATTCTCCACACAACAGACACCCTGTGAGGTAGGTGAGATTGTGACACAGGCTTTAGAAATACAAAATGATCCATAAAATCAAACAGTCCACAATGAAAAACTGATCCAGAGAAAGAATTATTCCAAAACAGACTTAAACAAATCCTAGGTTCTTGGAAAGGTGTGCAAATACAATACATTTGAAAAGTGAAGTATGTGGCTTGCTAGAATTACACATGAAAAACTGAAGAGTAATCTGTACCTTGCTGCATTGTAGGAATTCTTTAAGCTGAGTCTTCTTTTGGCAGACATTTCACTGCCAGGATAGATATCATCATTAGTTGGGTGGTATAATGTGTGCAAAAACAAAACTCAGCATGGAGAAGTCCTACAATGCAGTGCTTTCACCTGAGCTACAGATATTCACCGCTACAGCAAAAGCCTTCATTTTTTCTTCTTATTCCCACCCCTTGATATTTATGGCCATCGTTACCATTACAGTGTCAAAACAGCTGTGTGGCTCTGATATGGTCTTATCTGCCACACTTATTATTCTGTCTTTCACACGTTGTGCACACTTTTGCAAGGTACCCTACCCCTACACACATGCCTTTATGTTATGATGAACTGACATTTATGCCTGTCCAGCTCTTATTGTTTTGGAGGACCTGAAAGGCACAAGGCAACAGAAACACACAGCTTGCTATTTATTTCACAGGAGGTGGAACACATTTTTTGTTTTATCTCTTTCCAGACAGTTAGCCTGGTTTAATGGACTGTCTTTCAACCTGTGCATAATTCTTCTTCAAATTAAATTCTGTTAGAAGCCTGGTATAATACACACTGTGTTGTCAGCTCATTACTTTTATATCCTTTCTTGTTCTGTTTATGTGAGCAGAGGTTTAATTAACAATAATCTACTGTGTAGGTAAAGGGGAAAAGCCTACCTGAATATGTGTATTTATGTCTTATTATTATATTTTGGAGCTCTTTCTTACAGTGAAATAATTTGCTTCTGCAGATGGAGTATTTTCCTCCTATATAAACACTGGCATGAAAACCTTCTTTTTTCCTGTGAAGCCCTTTGTGAGTTATTCAGCTATATTCTTAATATGACATTGGCAATGCCCTAAAGCAAAAATCAGTACTATTAATTTCCTAGACTTACTGTGATCCTTATAAAGCATCAGTTTCATAGTAAGGATCAAAGGCTTGCCTGAAAAATTACCAATTGTCTTGATATTGTTAAGAGAGATCAGAAGTCTACCTACCATTAATTCATGAGGAATCCTTTCCTTCAGGATACCCCCAAACATCTCCAATTTGTTCAAGAACATATCAGTAGAATCAATGAAAGACCTTTTCAGAAAGATGCAATAGAAAGTCTTCATTCAGATAAAGCTTTCTGCGTGGTTGAATGGAGCATAGGAGCAAGAGGTCCTCAGTCAAACAATCAAGGCTCCATTACACCCCTCTATGTCTGCTAGAACATTTCTGCAGGTGGAACCCACCTGCCGAAGCCACGTTCCTTGGCTGAGATTCCCACTGGTAATTAAAAAAAAATGCAGCTGGTCAATAAAAAAATGCAGCTGGGCATTAGGGTGCACACCCTACATGCAATGCAAAATTACTAGTTTCCAATTAGCATTGGGGTGAATGAGCAATCAAACACATACACACCCATGCCAACTCAGAGATCAAAGCAGCATCAGGATGGGAAATACCATTCTGATGTTGAGTCACTGAAAATGGCCACTGGGATAAGTAGCCATGTTCCCATTACCACCTAAAACTGTTTAAAAACTGTTTTAAAATGGTTTGGATCCTCGTCGTTCCCACCCCCAATCAATTAAAACTATTTAAAAGTGGTTTGGATCCTCATCGTCCCCATTTGCGAACAGTTTTAGGGGTATTTTGAGGATTATTTGGCTTTAAAATGGAATAAATAAACATCTGTTTTTTCAGGTGTTTTTCCCAGTTTTGGCTTTTTTAATGCTTCTTCCTTATTGTTGTGGGAATGCTAGAGTAATATTTGGGCAAATACATCATGAAATAGATGGGGTTTCACCCTGCATGTCAGCCCTTTTCAGTTAAAATGTACAGCAGCCGTTTCATTGTAACAATCCATCCACTTCACACTGATAACAATGTTGCAATTTTGTGCAATTCTGTTTGTTTAAAAATTCTGACCTTTAAAAAGGGAAAGGGGGGAAACTGCTGCAGGATCTGGGAGATGTGCGTATGTTTAAGTGTGTGTATATGTGCAGGCAGCAGTGGCAGCAGAGCGAGCCAGCCAGCCAGGGTGCTTTTTTTTAGAGGGAACCCCTGTTTGGGATGGTGGCTGTGGAGGTGAGTGGGTGAACGGGGCTTGAGTTGCCACTGCTGCCATGTGCCCTGGACAATGGGGAGAGGAGGGGAAAGAATCACTTTCCCCAATCCATTTTTGGAAGCATTTTAAGTGTTTAGAGTGGGAACAGAAAATTGGGGTTGAATCCGATTGCCAGAAGCTGTTTGCTTCCTTTTAACCTGTTTTACATAAATCCCGTTGTAGTGTTGTGTATAGTGCTTTATTCCTTGAGTGGGAACTTACCCAGTCATTTACTCACCACTATCTTGGCTTATCTTGTGTTGCCTGGAGTTTGTTGTATGGATGCAGCCATAATGTTCTTGTTTTTGTTGTTGTTTAAATATAGCACAGTCCTTCTGATTTGGCTTACTATGTGTCCTTTGAAAAAGTTCTGTTATTTCCCAGGAGAACAGCCAGCAGTATCAGTTGTTTTGTATTAGACTCCATCTGTCACAATGCTGGTAGGAGAGTCTTACTCAAATGGACAGAACTCTGAACCTATCTCATAAAAGCCCCAAAGGTTTCTGAACATGGAATGCCATACACACAGCCTAAATTTCCCAGCTAGAACAGCAGGGTGAGACCTGAGCTGCATCTGGACATCAATTATCTATCCCACTATAATTGGATATTCTGGAATAAAACATGGATATTCCAGAAGATCCATGCTTTATTCTGGAATATCCAAATACAGCATTAGAAAAAATAACTTACATCTGGATGCAGCCCTGGGAACTCTTCAATTTAAGAGCATAGAGGAAACATGATGGTCCACATGTTGGCCCCATGCTGATACCTCTGTAAGGATTGACTTCAGAATGGGAAATCCCTCTATGAAAAACAGGCTGCCCTTTCAGAACATGAGGTGGGACACATCTGCACCTTGTTTATAAGCCTACATTGTCTATTATCCATCATATAGATGGTTCTTTACACTGGGGATACAACTGCTTGGGCAGGCTGGAGAATAGTGCATCTATGCTTTACTAATCAGAGGTGGGAAAAGGGTTATTCCATACTGGCTTGATACCAGGTTTGCAACTGTGCTACAAGCTTTTCTTTCATACACTGGTGTTGTCTAAGGCAGACCCAGAACCCAGTATACTTTTATTATGATTTTAGGGTGAACCACATAGGATGGGATAGGGAAGGAAGGAAGGAAGGAAGGAAGGAAGGAAGGAAGGAAGGAAGGAAGGAAGGAAGGAAGGAAGGAAGGAATGATCATTTGCATTCCCTTCTCCTTAACATTAAAAGAGAAAAAGTGAGGTAACTCTTGAAATTGATTCCTTATGATTTTATCTAGTCCAGTCCTTGGAATATGTCTCAAAGCAAGTGTGGATGCTTATTTACGGTGCTTAATAATAACTACAGTATGCTAGAAAACTCAGACAGTAGAAATCACTTTAAAGAATTCTAGTACATTGCCTTTTTAAAGTCATTAAGTGAATTTCAGCCTTTGGTAAGTATTTGATTCTTCTTTCCAAAATTCAAGAACCAATTTGCTTATGTTGCTGGGAACTCAGCTCCTTTACTCCTCACTGACGAAAGCATAAAGTGGGTGTTGTACTTTTCAGACTACAGATGCTTAGCAGTATGGAAGATTAGACCATAAATTTCGGGCTGTGGGATTATTAGCAAAGGAAGACAATATGAGATGTGAATTACTGAGCTCCTCTCATTCTTGGTGAATTATTAAGTGTAAGGCCAAAGACTGAAAATATTATCAGCACAACAAGGACTTAGTTAATAAACTATAATTCAGGATTGCAGTGTGTGATTGCAGCACTGAAACATTATGAAGGTTGGCTGTTGTTGGATTTTTCAAAGTAGTCATATATGTTCATTAAGGTACTGGGAACTTCAGAGTAGTAAATTATCTGTATTTTTCCCCTGCAGTACTTCTCATTTTGCCTCTGAGACTGCTTGATTTCACCTCCTGCTTCTGTAATTCCAAAGAGAATAATACACTGTACATTGCTGCTGTTGCATAAACCACCAAAAAGTGCTCGCAGTCATTTATGGCCCTTCCATGTTTACCTGGCCTGATCTGTTGCAGTGGGTCAGGAACAAAGTGATTAGGGATGTGGTTCACTTCTGGGCCTGCTTTTGAGAACCTGGTGAAATGATGCTAGTCTCCAGATGGCCATGGTAGATTGCTTTGGATAAGGAATTCCACTGAGACTGCTATATTTGTCTCCCAGCCCAGTAAAGACAAACTTGACTTTCAGCCTAAAATACCTCACAGAGTTGTTGAGAAGAACAGTAAACACAACATTTGGCTTTATGAAGGAAAAATGTGGCATACATTGCATGTGTAGATATGTAGTGCCTGTCACTGCACTTTGTCTCAAATATACATTTACTCTATTTTGGTACAGTATCCAGAGGGCATCTAAGTACACGTATATGTACATGTACGTGTACCTGTTGTGGTTTGCTTGTTTGCTCTCAGGCTGCATCCACATGGTCCAAATTGAGGGCATCTTACATGTTGCTAAAGAATAATGATCGTAATGATGTATTAATGTTGGTTTCCTTTTCTGGTAGAACAGAGAGTTGTCTTCACATATGTGAAGTACCGTTCTGAATGGCTCCATCCATAATACAATGGGTTATCCTCCTTGCAGTAGCCACAAACAACTGATAGGGGGCACCCCTTCAAATCTGTAAATAGGAGCAATGCTTCAGTCATTCTGAGAGAGCATGTATTCAAACACCTTTATTTTGAAAGATACAACAACATCATTGGTGATGGGAACTTATTCTGCATGGAGCCATCCAGAACGGTACTTCACGTATGTGAAGACAACTATCCATTCCTGGATGGCTCCAGCAGAATATGATGGGATTTACCCAAGCTAAAACAGGGTGGGCCCTTTACTTGAGACCCTTTATGTTACATCTGTGTCCTCTTCTGAGGGAAAAACACTGATCTAACAGTCTGATCACTGTCCAAGTTCTGACAATTTATGAGGTTAAAATATATATACCTATATATACCTCACCCTGATCACTCATCTTGTCAGCTGTTAAATACCGCACAAGTGTACTAGCTCTCTCTCGTGCTAGTGGCTGAAACTGCGCCTGAGGAAGGGAGGGAGCAAACATTGCTCCTATTTTTAGATTTGAAGGGGTGCCCCCTATTGGTCATTTGTGGCTACTGCAAGGAGGATAACCCATTGTATTCTGCTGGAGCCATCCGGGAACTCAAGAAGGTTTAAATATATTTAATAAATTCACAACATCTAAAATACTCAATTAATTAGAAGCTGCTGAAATCCCTGGGTTATGTAATTACCAGTCCCCTCCATGTTAATGGGTAGGATATCTTGAATAATGCTTCTTCATTAGCACCTTTTCACACTTGATTGCCTGCCACAACATTTCCATCCTGTGCACCCTGGGCAGCATAGACATTACACAGAGTCACTGCTATATTAGAAATGATTCCATGTGTGCCTCAGTGCCTTGTAGCCATGATAGGTGTACATTGTAGAGCACATTTTCATGCACCATAATCTACCTAGCTGTTAGCCAGGCAACTCCTGCACTCTCAGCTGACAGCTTTTCAATTGAGCGGAGTCTAGTTGAGCCAGTTTGGTCTGGTGGCTAGGGGGCCAGACTCTTATCTGGGGGTACTGGGTTCAGTTCCGCCCTCCCCCATGAAGCCAGCTGGGTGACCTTGGGCTGCTCACAGCTCTCTTCTGAGTTCTCACAGCCCAACCTACCTCACAGGGTGGTCTGTTGTGGGGAGAAGAATAGAAAAGCTTTGTCAGCCACTTTGAGTCCCCACAAATGGGTGAGAAAAGCAGGGTAGAAAAGCCAACTCTTATTATTATTATTTTCAAATTGAATGGACGAGGTTCAAATCGAGTGTCTGACCAGATGTGGAGGCACAACTACATGCTGCATCTACAGGTTGTCCCAGTAACACCACTGTGCAGGCACACCGGTGCTATTACTGAGACTCTGCAATGGGCACCAAAATGCTGGCATATAGTTAAGCACCTGCTAAGTTTTGAATGCTTTGGCCACCTGCAAGTGTGGATTCCTAAAGCATTCTAAAGCTTCATTTCCCAGTGACAGGAAGTAAAGTGCAAATTCATCCTTAATTCTAAATTATACATCAAGGGGTTGTATAAAAGAGGAACTGACCTGAAATGTCCAACACTTGGTCATTAATGCAGTAATTTCAAACAGAGCACAAAAATTCCACCAGCCATTGTAGGCCCAAGATCTGTTTTTATTTGATCTTTGGTTTCAGCTGCTACGTATTCATTGATACGATAAAATGAATTGTGAAGCAAAATCTGTGATTGCATTGTTCTGCAAGACATTGTGCAATGCTGTAATACAAAGCTTCTTAATGTTCCATGCCAATTTGTATGCTTTTCTTTTTTAAAACCAAATTAGCATTCTTGGATTTAATTTCACATTTCTTGGACAATATTCTACTATATCGTATAAAATTATCCTACTAAAAGCAAAATGTACTCCCTGAAAGTGTACAGGTGGCATTAGATGTAACCTAATAAAATAAAGAGAATAATATCTGCAGTCTCATCAAGGATTTTGTTGTTGTTTAAAGAAAAAATTCAGCTGAATTCTTTTTGGTTAAAATTAAATCATTAGTTTTCCATTGAAAACTCTATATAGGGATACATGTTACATGGACTTGGAACCCATGCAGAAGATATATAGAGGGAAGGTTCCACATGATAGTGGGAGCCACAAAGTAAGCAGAAATTGTTCCTGGAGTTGCCTTCTCTTGCTGTACTTAGCAAGAGTGCATCTTAGCAGTGGCATACTGTCTGCATACATGCCACTGCTCCTAGAAATGGGAATACTAAAGCCAGGAACGTCCCTGGTTTGATGTTTTCACCCAGGGCTTTTTGTAAAATACAAGAAATGGCTGTAGAAATCAGTCCTATTCCTGCCCAGCAGCCAGTAGCAATGTAAATGATCCACCATCCTCTTCTGTTTCTGGTGAGGCATCCTAATGTCAGATGTCCCACCTACCACTAGCCATAATTGGGCAATTGTCAGAAGAAAGTCCAGACCAGCAGCCTTCACCTTGCAACACCTAGAAGTGCTGCATATGCCCCTCTCCTGAACCATTACTGAGGCTGTAGGAATGCCTACAGAGGGCATTTAAGCTATCCATAGCAGGTAAAAGTTGGGAATGGCTCAAGACACTCCAGGGACAGCTGCAGCCAATCACAGTGTAAATGTGTTCCAGAGATCTGCCTATAACTTTTCTGGAGGTAAATGCATAAAGACCCCATGATCTCGCTTATCATTCTGGCCAATATCATTCTCCAATTAATGCTTATGACACAATGAATGCCCCCAGGGTGCAACCCTATGTGGCAAGCGCTCTTGTACCATCAGAGTAACCGTCCAGTGCTATTAAGGCTCTATGCGGATCTTGTCAGAGATTTTGAGAACTGAGAAGATGAGCATGGTCAATATACCCAGAATATTAAGTGACAAAAAGAGGGACTAATATTCTCTTGTGACTTATTATAGGCACTCTATTCTTCTGAGCGAGGATTCTATGCAGTTTTGTTAATCCACAATGGCCTTGCAAAAGCATTACATTCAGAGAGGATTTTGAAATATTTCAAAATTTCCTCATAAAAGGAAGATAACATTCCTACACTAACATAAATTATTGGTTATTATATGTACTGCATTTACAGTTTATTATGTAACAATTGGATAGTTACTTCACCACTGGCGCTTTATTCATTTATTTGTATACTTGTATTCTGCCTATTGGAAAATGACTTGAGTTTCTCTTTGTGTCCATATTTCACCAGACAATACTTGCAGAAATTTCCATTCCTTCTTTGAATTTTTGCATTACCGAGATACATCTATGAAAAGCTTGCTTCGCATGCCTTATTTGTGTCACAAAGCATTTATCCAGGAGGTAGCTATTGGAAGAAAGCTTTTCAGAAACATTCTCCTGTATGTGCAGAAGAGCACTGGATATCTGTTCAATGTATTCAGCTAGGTGATATGCAAGTATTTTTTTTTCTTTCCAGTTTCATGTTGCTGAAGTTATGCATGCATCTAAGAAGCTCTGCCATGCAAAATGAGAGGAAGAGGGTACTAATTTCCATCTCACTTTCTCATTCAGGGTAATTTAAAAATGAAATTAGCATGAAATAACAGAAGCAATATGATAATTAATATCAGTTACCTTTGTTGCTATAGGAACATGACCAATACTTAGTAGACTTATAGATGAGTTAAAGGTGAATGGGGAATCTTAGTCTGACAACATGATATTTCTTGAGTTTATTAGACATTTAGTCAAAAAGGCTAGCAATCAATTATGGGTAAGGTTTAATCCATTTAAAAATTCAGCTATCATGTTAATCCTATGTAATTGGTTCTCCTGCTTAATTAGGCAGTTGTCATTTAGGCAAATAGCAGACATCACCTCATTGTATATGCAACAGTTTTTATGCACATGCAGTAAAAACTTATACATCACATGGAATGGACACTTTCAGGATTCTTAACTCATATTATTGATACTCATAGCTGATTAGTGTCATATCTATGAATCAAATTACATTATTGATTTTGTCAGTCAAATGTTGGTATTTCTATTTGCATCTGTTACAGGAAGTGGTCTGGACTAGGGTGGTGCACGAGTCGTACAAATATTTGATAATACATTTGATGATACAAATCTTGTACACATCCATAGGCATCCCATTTTCATCCTGTACGTATCTGTATGGATGCATATGGATACAAATAAGATATGTACGGATACGTATGCAAGGCATATGTGTCCAAATTAGTCGTATGAATAAATCAAAACATTTGTATTTGTTCAAATACTAAAAAACGAAGTTCTAGACATTTGATTCGAGTTCTAATGTCTGCATTCAGCTGAATTCAATAGAATAATGAATATCGCAAATACTCTTGCACATCCCTAGTCTGAACACATCTCTGTTTGGGGGAATTTAGGTCAGTTCAGCCACTAACCTGAAAGTAAGGGGTCCTTAGCACTTGAGACTTGAAAAATGATAAACTGGCAAAGTGCTCTGTAAAGCAAGCAGGTGGCAAGATAAAATACTTTTAGACTCAATTTCTTCAATACAAAATCAAACACTATCAGAACTCAGCATAAAGCTAAAAACCAGAAGTGGCAGCAACCAGTCAGATTAGCTTGCAATCGCCAATAATGCACAAGAGCAGGGGGAAAGGAAGAAAAGAAACCAACCAACAAATAAAAGGGCTTCTCTTCAAAAACAGGTAAGGAGACCCAGCTGGTATGTGGATAAGTGTCTAAATTCCTCATGCCAAGGAGAAAGTAACAACAAGATTCTTAGCTCCAGAAGACTTACTTCTCCAGACTAATTTTCACCAAGCTGAAAAGGGAAAGTGTGGAGGAGAGAAGAGGAGAGGGTTCTCACTCTCAGCAGTCTGCATGCTCACAGACCAAAGGCGCAGGCTCAGAAGCCAAAAATAATGGGAAAGTGGAATGTTCCACACTCCTTTTGCCAGATGGCAGAGCTTAGAGGTTCAGGCTAAGGTTGAAAACCAAGCAGCATGACGGTGAGAAGAAGGCTCTTCTTCTAAAGTGAAATCGGCTCAAAAGAAAAGTACAAAAAAGCTTAAAATGCAATCTTACTTTGAGAAACAGAGTTCCTTTCTTCAATTTAACAACAAGAGACCTTGTTACGGGACATTATCTGAGGTCAATTCACACCTGTCCTCATACTGTAGTAGATGATGGGGTAGCTTCTGGTAAGGAGCATCTGCACTCGCAGATGTTCACCCCAGAACTTGTGCACCACAAGCGCCTAATCCCTACATTTCCCAGTCAGAAGAGCAACCATTTGCACCTCTATCAGGTTCAAGGTCATCTGAGGTGCCGCACAAGTCTGCTGGCATTTCAGAAGGCCCTAAATGCAGCATTGTGTGTGCAAAGTATCACTGTTGCTGTGGTAATGACACATATGCTGTCATGCTGGGATCCTAGAAGAAGATGGCAACACCCAGATATGCACTGCCTGGATACATGCCCGAACCCAGGTAAGTCTCTGGCCTCGTGGGGCTTGTTTTGGCATGCATTAGAATTCCCAAGTGAGAATGCTAGTACACACTAGTGGGAAATGCACTTTTCCCATATAGTAGACGGGAAGCTAAGTGGAGAAACACCTCTGGATATGTTTACTGTGTGGGGAAAATAGCCTAGTCTAACCATGAACTGTAAAGGGAACTTCAGTGCTTCCTGGTTTAAAAAATGATAAAATGGCACATTCTTCTGTTAAATCAAGAAGGCAGCAAGCAAAATATACTTCAGAGACCATTTCTTCAAATAAGTATTTTCTTTTATTAAGAAAGCACCAGCAAGAGAGAAAAATACCAATTTCAGGTGGTGGATGCAATGGACTTTTAAAGTGCAACAGACTATCTAAAAGACACTGAACAGACAGGAGGACTTATACGCCACATCCTACCCTCATGACAGGTGGGAAACAAGGCTGTTTAGGGAAGCAAACTTCAGACTGTCCCGGTCATGTAAACAGATTGCCTTAATTCAATCAAGTATTCAACACTATTGTACCAATCTTCCAACTGCTTTTGCCCAAGGTATGAACACTTTTATAGCTGAAGTATCACCCTTCTGTAGCTGACTGACAAGATTTTACTGTGGCATGATACCTTTTTTTAAAACAGAAGAATAGGCAGAGTTCAAGTTTTAGGGTCAGCTGTCCTGGAGGGATTTACTTTATTAAAGTATTTCCTAGAATGAGATCCTGACCTAGATACAAACCCTACTGCTGAAAATGGTTTCTGGCATCATCCAGTCTAGGTCTCAAGGTCCCACACATATCAATTATCTTCCTTCTGGCTGAGAGAGGTGGTTGGGCCCAAAGGCAGCACTAGGTGGACAACTAACCAAATGTGGTATGTCAACAGTTGCTAGGAAGCCACACAGTTGCTAGGAAGTAAAATGAGCAGAAAACTACAACAAAAAAAGACTGCAGATATAAACAACATCAGATGGCAAAAATGCCTGCACAACTCTGATCTTTCCTTTGCATGTCAGGATGTCAATATTTTATATTTCAATCAAAATCAGATCAATACCACCCTAGCAGTGACTTATGGAAGGTGCATTTGGATATAGCCTTAGTTGTACCTCTGTCATTCACTCAGCCTCTCAATTCATCACATGATAGAAACAAAACAGTATTTCTGTGATTCCTTGAGCTGCTGCTGCTGCTGGCTATGGTGGACAAGGAACCTTGTGATCTATGTACATTAGTCTGTCTTTTTGTCCATCTACAACTGTTATATCCTGCTGTTTTTCCAAATAAATCACTGTGGTCTACATTATTTTCTTGCTCTTCATTTTATTTTCCCAACAACGATATGAAATAGGTTAGACTAATATGAAGTATCAACCTTGATCATTTGTTTTTTAAAACACTTTTTAATTTATTTAAAAACAACATAAACACTTTCTTACATTTCTATCTTATCACATCATTACATTGCTTTTAATACTTATACGTGACTTCCTCCGTTTTTCCAACTTCTTTTTTTGTTTCTTTGCTTCGCTTCAACATTCTTTATTGTTTTTCAGCTGCCTTCCAAGTTTAACCTTGATAATTCTTAATGAATGAATTGGAATTCAGACTTCTGGATTCTAGTCTGACAGTGCCAGCATCTTTGTTGGCTTGCACGTCAGTTGCCTTGCTATTGGTAAAAAGGGCAGACTGAAGTACATTTGCATGTAATCAGCTTCTTCATTGGTAAGCCAATACTTAGTGAGGGACTATGGCTCTTGCTTAACTTAATGATATGATGTTGTTAGAGCATCACTGAGGCAAGACCGCCTATATGCTATTTTTAAAGTGTCATGGGGAAGTCCAGAGAGTATGGAGCGTGCATGATTCTACATTCATAAGACCATCATGCATAGCATGAAAAGGTACTCTGATGGTAATTTCCATCCACCTCACATCCCACTGCAGCAATGTGAAAAGACAGTGGCACCTGGAGCAAGCTACCACCATTTAGTGAAGTACAGAACATGGCTGACTTCCAGGCCCATTTCCTGCAAATCACTAAATGGCTCAGTCAGGAAATTTGAAGCTAGGGAATGAAGGTTCCCTAGATTTATTTATTTATTTATTTGTGTTTTTATCCCACCCTATATTCTTGATATTCTGCCTTTCCGACAATTGCATAATGTAAATGGAAATAAACAAGCCAATACCAGGAGTAATATGTCTGTTGCTATGCAGTCCACTATGCTCTGCCCAGAGACACACACAGACTAGACAAACAAACAAATAAATTCTGGTACAAAAAGACACTAAGGACAGCATGATGCTGGCAGCATGTCAGGTAGAAACTATGACACCAAAGAACTTCTGTTCCTCAGCCTAGGAGTTTGCATGGGATGGGATCTATGACCCATGTATGCTCAACCCCACTCCAGCCTTGGAGGATCGGCTCTCCAGATACCAAGTGGCAAGTGTAGAGGTTACCATTGATTAATTTCCCTAAGTCTGTGTGCATAAGTAGTATAACATCGATTCACAGACACAGTTTCAGAGATGAAGTGTGTGACTTGTCAAACACAAAATCTTACAAATGGTCATCTCTGAAAGTCTGCTTCAATATTATTGATTAGAGTCTTGCACTCTTCCAAAAGATAAAATCCATCTGAATCCAGAACCATTATATTCTTCTTTTGAGGATATAATGACCATGCCCTATGTGTGTGCATGCATGTCTTTAAAAAGATGACCTGGCTAGCCGTTGATGTCAGGTATTGCTAAGACCAAAAAGGCAATGTGCTTTGAGTACAAAGAGCTGTCCTGCCACAATTACTTGATTCCTGTAGAGTCGCAATGAGAATTTCTCCTCTGTTGTGCATACTGTGGTGATATTAGTGTCCAGGGGACAGAGAGGAGCATCTTTAAGAAGAAAGGAGGAGAAGAAGGCATTTCTTTTCATCAGTACATGTAAAGTTTTCTATTGTTTTTTCTTTTTTTTAATCTTTCACTTTATATTTGGTCTCCTAAAGATAGTCTCCTTCACATTTGTTTTTCTTTTTGCTATGAAATGATTCTTGTAAATTGATAGTGACGTATTGTGTGATCTGAATGTGAAGGTTTAAAATTAATTGGAATAATTTAGTGCCATTATCACTAAATGCATTTGAAACCAGGCAACATAATTCTGTGCACTCTCACAGCTTTTTTTGGTGGGGAGGGGGAGAAAGGCCCATGGCATAAAAATTAATAGATTCTGATGTGAGTCACCTAGGATATAAGAAGATCCCTACAGAAATAGATCAAACAAGTGATCAGTCTAATTTCATTGTCAAATATTCTTCATACCATTGCGACTTGTCAGATCCCTCTAGGAACATTTACACCTCACCTCATGCAGGCCAAACTCAACATATGCCATGTGGAAATGTATCTAGAGCCCTATGACTAATGGAACCTGAATTTGTCTAATGGCCATTTTAACTCCACATAAGTAAATGGCCATTCTTGTGTAGTTGGATGACAAATTGTGCAAATTTTGTTGAGCAAACTGAACATGCACCTGCATGAAATGTAATGAAATCTAACAAGGGTGGCTGAGTGTGGGTGAGAGACAAAGATGGCAGTGCAGTGGCCATACTAATGGTACTTAGATACAGGATGCCTGTTAAAGTAAAGCAACTTCTCCTCTAGAAGTTGCTTCCTCCCAGAGTTTCTCTTTTCCACAGGAACTGACTCTCAATTTCAAAGAAAGAGAAACTTTGGCATGAGTAGTTAGGTAATGTTTCAAATCACTAACTTAATTATAAGATATCCCTCCCCACAATGCTACCAGCTTCAGATTTGAAGAAGAAATGAAGAATATTGCTATGCTTTTATACCAGTTACTCTCCAGTGTTCAGGCAGCCAGATTCACAGATGATGTGTAGCAATTCAAAATACTGTGGAAGATGATGGATGGATGGATGGGTGGGTGGGTGGGATTATTTTCTTTTTAGATGGATAGATGGATGGGATTATTTTCTTTTTAAGTAAAAATATAACTCTAGATTATCTAAAATACAAAATATACTCTTACACTATATAGTATATTTGCTAATAATAAAATGTTAGAAGTGAGGCACCTGTCTTACTTTTCTAAGCTGAACTCATAAGATCATAAAGTCATAAATTTAGAATATGTTTGCTGGGAAGTATGGATGAATAAAGATTTTCTGCATGTCCCATTAATGAGGCCCATTTCATAATAAATCACATAATGGATTCCAAGTAAATTGTCAAATGAATAGGAGATATTTACTGGATGCTATATCTCATAATTTTTCATACCCTTTTCTATGTTGAGCATCATAATTGCTTCTCAATTTTGCTCGATTAAGTCTGGCTATTAACATAAATTCCATCAAAATTTTATGCAAGATTTGTTCATTTCTTCCTCTGTATAAAACAGCAAGATCAGATCTGAAGTCCAATCTATAGCCCTTTCTGCACTTACCTAAGGTAGGTGAGAATCAGTCCATCAGGAATATCCCAGCCCACTGATCCCAACCACAGGAAAGCATCAGCAGAATCAGTGCTGTCTGCACCAATGGTGCTGATCCTAATCAGGCCCCACTGTTCTGCCACAGCCTCAAAGGATCCATGTGCTTTGAGGCTGGAAACAGATGCCTCCAAGAGCTTAAGAGCCTCTGGGGCCACCAGTCTGTGGTCCATTTTGGTGTGCCACTGAAATTGCTTTCCTGTACTCCCAAACGTGGAAACATGTCTTTGCATGCCTCCTTATTCAGGATTAGGAAAAGCACTCCACTGTACATTTGAATCATTCGAATGAGTGTTTCAGAACATTCAAAATGTTTAGAATATTTGTGCACATCCCTAAGGCAGAAAAGCCAAGTCTTCTTCTTCATTGCCTACGTCTGGGGAGAGGCTGGGGATTGAATCAGCAACTCTCTGCTTTCTACTAGACCTTTCAAATCTACAGTTTGTATGTTTTCCATTATGAAATATAGTTTGGGTTTTTCAGTCCCTTATCCAATTTTGGAGACTTTTCAAATTACCTTCTCATTTGTAGTTACCAGGCAGAAAATCAACTACCACCCTATTATATTATTTCTTAGCTGGTTAGGATGCATAAAACTTTATTGGCATCAAACCCATTGCATATGACATGGGCACTGAATTCCATTTGATGCCTCAGGAGTGCACTTCTGGAATACTAGCAGGCTTCTATGTTTAACAGCTGAAGTTGGATATAATGATGCTATATCCTAACAGGAAATAAAACTTTACTAAATTACCCTGATGCAAAGGGCTTCACAGAAAGACAAAATGAAAGAACAATCTATACAAAGGTCATGGAGACAAGGGGTGTTTTTCCACTGGCAGAAAGTACCCATTTTTGCACCCATTAAGGACCCATTTGGGTGGGAGCCGGATGACCCCATTTCCACCACGGCACCCATTTGGGACACATTTGTTTCCACCACCGCTGGGGAAATCCAGATCACATGAGTACATCTCAGCCTTTAATCCAGATTTTCTGTAGACCCCATTAATGGGGTCTACAATGGGGTCTTCAGCCAGAAAATCTGGATTAAAGGGAGCCTGTTGCCACATTAGTTTGGCAATAGAGTCTAGAAGAGGCTAGGGGGAGGGGGCACCCTTGGGGGGGGAGCCCCAAAACCTAGGCTTCGAAATCATTTTGAAGCCATTTCAAAGTTACTTCGAAGTTGCCTTCAGAGATTAGCAAAACCTCCGAAGTCCCTCTGAAGGCAGTTTCGAAGATTAGCACAGGCTCTGAAGACAAACCTCTGATAAAAAAGGGAGATCAAAGCGGACTGTTACCTTCATGCATAGAAAGTGGTACATATTTAATGAGGCTGACTCATCTCTGCTCACAAAGAGCTAATTCATATGCAGGCTCTTGCAAGGGGTTTGTCTGCGGAGCCTTTGCTAATCGGAGGGACTTCGGAGGGACTTCGGAGCCTTTGCTGACCTTCAAAGGTGCTATACCTCCTGTGGAAACACATTGGGTGCTTCCCTTAATCTGGATCTACTAGATCCGGATTAAGGAATGTACCCATTCCTTAGATCCAGATCTTCTTAGATCTGGATCTAAGGGCTGCGGTGGAAAAACACCCAAGATTTCTTTTGGGGAGGGAGTCACTTATTCTGATCACACAAAACTTGTTTCCTTTAAATATTGTAAATTCTCTTCTCTTAGAATGCTATCACTGGTGCTTATGAGTTTCTTGCCTCTAGGATATTGGAAGTAGGATGAAACTGAATAGAAAAGTAATGTAGTCTGTGTATTAGGGTTGATTGGCTTTTCACAGTTTTAAACCACTGGTAATTTCTGTGCTGCACATGTAGGTTGGTGCATGAAACACAGTAGTCTGGTCTTGGCCTGGATCAAACATCCTGGATCAAAACTACAGGGGTAGTTGGTAGTCCACACCAAAGACTGTCCACATGGGCATGGCCCATTCAGACCAAACTTTGCTTCCTAGTTTCTGGGAGCTCAGCGAAATGACCCTAGTCTGTGCTACCTGCAAATCTAATTAAGCATAGCATTTTCTGGAGGGCCAATTGTTCCCCCCTCTGTACAGATGGGACTCCAGACTCCTAACAAGTTCCAGGTAGTTTTTACTGGGAATGACAGATAACATCCTAACAGGGTCACATCTCCAAGAAGAGCCATGTGTGCCTTTCCATGGGTTCAAGCAGCAGCCTGAATTGGATGCCAAGAAGGTTGTGATCAGTTGTGTCTTAATTTAGCCAGATTCTTGATGACTTAAGAATTAGAAGATAAGAAGCTCCATCACTTTAAAGGGCAGCATGTTGGCTGAGCAGCAGTACGTTTAATTTCAGGCATGGAAATAATAAACATTGGAAGTGTTAAGCTATTTCCACACATTTCTTCCAACTCACATACTGCATTTCCTCAGCAAGACAGGTGAACCAATTCTTTGTGACACTGATGACAAATCACATAGTGCAAATTATGAAAAGCAACTGGACAAGGTGATTAAACATTTTAAATCAACTGGCCATCATTTTCAAAGGGCTAGTGCAGTAGCAGAAATCAAACTTATCTTATTAATACAAACAGCATTAAATTAGTGATATAATTTATTTGCTTGAATAACCAAATAGAAAATTCTCACACAGAGCCATATATGAATATAAAATTCAGCATTTCAGGAAACAATTAGGAGTCATTGAATATTAACCTACACCTCCCTGCCACAAAACTATCAGCAGGGCACACATTACCCACTGAAGCTGGAAATATGTATTCTGACTTAATTTAATAACTGTTAGCATTTACTATGCAAAATTTTCAGATTTCAAGAAGAAGCTATTGAAACTAGAGACAATCCCTTGTTAGCATTTCTAGATACATATATATCATTTTAATGGAAAGTGAAAGTGCTGTATTATAAGGAAACTAAAGCTAGAGTGCTCAAAGTTCATGTTATTAAGACTTTTAATAAAGAAGACTAATAGCAGAAGGAAGGGACTCCTTTCATACACCCATTGTCTTTCATCTCCATAATGTGAGTTTATATCCACATGTTTATATCCACAGCATGAAGAAGAAGAAGAGTTGGCTTTTCTACCCCGCTTTTCTCACCCATTTAAGGGGACTGAAAGTGGCTGAAAAAACTTTTCTGTTCTTCTCCCCACAACAGAACACCCTGAGAGGTGGGTGGGGCTGTGAGAGTTCAGAAAAGAGCTGTGACTAGCCCAAGGCCACCCAGCTGGCTTGTGGGGGAGTGCAGAATCGAACCCAGTATTCCCAGATAACAGTCCGGCTCCCTAACCACTAGACCAAATTGGCTCATGAGGTGGATAAAAATATGTAGAACAGTGGCACCTATCATGTAGTCATCCATATGTTCCTCACTGGCAAATTTTATAATTGTCTTACAAGATGAATCAATGTCAAAGACAGATAGGATATTAGTCGCCTTTAACAGGGCGGGATTGAATGGTAATCCGCATAAATCATGCCAAATGAGGCTTTGAACCAACATAGAAATAAATCTGGTTTGCTACAGTTTACAGAAATCAAAGGCTAACCAAGAATTGTCGTTTAGCCACATTTATTTATCCCATGCGTTGGCTACCACTGGTTCATACAGAGACATACGCACACACAGAGACAGACAGCCAAAAGAGTCATCATAATCATTTGCTGCAATAATATAACATTTTCAGGCAAGTAAAATGCTAAATTAATGAGTCTGTGATTAAAGAACCTCCCAAACCACAAAGATTATGGAAATTCAAAATCATTACCAGGACATCTGTTAAGTGATAGCACATAGAAAGAAAAGAGGAAAAATATATCCTCAGTGTTTAGACTGCTGATCACCAAACTTGCTTGATTATAGGCCTGATTAGTATGAGGGAAGCAGATGATAGAGAATATCATATTCTATTGACTCGAATGGGAAGTTGAAAAAAAAGGGGAGAAAAGAAAAACAAGTTAGAAGGCAACAGGATTTTCACATGGGCTTACCAGCAGTCAAGCGTGACTCAGTAACATCTTTCTATCATTTTTAAATGTCAGAGAGTATCTGGTATGTGAAAATGAAACTACTTGAGGTATATGACCTAAGGTTGAGCCAGAAGAAGCCAAATGAAGGCTTATATGTTGCCTGATACACTACTAACATTCAGGCAATTTCCCTTACTAAAGAGCAAGGAAAGTTTTAGAATCTTCAAAGATCAGAAGCTGAAATATTGACAGTTTGGTCTTCCAAAATAATCTATGTTAAGCTCCTAATGATTTTAAAGTTTTTAGAAAACTACATACAAATTTATAGATTTGGTACTGGGGCTCCAGATTTACATCATGAAATTCCAAAGATGGTTCAATTTATATTCCATTCTACTTCAAGAAGCTGAGGTGAATACTCCTATGTATTCTCACCATGATAATTCAATGGAAAGAATGGAAAATTGGCTCCCCAAGGTTTAATCCCATCTCACTTTCTGCTATCCTGAACTAATTTGGGCTTTACTGAATCATTATATTTATATATAACCTTACATCCCAATATCAACTTTTATAAATTACCTAAGCTGTATAAAAGCAGAATCAAAATAGATTAGAAACAGTGTAGTATACGGAGAAGTCCTGGTTAAAAAGGTACACCTTCACCGACCTCATAAATTTATAATGGGAGGTGCCTGACACAAGGGATTTGCACAAATATTTGTAACAGTTGGCATTTGTTTGAATTTGATTGAATGTGGACATTCAAATTTGAATTGAATGTCCATACATTCGAATTTTAACATTAAAACAAATTTTGAATGTTTTGAAACATTTGTATGAACAATTTGGACATTCCTATGTGCGTGGGTACGTATGCATGCGTATCTTATTTGTATCCATATGCATTTGTATGGATACATACGGGATGAAAACGGGATGCACACAGGATAAAAATGGGATACATACGTATGCGTATGTATATGTTGTTGACATTTGTAGGTGCAAATATGGATTGAACATTTGCACAAATAGATTTGAATGTATTTGAATCAAATCAAATATGGATCCATCAAATTTTAAACATCTGGATCAATTTGAATTTTCAAATATTCTATTCAAATTGAATTGAATCCTGAAAATTTCATTCTTGAACATCTCAGAAAGGATACCATTCTCGGGCATAGGGACTATCACAGAAAATTACCTCCTCTATGCTTCTAGGTTCAGTCCTCAGTGAATCTACCAAGAAGCTTCACAGAAAACGGCTCTCTGCATTGGCGTGACCCTGGGCAAGCAAATGATGCTGAAGACTGCTTCAAGGGAAACCCAGTTGAAAGCAGTCCCCCAAGTGTTCCCAGAAGATATCAAGGATGATCTACTAGCATGTGGAGACAAGGGCCATTAATGGGTACTTAATAGGTACTTCTAGTGACAGTGGAAAAACTCCCATAGTTTCCCTGCCCCCACTGAACTAAAGTACGATGGACAAGAGCTTAGACTGAGCTCTGGTCTAAGAGCCTTTCTGCACTGAAAGGCCTGTGATTGGAATCAGTGGGTCTGGAACAGCCAGACCCACTGGTTCCAACCATGGAAAGGTGTGATCTGGAAGGGTACTATCTTCATGAAACTGCTGGTAAAGACCAGTCCCTTCTCCAGCCATGAAGCACATGTGGAGAAGTACTCTGAGTATTCTGAGTACTCCAAGGGTCAGGACAGAAGTTCCTAGTCTCAGATCCTCTGAGACACATTCCTGAATAAAGTGCTGAAAGGCCCTGAGTCTGCCAGTATTCCTGATCATGGCCTCCCTGATTGAAGCTCCCCTTCCCGGTAATGCTCGGTCTGCAGTAGATGGAACTACCTGCTTGGGGTGGAGCTTTCCAGATCCATACTAATATGTGGATCAATGCAGGCCACAAGCTTACCAAGCAGGCTCTTATTCTAGAATTAAGGTGAGTGCAGAAAGGGTCTAGGATTACTATTGTTGTACATTATGCTCTGGCATGCTTGCACATGCTCAGAGACAAGAGATCTTAGCACATTGGTCTTGGCACATTCTGAAAATTTTGACCCAGGAACCATGGAGATAGACACCAACTGTATTAACATAAGAAAAAATTATTAGATCACAAATATAATAATTAAAACTAACAGTAAATGTATGAAAATGTATGTTTTAACATCTTTTTACTGGCAAGGGTCTAGAAGCAAAGATGGGGAATAACTTGCCTTACTATCTAATTTAAAAGACATGTAATTACTTACACCCACAAACAAAATAACTAGCAAGAAAATTATATGGAAAATAGGTTTCTGAATCTTTTTGAGAAATTAAATAAAGGGAGATGAGAGAAAATTCTATTGTTGCACATTCACATAAAACATGGGGGAAAGATTACATGCGAGATGCTGAATTTTTCAGAATTGTTTTGAAAGGCTGTAGAGAAATAGAAAGGCATACTTGTCCTTACGGTTATGGTTTTTCTGAGACAGATTTCATACAGCAGACAGAAAGTATAATGGCCAATTCTGGGGCAGGAGGTGCAGCAAAAAGGGAGGAAAACAGAGACTAAATCTGATGGAGTTTTAAGGAAACGTTTAAGTGGAGACTGGACTCTTCTGTCAGAGTTTCCTACTTTTACATCGTTTACAGCCTCTGCTGGAGTATGGGATGGGTAAGGTGAGGTGAGATGCACTAATTGGTTTTGGATACCTGGATTGGCCAAGAAACTTGATACTCAAGTTGTTCCATCTACCAGTATCTCAAATTCAGCATACCTTGTACTAATCGTTGTACATATACTGGTGACCACCTTTACAACTGAATGGATTTGAGCCTTATCTGAAGCTCTCTTTGGGGCTTTACATGATGGTCAACTCAACATTCCACAGTTCAGTTATGTAGATAGATTATCCACTGGTCCTTCTGAATGAAGGAAAGAGTGAGAGGTGGATTTTTTTTTTAAAAAAAAGTCTTGTTCTTTAATTTTAATTGGTGTGTGCTCCTATTCCTGGAGACTTAGGCTAAGAGTTCCTGTTGCTAGCCATCCTATTCTTGGACTGTTCTTAGGCCGCGTCCCCATGCAAGCAATTTGGTGCAGGACTGGCTTGCTTATGACCAGGTGTGGGACTGAAGCCAAATCTTGTCCGTCCTCATGCTATGACTGCTACCGGGCTGAAGCCAAATCTTGCTGTCACCATGCAATTGAGCTGTTTTGCGCACCTCTGCTTCACCTGGGAACCAAGCCTCTGCCCTGCCTGCCATGATTGTGCATGGGGGGGTGGGTGTTCTTGCCATGGAAAAAATAGTAAAACCAAGCCTCTGCCCTGCCAGCCATGATCGTGCATGGGGGAGGGGTCCTTGCTATGGAAAAGGGAGTAAAATCAAGCCTCTGCTCTGCCAGCCATGATTGTTCTTGCTGTGGAAAATGGAGTAAAACCAAGCCTTTGCCCTGCCAGCCACAGATGTGCAAGTGTGTGTGTGTGTGTGTGTGCTTGCCATGGAAAAGGGAGAAAAACCAAGCCAATCTCCTCCACAAATAGCCCAGAACCATCCCCATGTGCAGGTTCAGCTTGGACCAAATCGTCCAAACCTTGGCGAGAACAATTTGCTTCTGGTTTGGCGATTTGGTCCAAGAAAATTGGACCACGTAAAAAATGCATGGGGATGGCCCCTCCCAAATCTGATTTTGATTCAGAACAAAATGTGCATGTGGACACACCCTTAGAGTGGTATGAAGCAATATTGGGTTTCTTGTTACACAGTAGTAGGTCCAGAATTAGTCTGTAGATCACCCCTTAATTACACTTTTCCTTAAGCTCTTCCTCCTATTCTAGCAATTAGAAGATCACCTTTTTCAAGCTATTGTGGTCACACCTAAGGTTTAATCCAACTTCTGTCCAAATTCAGCATGAGAAAACACACCAGCAAAGTGACCAGTAATTTTCTTTCCACGTTATTTATCCCAAAGGTGAATTTTCTGAGTTATTTAACACTGAAAGAAAACAGCTTGTCACTTTGCTGATGTATTCTTTCATTCTGAAAGTGGACCGAAGCTGGATTAAACGTCAAGGGAGAGCTATAGGCCCTGGTCATACCTATATGAGACAGGATGTCCTATTCATAATTCAAACTGAGGTTGTACCAGCTTTTTTCACACCTAGATCATTATAGGTCATCTGCAGGCCATCCTGGCTTTGGGCTGCATCACTCACACTTTTCTCTGTGATCGACCTGAGCCTCTTCCACAGAACTCTTGGCTCTCTACCCCTCTTGCTGCATCAAATTTATTTCCTTTCTTATTGGATGCTGTTGTGTCACTCAAGGGAGGTGAGGGTGTGTGTTTGCAGGTTTTTTAAAGAAAACCTGCTCCCCCACCTCCAGCCCCCCTTCCTTTTTTATGTGCTTTTCTTCTCCATGCAATTATTTTTTTAAAAAAAAAAGAATAATAAATTGGCATAAAAACCCTAGATAGAGGAATCATGAAAATAAGTTGAGGAGATAAGGGAAGATGCCTCATGAACTCTGTGCATGCTGTCCTCCCCTAGACACTGGCCAAAAGGAAAGACTGGAGCACACCCACCACAGCATGACTCAGCCTCCTTTAGCCCTCCCCCCACTCACATTGAGGATGCAAAGACAGCATGACATACCAGGACGGGCTGAGTCCTCTGGAAAAGAAGACTCTGGTTAGAATGATCTGATGGGGAAGTTTGGAAAATGAACTGAATAAAAAATAATGTAACGTGACCAAAAGATGACCTGAAGTTGTGTTAAACTGAAGGTGTGACCAGGGCCATAGTGATCCAGGTTTTTGTCTTTCTTTGACATCTACAGCACAATATCTCACCCACCTTGCTGTGAAATAGGCCATCTTTGAGTGGATGGGGCCAACAACGTAACATTTTTTAGGGCTGGCAAAGACAAATCAATGGACATCAAACTGGAGTGAGTGCCAGTGTTTCCTCAACCATTGCTTGTTTCACAATTTTGGGAGAATGAAATGAATGAGCTAAACCAGCACAAGGCTAAAATCCAACTTCTTTACCACTATTTCAGTTTTTCTCTTTCTAAGTTGTCACAGCCCCACCTACCTCACAGGGTATCTGTTGTTGGGAGAAGAACAGGTTTGTCTTTTCCTTTGATTCCCTTTAAGGGTGAGAAAAGTAGGGTATAAAAGCCAACTTCTCCTCCTCTCTCCCTCCCTCCTTAATATATCATTTGGTGACCCAGAACATTTCTTTGAAGGGAGCAGAGGAGAGACACAGTTTTCTAAAAACAAACAGTTGCTTTGAATATACAAGGTTTCAGGTTTTGTATATACCACTATATTCATGCTTACTTTTCCATTAAACCATTTAAATAAGAGCTACCTGTAAGAAAAAAAAAATGTTAGAAATCAGCAAATGTACTTACCCTCTCTAGATATACAAAGACCCATACGGAAGAAAATACTTTTTGTTTTTAATCTCATTTTTCATATCACAAAGCAACTACAGCTCATCAGCAAGATATAGTGAAACATAGAAATGGCTTTAGAAAATATCTCTTCATTTTTTTCCTGGATAACAGCAACTAAGAAATGGATATTTCTTTCTTTCTTTTAAAAAATCATTTTCAAAATACATGATTTAGGGATAGTGGCAGATTCAGAGCAGATGTGAGGATCTGCTGTGAATGCATGCTTGGATTGTAACAATAAGAAGCCAGCCTCTGAGTTTCTGCCTTTTCTCATTCATACCTCTAAGATCTGGCCACACATAGAATACTGTGATTCTCAAGATGAGGGGAAAGAGTTCACCTCCTACTGAGAAGGATTTTGACAAGGCTTTCATGGAACTCCTCTGTTGCTCTTCAAGTTCCCTGCTGCTGATCCCACTGTTTAACACCATCCAGCATAGGAGGAATCAAGGCACAGTATCGCTGTTCACTCTGCATAGCAGGGAATAGTAACATTAAAAAAAAAAGGGTGGCTGCCTGCTACTCCTGAATTTTCTATTTCGACTGTATCACTATGTTAAAATAATAATAAAAAAGTGTACAATTTCTCAAGAGATGCCATCCATAATACATTCCAGTCCTCTGTGTTGGTGTTTTATATGAAACACATTTTATACAAGCCCAAGATATACAACTCTAACATTATTAAAAGAAACTGAAGGCCTGGTCTTCTAACTGCAATATATATTCATTACTCATATGAAAGTCATTTACAAAGACAAACCCCTGGTTGTATATTCAATTTGATTTTTTTTCACAGTTACCTGCTATTTATCTCTAGTATCCAATGATGATGAAACATCTTCCTCTTATTATTCCTTTATTAGTTACTGGCAGTGCAATTTCTTTGAGACCTCCTGTGCCCCAGAAAACCCCAAGAATCGTCATGCAAGTAATTGGTTTGTTCCAAATTTCATCTTACCAAATCTTTTAGACCTAATGCAGACTGCTGGAGGCAGAATGTTGACAGATTCCAGTGAAACTTGAATAGCTGGTGCTGAAGAGTTCTGCCAGTTGCTATTAAATGTTGGAAGCATTCACAGCATATGCAACCAAGCTCTATAATTCCTTTTTCTATACATTGCTTGTGGTCTAATTTATTTTCAGAAAGAATACCTGGTCTGTCTCGGGCGTCTCCAGAGGGCTGTTGTACATACTACCTTGTAGGTGGTAATGTCCCTGAGTTTTGATGATCCTTGGAATTCCTCAGCCACAAGGGTCTTGGATCTACTGTCCCAAAGCAACCCCTTAAATCTCTTGGGTCATAGCAAGTTCCTTGGTTTACAGGAAAACTCTGAGAACAAAAGCTAACTAAGAGCCTTTCTGCACAGAAAAGCCTGTGTTCAGAATCAGTGGGTCTAGAACAACAGCTGGCTGATTCTGATCACAGAAAGGCATGGGTTGGATTAGCTGTTAGGAGGCTTTTGCAGTCCATGCTGGATTTCATTGGTGATGGTCAGAACAAAACCTTGTGAATCTTTCTGGAATGAGTTTCAGACAGTGAAGCCTAAAGACATTGGCAAGATATGCCACAGAATGAGTGTACACTAGATCCTTGTCTAGTGTAGAAAATGTTTTTAAAACTGCCTTCAGCAAGAGTTTTGCTGCCTTTATTGCAGACAGGGTTTGCATGCAAGGGGAAGGGAGAAGAATTTAAAAGTCCTGTTTTTTATGTTTAAAAATAGTCCAAGCAGGACTAAA
>MTQE01003428.1:15173205-15187260 GCA_014337955.1 Aspidoscelis marmoratus | reverse complement strand
TTCCTTTGGACTTGTCAGGGGTTGTCTTCCTGGTTGTGGCCGTGCTGAGCACAGTCCCTCCCCGTTCCCACTAGCACTCTATCAGCAACAGCAGGGGCGGGGAGAAAAAGATGCGCCCAAAGAAAACACAGCTCCCATGGGGACGTAAGGTGCGTTAAAAACTCGCATTTTGCTGAGCTTCGCGTGGATGCTTATTCCTGATTTGCATGGCACTTTTAAAGTCCGCTTGAATAGAGTGACAGTAGAGTGACAGTAGAGAGGCAAATAAGTCTTTTTTAAGTCCTTAATTTGGACCACAGAGATGGTATGCCTCCATGATCCAAATTTCTCATAAGTGATTTCTGGCATGGCATGCTATAACATGGTGCTGGAAATCACTCCCACATGCCCTGCAGCTAGGAACTGTCATACCTAGCCATTGGGAGGGGTAAGAAGGGCACCCGTGAAGCTCATGCCACACTGTGCATGTTTTGCAGCCATTGGGGTGAATAGATCTGGATTGGTACCATCTGTACTGTCAGCATGGATACGGCCCTTGCCTCCCCAGGATCCAGATCCATAGATCTGGGTGAATCATGTATCTATACATCTGGATTTTCTGCCTCACAGTGCAGAAACAGCCATAGTTCTAATCACTTCCAATCCATGAAGACAATTCAAAAGTTAACTCTGATCAACAGTGCTAAAAACTGCTGAGATGTAAAGCATTTCAACAAAGGTCAATTCTGTCCCAAAGTCAGGACAGGCCTGAACCCATCATCGACATAATCAATTGTCTTTATCTGCAGAGACACAAGCCTCTCTAATATTTGACCCAGTAAAAAGGGGCATTTGTGATTGACAATAGCTGGAATAAAACCCCTTAATCCAAGGAAAGCTTCTTAAGGAGTGGGCACATCACCATCTTTTTCAAAACCAAAGGTTCTACTCCCTCCTCCAGTGATATATCCACTCAATATCTCCCAATGACTCATTCTAGTGACCCAGGATGGGTCTTAGCTGCACCAGATCCCCATATGGATGGAGCCTAAATGAAATTCTCCCTCCCCACTTCATTTCATTTTCTTCTATAAGAAGAGTACTACACTTTATCTCATGTACAAGCCTCCAAAGAGTGAAGAAAGGCCCTTTTCCAGAAGCCAGTTACGGTGGTGGTGAAGATTCATACTGCAAAGCAAAAAAGGGGCATAGAAAATGTGCTAATGTGTGTTCATATCTGCATTACAGATCCCAAGTGAAATTATAGTAATTTGTATGCACCAAAAACTTATGAACAAATTAGAACATTCACAGAACAAATTGTTTCTTCACTCATTCATGGAGAAGCTCATAATTAGTGACCCAAGTATGATTTAAGTTGAGATGGTCGGCAGCCTTACACAGTAACTAAAAGGATGCTAATAAGGCCAGCTATTTTAGTTTGATCGGTAGTGAATGTTGTGTACTTGGAAAATAAATATATCTGTTACATATTCTTTGGAACATCTACGTGATATAAAGACAGTGTGTACTTGTAATCAATTACTAATTTTACTGAACCAAGAGAGAAGGTTGGGAATGTCTTGTAATTGAAATGTGAGAAAATCATATTCTTTCCATTAGCATTTCTTCTTTACATCAGCTATTCCAGTGTTTTCATAGTTAATGTTCCATGAAATATACAAATATATTATTTTCTGTGAGGTGAGGACAAAAGTACTTAAGTTCAGCTTGCTATATAAAAATCCTTGGTCATTTAATTTTTCACATGATAATGATATTTGTACTCTTAAAAATGAGAAAAAAGACATTATAGCAGCATGGAGGTCTAAAGGGCAAGTGGGGAACGGTGGTTCAAAAAATAACCCTTGTACTCAGGCTAGATCAGATAATCACATACCGAGTATGTAGTATTCCTACATGTATATATTATTAAAGAAAGACCACATAGGAGCTGAAATGCATGGAATCTAATAATGTTTTTCTCACATTCACACCTCCATCCAGAACACTGATATTATCTTAAGGGAAATGTAGCTTCTTTTGATGGCTAGAATGGAGTACAGAACTCCTGAAGAAGTAAACTGCAGACATTTCCACTAAGCTGTCCTTACCTTTGGTTAGGCTTCTAAGAGGTAAAGGGGAAACCATGTTTTGCTGAAAACATGATTTGAATGTAAAATTCAGATGGCTTCCTGTGACATTTGTGATAGAGACTCTTGATTAGTCAATTTTTCTAGAAGGATTTGCAGGTAACTTCACTTGTTGACAATTTTAAAATATATTATTAAAATACAAGAATATGTTCCATAGTGAGATGCATTTGAAAGGCATCAGATGTTCTTTTTTCTTTTTTTAACATATGGATTTGAGGAGGAAACAATTCCAATGATATGCAATTACAACAGACCTCTTATAATTCAAAGTAGTTGAATGAAAAGAAATTGGGCAAAAACATTCCATTAGGATATTAATTATTCTGATAAGCATAAAATAGCTGCCATTTGGGTATTAGTCACAGCTAACAAGGGAAACACAAAATCACACAACACTGAGATTGTGTAAAGTGTCAAAATAAACGAGTTAGTGTCTTGAGTCCTATTCACACTACAGCCTCGAGTACATGATTAGTGAAGCTCTGGTGAATAGCATATACATGTGGAGTAGGCTGTTACAGCCTCCAAGTGTGCCCACCCTCACTTATAAATAAATAAGTGCGGTAATTGTTGGTTAGGTGTGGAGCACGAAATTGTGCTTCACACATCAACCAGCGTTAACCAGGGACTTACCTCAAGCATCCGGGGCAGGAGCATTTGGTCTTCTGCTGCTGCTCTAAGGTCTTTTGAGATGCCGTGCAAGTGCCCTGGCACCTCAGACAACCATAGATGCAGCTGCACACGTGCAGCACATACGTGTCATCCGGGTGATGGTGCTGACACATGCAAAGTCACAGAGGGCCCCACAGCCAAAATGGCAGCACCTAGAGGAGGGGCAGGCCCCAAATCGAATAAGGTAATTATTCGATCCTGGGCGGAGGGAACGGCCAAAGTTGACCAGCACTCCAATTGTGAGTGCTAGTCAATGTTGGTTAACTATACTCCTTTCCTGATTTTATTCTTAATTTTACTAATGCCACTTCTCTGAACAAAGACAAATTCTCTATTTTGAACTGCTGCAGTGTCCTGGCCATAGCTGGTGCTTTCATACCTTTCATACCTTTCCGCACTCATCACTCTTAGAAGACAAATGAGAAATAAGAAAAAAAGACTGCAAACAACCCCTGACGACCATTTTCATATTAAAGTTACAAAGCAAACTAAGATAGATGCTTTGCTGCCTGTCAGAAGACTGTAGTCAGAGACCAACTCTTCTCTACAACAGAAATGCTGCATTGGACCCCAGAGAAGCAGTGGCTCCAGACTTCTCTGTTTGTTATAATAAGAAAAGACAGAGGGGCAGCCCAGCACCTGGACCCTGCTTCCCAGCCTGCGCCTGTATCTTCAACCTCTCCATCTAAGTCAGTAACAATCCTCTCTCCAACCCTGACAATTTACTAGAGCTCATAGTAAATCAATCTAACCTTGTGCCAGACACAGTGACAGTAATTTTTGAGAAACTCCACAGTATATCCAAAGATATGGCTCTCCTTAAATCAGACTTCAGAACATGCCATGAATGCCTACAGGTAGCATCAAATCTATATTGTCCTCTCTTCTCAGCTCCTCTAATAATGGGCAAACTACCTACCAGCCAATGGATAAACTCTCACCCTCCAAATCTAAGACCAGTATCCAGTTAAATCTGAAGTATTTCAGTGGAGTTCACTTCTCCACACAGATACGGAATTAATGATGGGTGTTGGTCTTCTTGCAGAGATATAGTGTTCTCACTTAGTCACCTCCTGTGATGTGAGCTCTCCCTCATAGATCGAAGATCCATTTCTTGGCTTCCTAGCAGAAGCCACCTGCAAAGAATTCTTTTAGATTTCAGGTTTCTGACTATCCTTTTTATGCTACAGAAGATGCAAAGTTTCCTTGCTCACTTTCAAATTGAAACGATGCAAGTTTTCTCTAGAGCAGGTGTTCATTCTTTACTACAAGATAGCAAAAATTCTTCTAAAGATAAGGGGATGCACAAGGCTGTCTCCTCTCAATTAATTAAAGATAAAGCTCAAGCAAAACAACCTTTGTACAGTATTCAGTCCCTCCAAACACCGTTCAGTCCACTTTGCCTTCGTAGACTTCAAAAACAGTTAAATCTATATTACCTACAGAGCAAGACTCTTGCAGCACTTCCTCTGGCTTTCTGCAAGGCAGGAAGAAGATCTCTAAGCCTCAATCTAAGGCTTCTGTATTAGGGATGGGCATGGATTATTCGTGCATTTGGAATCCAGATGACTATGTCTGGATTCCAAGATTCATGGATGGTTCATATAGGGCCCTATTTGAAGGGCCCTATCTGTCCACGAATTGGATAATCCAGTATCCATCGAAGCTTTGGTTTTACTGGAAGGCCTGTATTTAGCCCTTGGAACCCTTTTGCGGTTCCACAGGGCCCTGAAGAAGGCCTACATCAACACCAGAGCATGTGTGCCCGCCTCCCTGGGGCCCACTTACCGGGGGGGGGGTGCACTCCAGTGGTGGTGTGGGCCTTTTCCAGGGCCCTCTGGAACAGCGAGGAGGCTTACGGGATGTAAATAGAGGCCTTCCAGTTTTACCAGAGGGCCTGTATTTGCCTCCCGGGAGCCTGCTCACCATTCCAGAGGGCCCTGCAAGAGGCCTGGGATGGCAGTGGCACAGAGAAGGCGCCGCAAATTGTGACGGTGAGGAGGTAAGGTAAGTGGAGGGGGGGAAGGAGGGGGAATTTGTTCTGGGCATGGATATTCTATAGAATATCCGTGCTAGGATTCAAATGCCCCCACATCTGGGGGCAGGTATATTTGGCCTGAGCTGAATTTTTCCACATTCTATTCAACTCTTGCACACCTCTATTCTGTATCAAAACTACCAGGGTTCAAACTGCTTCCAGCAGCACCCAGGTCTCATCAACAGTGATCAACAAGCCACAGTGCATCACCACAAGTCAGGCCCAATAGGAATCTCTCTCAACTCTGAGCCAACATTGAAGCACCAAAATATTATTCTGATAACTGCAGAGGTTCATCATCATATGAACGCAGACATATAGTTCTGCCCCAGCCTGATTGCATACCTTCTGATGGAGACAGCCTTCCTCTGTGTACTCTTCAGACAGAACAAAGAACTTCAGAACACAATTCCACTCTTGGCCCCAAGCAGATCCCATTTCCAGATGCCTTACGAGCTTCTCTACCCCTGTATGATTATGAGGTCGATTCTCATAAACAGTTATATTCACTTTGTTCTAAAGACCCTCATAACAGCTCAGCCAAATCATTGGCACAAGAGCTAATAGAAGTTCTGACACCACTCAACAGCCTTGGCTTTACTAGGGATGTGTATGAATGTTTTTTTGTTGTTTTTTTCGGCATTCAAATTCGAGTCAAATTAAATGTCAAAACATTCTATACTATATGAATGTTTAAAATCCGAATGCTAAAAAACCCTATCTGAATCCGTTACATTCTAATCTATTCGTTTGAATGTTAGATTCATATTTAAAGATAAAAATGTTGACATTTGTATGTGTTATAGGTAATCTGTACACATTTCGTATGCATCCCGTTTTATCCCGTATGCCTTTCGTTTTCATCCCGTATTACAAGCGCAAATGCGTATGGATACATATATTTGTACAGATACGTATGTATTACAGATAAGTGTCTGTACATTCAAAATCCGTTTGAATGTCTAAATTCTAATGTGAAGACATCCGATTTGAGTTTCTCCCTTCTCTGTAGTTTTGTACTGATATCTACAACTACTGATACTTGTGTTTATTGGTTTTCACTTTATATTTGGTTTTATTTGCACAATGTGATTTTAAACATCTTTATGTACTTGCTGATCTTTCAGGCTCTTTATTAGATTTTACGTACTTGTGATGTGTATTGTCTCCTTGTATTTTGGTATATGTATACTTTTATTTTTGATATGGTCTAATGGACTAATCAATAAAATGTACTGGTGCTCCCTAACCACAAGACCATAGTGGATCAAGCTACAATTGGGTAAGATAAAACCTGGGCTTCCAACTGTAACTTCACACCACTTTCTGTATCATTGGCTTCCCAGAAGTGCTCCACAATCATCAATTTCCACACAAACATTTTGTAACATTGTAACATAACCTCAGAACATTAAAAAGAGACAAGTGCTTATCCATCCATCACATTTTTGGGGTAGATTCCTACCCCAGTTGCCTGGAAAGCAGATTATTCTGATTTCTTTAGCCCTTCAGTGCTGTAAATTCAGGACATTGTCAGGACATCACCTGGTAGCAAAACCTGCAAAAAGAAACTTTGTAGAATGCATGGCTTGGCCTCCAACAGAAAAAGTTCCCTGTGGTGGAAATCTGTCCCTTGACATGTTCTAAATGTAACTTTTTGACAGCTTTCTATTTTTTCCTAGGTTTTAATGTTTATTTGAGACCTCTTTGCAAGATACCTATTCTTTATTTTGCAGATCTGGTTCATCCAGAGGCCAGGCACCGCATTAGCCTGATTGATTGATGATTGATTGATTGATTTTCAGATTTACTAGCATCACAGGGCAATTACCTCAGCAGGCTACCTGCAATCAGGTACATACAATTGTCCTGAAAGAATCTTTAATAATACATTCTCTATTGACTGTTCTCCCCATCTGTCAGAATATATGAATACTACCAAGATTAGAATTGTCAATATTTTCCAAGTTAGAAAGTCATGTGTACTGTGTAAGAGTTTTGTCAAATATATGAAATTAGATATAAGTAAGCCATTAAACCAGGCTGGTGAATTCTGCTTCTCTTTCTCCTCTTTTTCCTTGGCAAGTATGATACAATGTAACTTCTCTTCTGCAACTTTACAATTCCCTGAGAATGTTATGTCAGTTGTAAAAATGCAGACAATCTTTTGGTGCATTGAATTTGAGTCAAATTGAATATCCAAACATTAAGTTTTATTCAAATGTTTAGAATCCAAATGCAACAAAATCCGATTCGAATCAAATACATTTGAATCTATTTGTTCGAATGTTAGATTCAAATCTGAAGATACGAATGTCGACAACATTCGTATGTGTTATACATATATGTATGCATTTTGTAGACATCCCATATTATTCCTGTATGCATCCCTTTTTCATCCCGTACTATCAACACAAATGCATACAGATACGTATGAGATTCGTAGAGAGACATATGTAATACAAGTATATCTGTACATTCGAATGCTCCAAATCATTCAAACGAATGTTTAAATTCAAATGTGTATACATTCTATCCAAATTCAGATGTCCACACTTGATCAAGTTTGATCGAATTTCAAATGTTTAGAACATTCTTGCACATCCCTGGCCTATACTCAGATCTGGAATCTTAAGGGCATTCCATGGGCACTGTGACCTCTAGTTACTTCTTCTTTCCAAGCATGGAGACAGAGGAAATCAGAGGCTTTAGAGTCGCAGCTTTCAGGAACACCACTGTGCCTCTGGGAACAATGTTGGCAGATCCTGCTCTAGAGTAATCCTGCTTGTAGCTGAATTGGGAGTCTATCAGGCCATTCCAGCCTTTCTGATTAATGTTCTTGAGCATTAGGGTTTTTTTCTGCAGCTCTTATCAGTGTTTGCATACCTGGTAATGTAACAGTATTCCACTAAGCTCATCTTGACTGTTACTTACCAGCTGTATTTTTTACATTTATTTGCTTGACTGGATCTCCAAATAAAGGCATTTTCTGAGAGCAATGTACCATTTGTTTCCTTAGAGTTCCATACAAAGCATAGAGATCAGTTCTGATTTTCAGGATGGCAGCTACAAACAAGATGAATAATTTGAAACTTAACGTATTTCTCCTAACAAAGATCTGAACACATTAAAACGAGGTGCAAAGTGCTCCTAATTTGTCAATCATTTCCTTGTATAATTCTATTCCTCCATTACCTAGAAAATTGCCCAAGAGGAATTTTGTTTTGTTCAGCTCCTTTTCATCACTCAACTGCTCACTTTTTTACGTGGGCAAATACCACCCCCGCATCTACCTAGGTGCCCTTTCTTACATTATGTCAAATGTTGATCCAGGTGGTGCGTATCCAGTGCCATCTGTAGTTAAGATGGAGAAAAGAGTCCTCATGAAAAAAATAACTGAGAGAAGCCAAACCCAAATCAGCTGATTACTTCTAACCCTGGTATGCGTTTACAAGTTAGAAAACACAAAGGCCAAAAATACAAGGGTATCCTTGCATTCAGTATATTGAAGCTTCAGCTGGTAAAAATTACTCGAATCTCCTTCCTCACTGAGATGGAAAGAGAAATATGGATGGAATAATCTTTACACTACACATTTTTCTATGAATTTTCTCTAAGGCAAGTAAGACACCTGCTGACTTATTTCTTCTCTGCCCCATTTTATTTTCATATTCCATGCATGATAACAAGCTGAACTTAAATAACTGGGAGGTCTTGGGACCCTTCTCCAGTAACTTCCCACAGAGCTGAACCTGTCCGCAATAATTTCAAATTTTGCCCAGTGCAGTGAGTATTCTGTTTTTCAGTAAAGATCAAAAGAGAAGAGAAAGAGATAGAAATGCAAAGAAAATAGTGTGCATGTATGTGTGTGTGGGTTAACTAATATCCCTTCTGTTTTGATCCACAAGAAAAAGGGTTTGCTAGTTCACAGAAGAGCAAGATAGGCTAGCCATGGGCCCATCCCCATGCTGAAAATATTCCGAAATTATTCCGAGTCTGCCTTGGGAGCATCTCCATGCAAAGCCCAAATACGGGCTACATGGGAAACAATACGTGTTTAAAAAAAAATCCACTTAGCAAGTGTATTACATCAGAAATAAGGGGCTAGCACATATTGTCTTGGGGTCATGTGGATACTCCCAGGTTATTTGGGGGAGAGTTTGGTGGCCCAGTATTAGCGGGCATGGTTTTGCCTCTGCTCCCTGTTCCTGCCATGCATGCTGGGATCAGACCCTGGCAATCTGTCGACTCTTAAGCAACATAATAGTGAAATTAAAAGGCTTTTCCCTCCTTCAGGATTGGTTGATCTGAAAGTGATTGAGACAAGTCGACCTGAATTGGGAGAAAATTTTAAGCTGGTTGCAAGTGGGGGTTGCCCAGTGTCATGTCCATGTGTGCACCTCCGCTAATCTGTGGTGGCCAAGGAAGGGAACAATCTGCTTTTAGTTATGCTGTTAACTAACTTTTGGTTATGCTTTTAACTGTGGCAGCCAAGGAAATGAATTATTTTTGTGTTTGTGGAGGTGTTTGCCTGTCATTGCTGCAGCGGGCGGGACGGGTTATGGTGACGTCAACCTGGCTTCCTATCAGGGGAGAGGGTGGGTGGGGAGAAAAAGATGCGGGTTCATGTTGGCTTCCATGGGGACAGGCATGTACGATTTGAATCTGCATTGCCCCAAACCACATGGGGATGCTTTATTGTGAATTACAACACGGATTTTTATGACATGTGTCATAAGCAAAGAAACCGGCTTCCATGGGGATGCGCCCTATGTGTCAATAAGATAAACCCAGTTGTATATGTTTATTCAAACATGACATTTAAACCCATCAATGAGTCTGATTTGTATGATCAGATACAAAGACAAATTAATATAACTTGCTGGGGCCATTTTATCTCCTTTATCATGTTCTTTGTCTCATTTTGTGACTCATTCTGAGACCCTTGGTAAATAGAAATATACTGAATACATAATTAATGTAGCAAATCTTATCAACAAAAGCCTTTCTAGGGCTTTTCATTTATACCATTGCTTTCATAAGTAAATCACTCTATAGCATAGGAAAATTAGGACTCAAAACAGATGGTAACTGATTTGGGAAAGAGAAAGAGAAAAATAAATAAATCATGTCAAATTTTTATTAGATAATTATGTTTGTGGAGTATTTGTCTTTTCGTGATTTCATATTTTGTGTTGTGTTTTAATATTAAAGGGAAGCAGTTTTATATTACTATGGAACACTCCCCCAGAGGACCAAATGTCTTCTACTCCACCTATGGTGCCATAGAAGGCTGTGAGTGTCAAAGAAATCTCTGACCACCATTCAGCTTCAAAGCAGATTTCTGTTTTATTTAGAGATTACAATTGATACACTGCGTGCAATGTAAGGAGGGATGGCCTGTTTTAAAATGAAGCTTTAGCTGATTATTCGTATGCCTGATTAAAAATGGTTACACTCTAGCTCATCAGGAAACCTTAGAGTTTATCTTTCTCATAAGGAATTTCAGGAAGGAAAAACTCTGCTTGCAAAGGCTGATAACTAGCAGACAGTTTCTGTCAAAATTACTAATTCAAAGGACGCAACCGGTTCTTTCTGGTCTACTGAACCCTCTTTGAACTGTGGTGATTTTTGCTTTTACTGCGCATGCCTAATAAGAAATTTCATATGTACCTCCCCTCATTACTGTGAATAAATTAGATGCAAATTAACTTTGGAAGACATGAAGAGGCCTATCTGGAAGACTGTAAACTTCCAGTTAGCGTAGGGATAAAAGTCATGCTGTGAGTTTAAACTTGTCTTGAAGGAATGCCCAAAAGGCAGGTTTGCTATATTTCAATATAGAACAAAGGAAATCTTTCGTCTCTAGCTTGTTTGTTTACTCAAACCCTCATGGATGGAAGAAAGCTGATAGGGCAGCAATTTTCCTAACAAAGGGAAGAGCAGGTGCTACACTCTTCCATAAAGACACTGCATCCTCATTGTGCTTTTAGGGCACCATAATGGTGCTATGCAGATCCTTTGCCATAGCTAAACAGTGGCTTACCTCTAACTTCTCCTACAGCTTCTCCAAGGGATAGTTCATCATTGCTGTGAATTTCCTGTAGACAAAGGTGTGGGTAAAACAAAAGATCTCGGCACTGAATGAAAGAAACAATATTAAACATCTGAGTTGTGTTTTCATCAAACAACCAAGGAAGTTATGGCACTGCACAAGCTGCTGGAATAAAAGATTACTGGACAATAATATATTTTCACAGTAGTACCCAGGAATCCAAGATAACTCTCTTTTTTAGAGTAGATTAGAAAAGTGGTTGTAAATGCCATCATCATGTTCCCATACTTATTCACCATCTGTCCTTTTTAGATCAATTTTGTTCACTTTGCAAATCCTGACCAAATTTTATTTTGATGCATTTGGCAGGGCTAGAGTGGGGAAAGACTTTTGTGTGTGAAAACTACACGAAAACACCAAGACTAACAAGAGGTTTCTGATGGACATGTTTATGGCACTAAAAACACGATGGGTTTAATAGTGCATCATGTTATTGATGTTCTGGACAACAATTTATATTTACTTTTTGCAAGCTGACATACTTGTTCACGCGAGCATTACAAAATTCATTCCAAAACATGCATTAACAGAGAATGGTTTATTGACTTTTTCATTTAAAAGAAAGCAAATGCAGATATAGAATCCGAGGAATTCTGACAAGCTCCTATCCCAAATGGTTGCCAGTGTTTTCCTAAAAGTATACAATATATCCACTAATGTCTGGGACCCTAGCTCTCAGATTTTGTGCTTGCCTCACTCATGTTATGCATCTTGCAGCCACCAGAATTCTCAACATCTTACATCCTTCTTATCTGCCAATTCTTGCTGTCTAAATTATTATGATTACAGCACCTCAGTGGCTATTTTAAGAACGTCTCTGCCATAGTGCTGTATATTATATAGGATAACCTCAGAAATTAATGAATGTAAAGCACCTTTGAATACAATCAAACCACAAATATATCATGCATTTACTTTATATATAGCTAGAACTCTACTGATGAGCTGCTTAAAGGGACTCAGTGGGAGCTTTTGTACTGCACACCATGGTACTTGATGTGGAAGCTGTCTGAGTCTGTATTATTTTATCTAGGTCAAGAACACAGTGAGGAACAGTAGTGTGCATTAATTGTCATCTATGTTATTATCACAGCCTTCTTTGAAAGCCAGGAAACAAAATTTTCCAGCATCCAAGTTTCAGGCCAGCAGAATTCTGGTAATGTGATGCAAATGGCCCACTTCTGGGAACATTTCTGGTACCTGGTGAAATGGCCCCAGCCTCTGGGTGCCTCTTGGGACACTCCAACCACGCAGCTGAAGAAGCCCACAGCTAAGGAATGTTTAGGAGATCACTTTAATAGGATGATCGGATGGAGCACTCCAGAGAGTTTTCATACCAGAGAGTTCTCCAAGTGGAAAGCTCATTTATCTGGAACATCCTGGGGACTGCTCTGGCAGGCAGATGTCAGATTCCTGGTTGGCAGCTCGCACAATCCAAATGGACTATACTGTATTTAGTATTAAGCTACAACATAGGCTGTGGTCACACTTAAGGTTTAATCCAGCTTCAGTCCACTTTCAGAGTGAGAGAATACAGCAGAAAAGTGGCAAGCTGTTTTCTTTCAGTGTTAAAAAATCAAGCCATTCTGCAGACTGCCTTGGCATTCTGAAACAGGGTTGGAATTATTTCTGTTGAAATGGCAGAAAATTAAAAAACCAAGCCATTCTCCAGCCTGCCTTTCCAACTGTTATTTTTAAAAAGTCAGCAGCTGTGCTCTTCAATGGACAGTGCAGGGACAACAAGCACACCCCAATCCATGACGTGAGCATGATTCTCCTCCCCGTTAGCCCGCAAGCGTCCCCATGTGAGTTGCCGGCTCGCTGAGCAATGCATGCTGGCTTCCCAAACAGTGCTGAGACTTCTTCTTTCAGGTATCAAATTTTGCACCCTTCTGGCACTGTTTGGGGGGATTTGGTACCCTTTTCATGTGCCAAATTCCAAAGCCCATGGGGACAGACAGCGCTGATCGCACACTCAGAACCGTATCAAATGTGCATGGGGACAGGCCCTTAGTTCCCAAAGACATATAGCTTTTTCTGAAAAGAAGTAAAAGCAGAGGCTAAGTAAGAGATCAAGGGGGAGAGGTGAAGGAAACAGAGAAACAGAGGGTTGGGGAGGTGGGACAGTTACCATATCCAGAGAGGAGAGAGAGGGAATTTCACAATCTCATGATTTTATAGACTTTTCCTCTTTGGGGCTAGACCAACAGGGAGAAACATTCTGGATTTGTTCCTGGCTAAGTGAAAAGAATTTGGGGAATGGGAGGGGTCCAGCAGGTACAATGGACTCCAGCCACACTACTTTCTGTGGTGCTGGAGAAAAAATGAGGATAGTGCTGTATGCTAATAGGTTACTTCCTGGCCTGAACATGTTGCAGGCCAGGAAGTAACCTATTAGCATACAGACAATAGCTAGATGGCTCAAATTCCAGACAGAGGTAAACAAGATCCTGATAGACTATTTTGTTAAACATTGCAGTTTGCTCATATTTTGAAATAGCAAAAATGATATCTTTGGAATTTTGATTTTAAAAAATATATTGTTTGTATCACTTCTGCTTTAGTTTTCATTATCCTGGAGAAAGCAAGACTTTCTAATATGTACATATCAGTGTGCTTTCTTATAAACAGAAGAAGTTTGAGTCACAGGAAAGTTCTGCAATTGCTTGTGCTTTTTAAAAACGGAGTGCTTTTTTCAATATTGGTTCCAATAAATTCTGTTTAATACTAGAATCCAGGCCACTGCTGCTCAGCCTGTTCATGTAACATATATTACGCCGATGTTTTATGTGCCCATCCTTACAAAAGGCTGTTTATGCCTTATGTACCAAAGTGTGCATAAATTCATATTTAAAAAGGACGTCTCTTTATTTGAATAATCCAGAGTAAAGCACATCCAAACACATTTTATTCTGGGTTATCCAGCTTCATCCTTTATTAGCCAAACAATGTGGATTAAGTGCTCTCTGGATGAATCCCTAATGAATTGTGAAGATTCAAAACTTTGCATTCAAATAGAATATTAGCTGTATTCAAAAACCAACCTTTGAATATTATTATTATTATTATTATTATTATTATTATTATTATTATTA
>MTQE01003428.1:15147100-15160630 GCA_014337955.1 Aspidoscelis marmoratus | reverse complement strand
TTTTTTTGAATCCGGCCCTCGGCCGGATTGAGTTTGACACCACTGCCCTAAGGAAAGATAACCTAGACACAGGCTGTGGTCATGCTACCAGCTTTGATTGGGAGACAGAGACCTTCACACCTAAACTGTATAAACCCCTTTATATTATCAAGACACTGATATGAAAAACTGTGAATCCTCATAAATCCAGATGTAGATATGTGGGGTTATGTACAAGCTATGTGATGTTTCTTTGGGGGGAAAATGTCACTAGTTGTGTTGTTATAGAAACATTCCAGAAGATCCATCAAGGAGTGGTTTGTTTTAGTAGCATGGTTGTCATCAGAGTTTCCTGGTTTCCCAGCATTTGGCACAGACCTTGTAATCTGGGTGATGTCTCGGTGAGCATGACTCTGGGCCTTTCCGCACAGGCTCTAAAAACGGATTTAAAGCCTGTTCGAGGAGGGATTAAGACATGGCATCTGCAAAGGGAACAGAATTAGGGACCCTTTGAGGATGCCACGTCTGCACGTCAGCATGCAAAACTAGTTTCTTAAACTGGTTTTGCCGCTGAAATCCTACCCAGATGTAAGACCTGAAAAATTAGGTCTTACATCTGGCTTTTCCCCTGAAACTGTATTGGAAGCAAATGCTTCTGCAATGGCAGGGGAAAGAGCCGGATTGCTGGCGCATGCCCAACTGTCAAAGAGGGAGAGCACATTCTCTCCCTGTTTGACAGCTGGGCCTGCCCACCGGCCTCTGTGATTGGCTCCATTGGAGCCAGGCATTGCGAGGTCAGCAGCCGGCTTCCCCCTTGCAAGAAAAGGGGTGATCGCTCCTTCTCTTGTGAGGGAAAGCCGCGGCCTACCACCACCTCATCCGGGGTTGCCCATGGGTGATCCAGTCCTTACCTGATCCAGTCCTTACCTGGGAAGGGGCCAGCCACCCTCATGAGGGCAGCTGGCCAATGGGAGGCTGCAGCACATGCACACATGTGCCCCTGGGCCTCCTACTGCCAGAAGCCGCCCAGCAGCAACCAAGTAAGGACTGGATCATGCGTGTGGGGGGGTAGGCCATGGCTTCTCACATGAGAAGAGGCGATTGCCCCTTCTCTTGTGAGGGGGAAGTCGGGGAAGTCGGCTGCCAGTCTCGCAATGCCTGGCTCTGATGGAGCCAATCGCAGAGCCCAGGAGGGAGGGCCGAGCTGTCAAACAGGGAGAGCATGCACTCTCCCTCTTTGACAGGGTAGGCCCTTCAGAGGCTGGATTGGGGTGGGTGCTGGTGCATCTGCACAAGCACCCTCTCCAATCTGGCCCTGCTGCCACCACCCTGCACATGTGCAGACATGTGGGGCCTCCGAGAATATGTCCCTCTTAGGGACAGATTATCAGAGAAAACATTTTGCCGGAAAACAGATCTTATAGATCCATTTTCCAACAGCAAGTGTGGAAAGGCCCTCTGTTTATTAAGATAGGCAGGTTTAGTAAAGTGTTAAGGGGATTGTTTAAGGACCTGTACTAGGGGTTTGAACTAACATCATAGCTGCATGGTGTGGTGTTCTACCACCCAACTCTATGACCTGCCCTCAGGTATCTCATCCCAGAATCCACTTGATTCTAAATACTTAAGCCATACCCCCCTTTCTCTTTCTAAGAATATAAACAGACCTTTTTCTCCCAAGTCTCTGCTGAATGTAGTGAAATGTAACTCTTCCTCTCTTAAAGGCACAGTTCATGCATATGGCTACTTAGTGAAAGCTTGGGGCCAATATCAAGCACTTGCAAGAGAAAACAAATAAATCTAGAATTTATTATTTCAGCACACAAACTTAGGTCAACAGTATATAACTTCAGTGTTGAAAAGCTGAGGTAAAGTTCTTGAATTACAGTCTCAGTGAACATAAGATTTAAAGCATGTTATTGTCAAAGGTTTTTATGTCTCTACTGTCAATATCTCTCAGTTTCAATCTAAACAACAGAGCTCCCTGACTTTGCCCTTCCCTTGAGCAATAGTCAGCTTGTTTCTTCCTGATCCCCTCTCCGTGAGCTTGCCCCAGGTGAGAACCTTTGGCCTCCTCTCAGTGAGTTTTTATAGCCTTCTCTCAGACTGCTGGCAGAACCTGATTGGATAGGAAAAAGGAGCAACCTTCCCCCCATCCTCAGGATGAGCAGCAAGGCCACGCTCCCTATCAACTCCTTTCCAGCTACAAGACTGGGAACAAACAGTTAATTAACACAGACCTTTTAATCAGGGTGATGTCTCAGTGAGCATGACTCTGTTTATTAAGATAGACAGGTTTAGTAAAGTGTTAGGGGGATTGTTTAAGGACCCATACTACGGGTTTGAACTAACATAGCTGCATGGTAAAGTGCATGCTTAACCAGTCACCCTGTGCTATCCACAAATATGCATTGAGTTTATGTATATATTTATATTTTTAAAATGTGTACACCTGAAATAACTTTATTTTTTTGAGAGGCTATAGAAATTCATTAAAATTTATAAATAATGAAAAATAATGAAAAAATCAAAATAAATTCTGTATTGAAGCCTTGTTAGAAAAAAAAAGGTCCACAAAATTTTACAAAGTGAACTTGCCACTTCCTCAAGATCCTCATAGCATTTGTTTCAAGATGATAGCAAATTATTGTTTCTCAATAATGAAATCACTTTTGCTAGCTTTGACATAAAGAAGAGAGCAGAGTGGGATTTTTTGGCCCTTTCTGCATGAGGATGGTAAAATGACCCAACAGAGATCTAGGAACACTTGGTGCTCACAGGGTACCAGTCTACCAAGAGACTACACTTCCCAGTAGAATGCCTCATCTGCACCACAGAAGGGATTGGTGTAGGCCACAACATCAAAATGGTACTGGAGGCTGTTTGTATGTGGTGCCCATTGTATTTCAGCTATTTCAGCAGATATACCAGAACAATCACTCAGAGTGGATGGTCCACAAGTACACTGTTAAGTATATTGTTGCTATGACTTCTAAGACCACTTTGTTGCACATCCAGGAGTACTACCGACATATGCCACTTCCAGCCCCCCAGACAAAACTGTCCCAGTTAGCAACAATGGAGACTAGGAACCTTTGGACTTTTTTGTACTTATCTGTCATAGAACAATCTAGCTGGAATCATTCCTACTAGGAAGAGCACCCCACACACTGCCCGGCACCATTCCAAAGCTCAGAGCTTCCAGAACACCCATTTCAGGAGTGCAGTTGCACCGTGGAAATGAATCCTGTGCTAAACCATCCCATGGAGGTATACACCTTTTTGCACACTTCCTTGGTCTGGTAGGCTGCAGCAGATCTACCACAGTGTTGGTCTTGATGGCCATTTTGGGCCACCAAGACTGGGCTATGCTCTGTCCAGTGTGGATAGAGCATGCTAGCAGAGAGAAGAGAGAGAGACACAGAAGAAATCTAGACTTTGCACTGTACTGGTTTACCAGTAAGTGCAGAAAAACTCTTTATTCATGGGCTCCAAAGTAGATTAGGATGGCCCTTGGTGTAGGCCATTGGCAGCCTGGCCCATTGTAGATCAGTTTACTTGATTCAGGCAACATGTGGCCTGGAGAAAGGCCCTGAGATTAACAATCTTTTGCTTCTCTCTTACAAAAGAATCAAAAAGTATTTATTTTGTTGACAACAAGACATAATGAGAAGTTAAAAACTAGAAAAATGACTATATTAGTTACCAACCACTTTAAAAACTCTTCCTGTAGCTTTTCCTCTTCCTGAGTGAAGCAAGCAAATGAACATCCAGAAGAAGAAATAACCTTTAAAAGACAATGGGGCCATATTTGATTTCAAAGAACCTATCCTGTAACCTGTGATATTCTCCTGAGTGTTACCACTATGTCTGTGTCCTTATAGGCTGTCCTCTAACCCACAACAATGCACAATATTATTATTCCAGATACACAAGCTGAGAACAGACCTCTACATGTTACCAAATGGGAGGCAGGAAGTACAACATCCAAAGCTGAATTCCCCTTTCAGGGAGATATATGAGCTCCAGGTGTCTCTTACTGACAATTCATCAATTCTAGTTTGAATGTTGCAAAACTGAGCAAAGAGCCCCTTGTGTTTTACCTACTTGTCTTTACAAGTTGCAATACGAGAGTTCTAACAGAGCACAAAGAAAGATAATCAAAAGCCATTCCAGTCAGCTGAGGAAAGAGGAGACAAACCTTCAGTTCAGCAGTTGCTGGGGTTTTGTAACTTGCCAAAATACTGAACTTTATTCTCTCTGCAAATGGTTAGGCTTTTAGCTGGAGCTGTTATTTTTCTTCTTGCTCTCTTTCCCCTTTCTCCCTATTTGAAATTATTATTATTTCCATAATGATACTTAGACTATGCATCCAAACTGGGTGTGAAACCTGGGATTTTCCCAGTACCGTGCTTGATTGCCACGGATTTTATTTATTTATTTATTTAGAAAAATTATATCCAGCCCTTCACCGAATAGTTCCAGGGTGGGTTACAATGAAATTAAAACATATTGGATAGTTAAACAAATTTAAAAACATAACCACATTTCTAATTTGCTGCCTGTTCCAGTTATGAACTTTGCTGTAAGCAGAAAGCCACCTGCCTCTTTAAGCAGTTTTTTTCTCTCAAATAAATTTATACATTTTTGGAGAGAGAACTCATCATGAATTACAGTTTTAGTTAGGATCTGTCTTTAGTGGCTAGAATGTTTTACCCCTCTTTTCTCTTCTAAACCAAATCTTTCTACAACAGTTGTCAAAATTATCCTTAGGTAACCCTTAGTTCTTATGTATAGTCTTATAATAGAGTTTTGTGTGGTAAGTTTTGGTAAGTAAGACATGTAAGAGCCTCGTACTACATTCTTTCTGTACTCACTGTTCTTATGCTTTTGAGAGTTATGAAATAGCTGTTAATGGTCATTTCTGCTGTTTTGTTTTGTTTTTCAGGCATTTTCACTCTAGTTTTAATAAATTTTTAGTTGTATTCCAAGAATGCTTTCTCCAGAGTGTTCTTACATTTTTTGTTGCTTTATTTTGAGTTATTTTACATTTTACAAACTGAGTCAAAAGACCCTTTTATTTTGAATTTCAGAACTGGGACAGCTTTTCCCCTACAAACCACTATACCCAATACACTCCTAGTAACAGTGCTAAACTCTGCCGGTTACCTTTTGTAGAGCTGGCATTTCCTATGTAAAAAAATCAGTCTTAGCAACTTTTCTTTATTTTGATTTTAGTTGCCTACAGTCTACACTCTTAGAAGCAGATGAAAGGGTGAGAAGTTCAATTCTTCCTGATAGTAGCAAAAACTATGGAACCATAGAAATTATTAAATTGGATGTCTGTTCCTTCCTTTTCTCAAATAGCTCAAGTATCTTCTAGTAATTTTGCATTCCCTCTTTCTCCAACCCAGAACACTTTATGCACTGTGTTGAAAAGGTTAGCCATACCCTGGAGAAAGCTACAGGCAAAAATAGACAGATATCTATTGACAAGTGTACCATAGGCTACAGCAAATCTGTTCATATTAGGCAGTAATGTTTGGATTGTTCAATGAACACACACACACACAAAGAGATAAAATGAAGCTTTCACCTCTGGTGAATTTTGCTTTCTTGGCTGCTTGAGTGGTTCACCTGGACCATTCTTCTACAAACTCCATTGGTAGTCACTTCATATTGACCTTATTGGCACAATTTGGGAAATGGTGGTAAAATAATTGCCATCTTTCATAGGATGATTTTAGCCTCTGTTTTCTCTCCCAGTTCTTTTCATGCAGTAGAACATGGGTCTTATCTCCATGCTAACATAGAAAAGGCTTGGGTGTGCCTTCTTCACCACTTTGACAGATGATGCCTTCATAGCTATATTTTGGAGTGTGGAAATGCATGTCATGTTGATGAAGATGATCTAGAGAACAGGAAATTGTGCCATTTGTGCAAAGCTGCCTAAGATGATGATCATCCCTTTCATTGGGGCAGCACATTTATTGCAGGGTACCTCTTGCCACCCTAAGTTGAAATGCAGCAGCCAGATGCACCTGTAAGCACCTTAATTAATAGGTGGAGACATGACCCAAAGAGGTCAATAGATTGACTTCTAGAAAGCCCCCGTACCCTGCATCAGATTTGGAGGCTTGTCTTATAATTGTCTTATAACCATTATTATTTGCTCTCATGGAGGGAATATGGGGCCTTTCTGCACTTAGCCTTATTCTGGACTATATCCCAGAATAGGAGCCTGCTGTCCAAATGCTCGTGTAGGCTATGGCAGACACCAGGTAAGGCCTGCCATAGTCCACAATACCATGCAGACAACAAAACCCTAACCCGAGATATATTCTAGAATAAGGCTACATGTAGAAAGGACAGCCTGGCACACTTCATTTGCACCCCTTCCAGGTTGGAAAGGTTTGAATGGAGCATAGTGACTGGTAGGGAGGGCATGGTTGCACACTGCATTGTCCAGTCACTGCTATAATCTCCATAATGGCAGTGATTTGCACTTAGCTGGCATGTAGTTAAGCATCCGCTTAGTTCAGAATGGTTTAGGAATCCCAAAGTGTGGATGCCCAAACCATTCCACAACTTCACCTCCCTGGGATGTTTTGCCACGGAAGGTAAAGTGCAAAAAGGCCCAGTTAACTTTCTTTACTACTTGTTCTTTTATTTATCCTTCTCACAATCAGTACAAAATGTGCATGAGATGCATGTTAAATAATCATACTCTCCTTTAAATTCATTCACATTAACAGTGTTATGTCTCATCATTTGCTTTGTTCCACTTCTTGATAAATAGGTGCATAGAGCTTCTGCCTCTGGCTAAGTGCCACACTGTTTCTGCAGTGATTGTCTTCCCCTATGATTTCATCTGCTTGCTTCAGTTCTCTCTTTCCATTCCACTGGCCTTCTCAATGGATGCCTCCAGATTATAGAAAGACCTTCCTTCTGAACTTTTTCAGGCATTGTTATACATTTTCTAATATCCCCCCTCCCCAGATCTTTGTTCTTTAAGATGGTTATCAATAACTGTTGTGCTGCACTACTAGGATCGTTTTATTGTTTGTCATTATAATTTGGCATGTGTTTATTGATGTTAAATTGAATTTCATGCTTCTTAGGCTTTATGAACTTAAATCTGTTTTGTTTCTGTCTCTGAGTTGTTTAGCTGGTGAACTACAAGCTACAAAGATAATAACCAAATAACTTCTGTACCATTTTTTTTTTCAGATGAGGTGGGCTGAATTGCTTCCATTACTCTGTTGGGAAGTGGAGGAGGGATTTCACTTAGGCATGGCACTAAGATGGAGGGCAATGTTGCTTATGCCTTTAAGTTAAAGAATTCTCATTAGAATGTGCTGAACTGGTTTGGTTGGTCTGTGAATGTTCAGATCCCACGCATTTGGTTGTTCAAATAACAAAAAATTTGATCAAAATCAACCAGTCCCCACTTGCAAATGCCAATTATTCAAACAGTTTGCATTTGCTGTGTTTTGGGCCTTGAAAAGGACTTTTTAAAATGAAACAAGAATATTTTGTGTTTTTGAACCAGTTTGAAATTGAATGCAAACATCTGTTTGTTCAATTAAATTGTTCACTATTGCACTGAACAAATGGGTCCTCAATTTGATGATGAGCTAAACCCATAATTTTAGTTCATGCCCATCTCTAATTCTCATGTCTTCAGAGAAGGGAGAGCCCAGAGGTCAAAGGATTTCCGAAGTAATAGCTATCAGTCTTTTATCCCCATCTGAAGAGCATCTGTGATATGGACCAGTACCTCCTGTCACTCATTTATAGGCATCCAAGGCATGTCAAGCCATGGGAATCTAGACAGCTTATAGTACAGTAAGTTCAACCAACTGTTAGATATGCAGATACTCTTGTTTTTATATAATGAATGTACTAGGTACAGATATGAGTATTTGTACTGTGTGTAAATGTGCAGAAATGTGCTCATTCACGCTTTAGGATTAATGAAAAGAAATGCAATGTTGCTGTGAAACCAGAAACAAAATAGAAACTTCAAAATTTGTGTTAGAAAAGGTTTTTTTTTTAAAAAAAAAAAACCAGATGTGACAGTATATTTCACCTTAAAATATGGAACAAGAGACATTTTTCTTTTTCTTTCTTTTTCTTTTGAAGTCCTCATTCTCTGAAGTACAACAAAGATGCTAATCTGTAAGATACTGTTGTTAATTGTATTCAAATATCTTTAGCTTGACTAGTAAAATCCAATATCTCAGGTGGGAGAAGAAGAGCCCCTATTTCTTCAAAGGCAGCGGTAAAAAGAAGAGACACTGGGGAGATGCACTTCAAGGGAAAGTTGCTGACATAGAAATTATAAGATCCCACACACCCCAATAACTCTTCTTCTGCTTAACTCTGTCTGTATAACAGTATGTTGGAAGTAGAAAGAAGCAGATAATAATGACCATGTGTATGAATGAGACTTGTTTTTTCAGCCTCTAATGTGTGATTACTGTAAGCTCAGCATAATGTACTTGCAAATATATTGCTTCTTGCTTTTAACTCTATGAGGAACATTTGCTTGCTTGTTTATTTATTATATTTATATCCCACCTTATACCCAAAAGTTCTCATGGTGTGTTACAATAATGTCACAATAATAAAAAATAAAAACAGATAAAATATGACTAAAACATATTGAAATAGAGGTTGAACCCAAGTCCTCTGATAGATCCAACCATACAAGCTGGTGCCAAGAAGCAAGGCAAAGGAATTTTCCTTGCTGCCCTTCTTCCCTAACAGGTATATAAGAAACTGATTAATAGCAAAAATGTTTATTTAGAATACCCCTTTACCAAAGGGCAGGAAAACAGATATACAATCAATAGAGACGAAAGAAAAAAATATAAAGATTGACCACTATACATAAAGCCAAATACATACTCTTTAAATCAAAAAGGTCTTCAACCACTTACCAAAATAGAAATCTTCCTCCTGCCAAATATCCAGAGGAAGACTGTTCCACAAACACAGGGCCAGATCTTGAAAGGCTCACAGCCTAAAGGTGGCTGTGCACATGGATGCCAGTCATCTGCAACCTGTGACTCAAAGTTCTGTTTACATGGATACAGAACATAAGTTGAAAGCATGTAATAGACTAGGTAGATAGAATAAAATTTCACAACTCGATCAATAGCTCTTGAATAAAACAATATTGTAATACTTTTTCATACCAAAAATAAAAATAAAGTATTTGTGATTAGGAATGTGCATGAGAATCTCTCTCTTTTTTTTGTAGTTAATTTGTATCAAATTGAATGCAAGAAAATTAATATTTGTTCAAATAGATCCTCTTCGAATGTGGTAGGATTCATATTCAACACGAATGTTCAGTCTTATACGAATCCCATACAAATCCCATACAAAGCTTCAAACAAATGTATCAAAACATTCAGTTCAAATTTGAACGTCAATCTTTGAATGTACTAACATTCTATTCAAATTCAAATGTCTGAATTCGGCCAAATAAGTAGAAATTTCAACATGTTATGAATATTCATGCACATCCCTATTTGTGATTTCTCATTTCTCATGGTCAAATATTGTGACCTGAGAGATCAAGATTCTGGGCCACTGCAATTTCCATAGTGTAAATTTGTCCATGAAAATTACCATCACTGATTATTGGCATTGGAATTCACAATAATAATCTCTTACTTTCATCACAGATAATCTTCTACTGGCTATGTGAATGGTGTAAACGTGTGAAGGGCCAGATCCAAAGTGGAACCAGCACTGTTTGCTATCTCCCCCCCCCCCAATAGTTATACTCCTTTTTCTGTCTCTGGTTTTTGGATTATCAGGAAAGAACTGACTGATGTTTTCCAGTCTGAATTGATTTTTTCCAGAGAAACAGAGATGCATCTAGCAAACATAATTTCAAAGATGGACTTACTATCATCTGCTTGAATAACAATACTAGATTATTTAAAACTTATGTCATTTTTTTCTTTGAAGCTCACCCCCCTTTCTGCTTACGAGTTTCTAGCTATCACTCATTTGTAACAAAACCCTCTGGCATTGAAGAATTCTAAACAAATGTGTGGGAATGAAGCACAGTTCCCTAGAGGCAGCTGAGGAGCATGGGAAGAAAAGGAAAACACGGTGATGACAATTTCAATAATAAGGTGACATACAGCATAATGTACAGAGTGACAGGCAGTAATGGTGGAAAAAAATCATGAACAGAAAAGGAAGAATGGAAGAAGGGGAAAATAAAAAATGGATAAGAAATTACCGTAAAAGAGGAAGGTTGGTAGGTCTGCCACAGGCTGAACAGAAAATGAGCTAGAAACATGTACTTCAGATATTTATTTGTTTGTTTGTTTGTTTGTTTGTTTGTTTGTTTGTTTATAACCCCTCCCTCCCACACCCTCCTTTCATCCTCCTTTCCAAACAGGACAGCACACTGAGGAAGCCCTTGTCTTATTTTATAATGCATTGCAGCATTTTATGTTGTTTGTATTATACTACAGCAACATATAAGATGGTGATGTCTACTCGATTGAATTGGTGCTACGAAGCTAGTTGAAAGGTTGCAGGCATTTCTGCATGGATGATTTGAAAAGTGAATAAAATAGCAGAATAGCCACCATATGTCTAACATTCCTTTTCTGAACCATTCCTTTCAGCCTCCATTAACCATATCCCTTCCTTCCTGTTACAGTTAAAATGAGGCGCCATGACTCTCCTTTCTTTTGTCACCCAGGCACAAGGTTCCCTTCAGTTAACAGACCTCTCTGGCAAGAATAGCCAATGTAGAATGGGATAAAAGCAGGATCTCCTACCTCTCACACAGGTGGTATATGTAAACTTGTGCCACCAGCAATGCTAGTGTACAGCAGGATGCAGGACTGAGACAGCACGTTAGTACAATCAACTCAATCAGTGTTGGAGTTGCAGCCAAGAAAATCCAAACAGCAATCTCATTTCATAAGATGCAAAAGCAGGAAGCTTTATTGACACGAATAACATGAACACTACAAGAAGCGAACGTATGTACAGGTTATATGGACAGGGTTTCAGCATTTAGAATTCCATCATTCTAGAGAGCTGCATTTTATTCTCATAACAACAGAGCATGGGAAGCTTTGTATCATGATTTCTAGCCTGAGAAGCAGCAGTGCCACAAACATCACAGACCTTGAATGTCAAGCCTCCTAGCAAATGGTGCCCTTAGGCCACTATTATTTGACCACTATCTAAAGTTGTTGCCTTGGTTCTATAGTGCAATAAGTAGTAACTGTTTCCTCCCACTCCCTGGCAATCTCAGAAGAAGCTGCACAAGCCTGGAGACATAGCTCCAGCTCTAAGTAGGTATTCTTTATGGATGGCTGGATGATGGCAACAAAAGCAGCAGTTCTTCCAAGTGGCAATGTCCTTGCAGCAATGTGGCATTAATAATCTGTTGCATCCAGGTTGACAGATTTCTATGGCATGTTTTAATCAATCAAGACAAGCAAGGGCCAAGAGTGCAAAGGGTGACACCAACCTCGGTAAACAGCTTTTTCACATAATCAACCTGCAAGGATAGATTCTGATCACACACAACAGAACCAGAAGGTTCTCTAGGGACCCCAATATCAATTTACAAGCGCAGTATTCAGTTCCAAGTGTATCCAAGAAATTTTATCCTCTAACTAATTTGTCACAGCTGTCCTGGGATAGTTGGGGAACCCTCCTCTCTGAGAAGAAGGAACAAGCATCCTCATGACCTAAGAAAGATCAGCTTAATGACAGTTGTGAGCAACACAATTTTTGTTCCTCACTACTACCACATGTACTCCTTGATTACACCATCTGTACTCTATTTGCTGATGAGTCCTCATAATCTACAAATTAACTGAGAACCATTCAGGTCTGTGAATCCTCTGAGTCATTAAGAGACACTCAAGAACCCCAGACATATTCATATTTTGGAGTGCTATTTGAGACTCAAAAGGATGACTGTCTGTGTCATCCAGTAGTTTATAGTAGATTCCTTTAGTCTCTGGGGATGGACTAAGAAAATAGATCCTCCACATCTTCAGCTGACAGGTAAACTTTGTATCTCTGGCACATTCTAAGAGTTTAAAGTGTCTTGTCTTTAATTACATGCTACCAAGTGTTTCTTTGCTATATGTTTTTTTTAAAAATTAATTCACCCAACACTGAAGGTGTTTCTCTTAGTGCCTGCTTTTATTCTTGCTTCTTTTCTTGTAATTTATGCATTTCCTGTGTGTCTTTGGAATATTAATACAGAAATTTGTATTAAGATCAGCCAAGTGTTTCCCCTTTGGGATTAGTTCCAATCCATTATCAATCAAACCAAACCAGTAGTCCTGAAGATCTGCATGTATATGAGAATAGTACTAAATATGTCTAAGATAATTCCCACAATATATCCCAGGCACTCTTGTATACTATTTTATAAGTGTATCATGCCACCAAAAATTAAGATGTGACCACTCAAATCTATGGCCACAGGCACTCACCAATGCAAATGGAAACATGGCCTTATCAAATGAAACGATCCGTATTTACCATCTCCTGAACCTGTTGTGAAAAGATAATAGATAAACTAGTCCAGTGCATGAAGAAACCATAACATAGCTACTTACCTGAAAAATATGAGAGAAAATCACATTCATGGACATCGATGATTTATGGTGACAATTTTTGCTAATACACAAAGTAAATGTGAGCAGTTACTCACAGATAATATGAAAAACATTTTGTAGGTGTTTCCATAGTATTATATTTTTTCTACACCTTATATATTCCCAGAATGATTAATGTTATAACATCTTTGTAGTTTATCATGCTTTATGGATAAAAGCTTGCTAATATTGGTGGAGATCAGGGATTTGTGAACTGTCAAAGCAAGCTTCTTTAGTTCAAGAGAAAATTGTCAGAGCCTCCTTAAGTGTAAGACAAAAATAAGGATATCTATTACTATGAAAATTATAAATGGATTATAGCATTATAAAAGGAAATGTTATCAGTGGAACAATGAATAAAATTTTCTTTTTTGCAAATAATCTGCTGAAATTATTCTTAGAATAATAAAGACTATTAGACACAGTTTTATCATACTGTATGTAAAGACCTATGTGTCAGACACACAGAAACACACAAACCACAGCCATACATATTTTCAGTTTTTTCCTTTTTCTCTGGAGTGCAGCTGAGAAAGCAGCAAACTTTGGGGGCCACCATGTCCAAATTTGCATTCATTCATGGGCTTTCTTGGGGCCTTTCTGCACATGCCCTAAAACTGGAATTAGGGCCAGATGTGGGAAGGATTTGGACGTGGCATCCGCACAGGGAACCCAATTAGGGTCCCTTTGTGGACGCCATGTCCGCACGCAAAACCAGTTGCTTAAACTGGTTTTGCTGCCGAATCCTACCCAGATGTAAGACCTGAAAAAATCAGGTCTTACATCTGGCCTTTCCCCTGAAACCGGTTTGGAAGTGAATGCTTCCGCACTGAGGGGAAAAAGCCAGATTGCCGGCGCATGCCCAGCTGTCACACAGGGAGAG
>MTQE01003428.1:15122126-15134924 GCA_014337955.1 Aspidoscelis marmoratus | reverse complement strand
GTCAAGATTTCTTATGATACCTGCACATCCAAAGTTGATCTGGTAACACCACCATCAGAATCTTTCTTACATATCTTAACTGTTGGAGGTTTCAGTGATTGAACCTGAGACTTTCTGAATGCAAAACATTTAGTGTATCTCTGGACTAACTTCTTCCTAACAACTGCAAACCCGCTGAATATCCCACTACCTAAATTCTAGACATGACAACAGAAAAGGTGTGGATGCCTGTGTTATGAGAAATTTGACCTATTGATAATTTGCAAAAACTGTTCAAGTGTTATTCAAATCAATAAGTGCAACAGGCACTCTTAAAAGTATTCTCCAGGGAAGAAAATAATCATAAATTTGTAATAGATTCATTATTATATTCTAAATTTTGTTAAGAGCCTTTCTGTCAATGTTTGGGGTGTCTCTATACCCTAAAATTTTCAGAGACCAAAGGCTTTTTAAATTTTTATTTTGAAAGAAACAGAAAAAAGTTGCAAATGTTAGCAGATGTACTTTATATTTCTACATGTCTGTGGTTAGTTTAATGACATTGCCCGCAATGACTCCTCTCCAGCATCCTGCTCCAACTCAAGATGATCATCTTGCATGCCACTGAGCATCCAGGCCAAGTTTTGACACCATGATAAAAGAGGTGACATATGATGAATGGCTCTCATACAAGTTTATAACTACCAGTAGGATACCTGGAACATGCTATCTCTTGATGCAGGATTGTTTTAAAAGTATAACCAAAATAAATTGGGCAGTGCACTCACTATTGCCTTCTCTGTTCATATGTGACCAATCTCTTTTGTTTTCTTTCCTGCTTTTATACTTTCTGCTGTGCTACTCTATAGACTGAGGGAAGTCTAAACACACACACATCATGTTCTATGCCAGCCATACATTTTCTGGATCATACCGTCTCTCAACCTTCTCCTCATCCACTTATTATGGTGATTTATCTCTTGCTCTCTGGTTTTCTCTACCAAAAGAGAAGGAAAAATGTGAGGCTTCTTTCATATTGTGTCCTTTTCCTGATTTTTCATTGAAAATCCTGTTGAGAAAGTGTACATTTTTACAAAATAATGTGGACAAACTGGACATTTTTTCCAAGAAAGTGTTCTGGAAAATACTGAATGAAGTTTGCTTTTTCTTTTCTTTCTTCTCTAACACAAGTGTACAAAAAGTATGCATATATATGAATGTTTACACCCAAAACTGTGTGCTGAGCTGGTTCTGTATTGAAATGTTTGGAGTTCCACCCCAAAATGAACAGAACTGGAGGAGAATTTTCCAAGTTGTTTGATTTTTCCTCTGATCAAGCTCCAACACCAACCTGCTCACTCGCCCAGCTTCCCTTACTTCTCTGATCGTACTCCCCCAAGCCCTATACCTCATATCTCCCCATCAGATCCTAGGGCCACTTACCTACTCCCCACAGGCCCATGTCAGTCTGGTGTCACCAGTTACATTTTCTGGGAAAGACCATGGCAGCTGGCATGCACCTCTTATGAAATGGATGACTACTGTTTCTCCCAGAAGGCTTAGCAAGTTGACATGAAAAGGCATCCACTTGTTAGGCTTTCTAAAGAATCCCTGGGTACAGTTTTAAAGCTGCTTCCCTTGTGTCCTGATCAGCTATGATTTTCAACATCACATCTTGATTCAGGGGAGGCAGCCTCTCCTAGCTTTGTTTTGCCTTTGTCTTCTGCTTGAGATGTCCATAAGCAATTGGTCCACCACTGTGTGACAGGTTGCTGAATTAGATGAGATGTGGCCTGATCCAGCAGGGCTCCTCTCATGTTTTTATGTGTCCACAAAAAAAAGTAAAAAAAAAATCAAATGTGACATGTCTCTCCCTTCATGTGGCAATATCTTGATATGCCATCCCCATCCATTAGAATTGCACCTGGGGGTTCTCTGAGTGCTCTTCACCCATCTAGATCATAGACAGGGAATCCTCAAATATGATTTGAATGGGTAGTGGAAGCAGGTGGCATACGCAGACTACAAGCTATTGCTTTAGGAGGAACTCTAAGGCATAATAGCACTATACTTTGAGCTTGCCTGCCTCTTCCTGTGCATATGTTTCCTAAGTTGCCAACAACAAAACCCCTAATACAGAAACCCAAAGTGAAAACCAAAAACCAAAACAAGAAGTTACTATAAAGGTAAATTTTACCCCACTAAAGATGTAAAAAATTATTTAATAAAAATATAAGTATACAGAATAATTCAAAATAATTTAAAAGTTATAAAACAGTGAAGTCAGACGCACTTCATCCCTCGAATTGGGTCTTCTTCAGTGGCTCCTAGTTCAAAATCATATATATCATTCAATACATACAACTCACTGTCGTGGTTCTGTCTATTCAGAAAGTAATAGACAGAACCACGACAGTGAGTTGTATATATTGAATGATATATGATTTTGAACTAGGAGCCACTGAAGAAGACCCAATTCAAGGGCTGAAGTGTGTCTGGCTTCACTGTTTTATAACTTTTAAATTATTTTAAATTATCCTGTATACTTATATCTAATAATTTTTTACATCTTTAGCGGAGTAAAATTTATGTTTTCATACTGTACAGAACCTTCTTGTTTTGGTTTTTGGTTTCCTAAGTTGCAGCACTACTCCATGTTCTTGTAATTGGTACAGTGAAGAAATATTATGTAGTTTGAAAAAAGAAAACTGAAATCAATCAGAACAGTGTCAGTGCCTCTCCCACTGCTTAGATTTTGGCCAAAGGATTATCCTGGTCCTAAATTAAATGTAGCCAAACAGCATTTTATGAAAAATGAGCTGCCCGGCATTTCTTAAGACATAGATGAGTAAAAGAAAAGAGAGGGATAATTCTGTGATTTGGGCCATCTTGGCATCAACTGCGTCCATTGCCGTTTCCCCTCAGATATTACAGATAAAAAGGAGGGTAGGATAAAAATGCAACAGATATCGTCTTTTAGCTGAAAACAGCAGGGACTCAGAAAACTGATTTTCCTTCAAGAATGTCTCAGCTTTGATAATAGCATTGCTGCTGCTCAAGTATTCAATGATATATGCCTTTTACAAGGAGATATACAGAGTTTTGGTTCAGAGATATCTTCAAGTGTGTGATCCAATATCTTCCTTTTATTCAAAAGTCTAGCTTCACAGCAGGTGTCACCCAATTCATTTTGCCTACAAATGAATGGACTTAATAATATCAGAACTAATCTAGAGTCATTTGATGAAATAGGGTTTCTGGGGGAAGATATTTAGCCTACATATCAAGTACATAATCTCATGTTTGCTCTTAAATGAAGACTGCAGCTCATAGCAGGTGGGATGAAACCAAGGAAGAATAAACAGAGGCTACCCAGGGTTCTACCTACTCAAAAGACAGAAAGTGAGGGGAAAGAAAATCAATTTCCAGTGCTATCAATCTGATGTATTTGTTAGTGTGAGGTCCATAAAATTGTGTGAGTTTTGGGGTGGGGGTGAGAAGAAATTACTCTTCATATGGAGGACACTGAGCACAGATCTAAGATGAAACAAATATTAATAATTTTTCTGGACTGAAGAGTCTGGGCTGGGCTTCCTGGAATAATCTTATGGAAAAGATATGTGTGAAAGAGTGTGTGCAGAGTATGAGATAACTGAACCTCCCTTTTTATACTTGACAGGGGGAGATAACATTTTTGTGTGTATTTAAGAAGATCAGGACTTGTGTGACTTAGCAAAGTAAAAAATGCATGGAGAGAAATATTACATATACTGTACATCTTTTTTATTATATGACCTAGGAAATGGAGTTACTGAACTTATTCTGCTTTTTCTTCACTTAATTTACCATTCTTCCCAAGTGGCTGGATCACTCTATTGTACAAGTGTGAATGAGCCCTCTTTATATATTGTATAACCCCTACTATTTTAACATGAACTGGTAAATCTCAACATTCATAGGGTTTCTGGTATTAACTGGAACATGCAGATTTTAAAATTATTATCTGCTCTTGATCCAATGGCTCCCAAGGAAAATAATTGAATCTGACTTTGCAACTATTTGCAAGGAATTCAGCAGTATTTCTTCAGATTTTGAAGAAATTGTTCTTGTTTATTCTGGAACTATAACCCAGCCACCCCCATACCCTCATTTCTAGTGTTTGCTAATGAGACCATTTGGCTGATGGAAGGTCACTAATTTTAATACATCAGCAACTGGACAAGCATCCAAACGAAGGTAAATTTCTGGATACGTGGGATTTAGATTGACATGTACTAGCGTTCCCAAGTATAATATACAATAGTTTGTAATGCACTTTTCCCATCCAATGGATGGAAAGCTAAGTGCAGGAACACTCCTTGTAAGTGTGAATGGCCAGCTGAGGACCATGAAGTCAACATCCAAAACAACATTATATATATATTCCCCCCCCTCCCCAGTCATAGGCACAACAAATGCAATATGGAGTGCACTGTTTTAAATTTGCTGAATTTTTAAAAGTTTTTAATCTGTATTTTGTTTTTAATGTGTATCTGGTTTTAATGTCTATTTGTTTTTAATTTGTTAATTAATCTGCTGTTACCCACCCAGAGACCTTAGGGTATGGGGCGGGATAGAAATGTAAACAAACAAATAAATAAATAAACATCCAGTGAGAGGCTGGGCATTGCCATGGCAACCCAGCAGTTGTGCAGCCATGCCCACTCACCGCACCACATCTAGAAGGCGTTATGAAACCACATTCCCCAGGAGTGATCTAACCACTTCTGGGCAGGGTGTGTTCAGACACATCAAAAGAGACAGCCTAGAAGCACAGAGTCCATCTTTTCTAACACAGAAGGTTCATGAATTGGGGGGGGGGCATAGACTGATCTCATGTCTAAGCTTTCGCTGAACCACTTCTGATATTTTTTTTCTGTGTCTGATCACAGTCTTAGACTTCTGTAAAGGAGAATAAGGTACATAAGTGACAATATGGGGTTAGAAAAGATAATGCTAATAGCATATGTAACACTATCAAGACAGCAATTCTAGTCAAATCCACATGAAAATTGATCTTACTAAAAATAATTGACTATATGAACAATAGCCTACCCTAAATGAAATGCATGAAAGAGAAGTGGAAAATGGTCTAAAGTTCTGTATGTCCGTGGGGCTAGCCAGTTTTTAAAATATTTTGCTCTGATGCCCCCAATAATGTTTGGAAGGAGGACTTCTTCAGAATTATGTTCTTATATTATTATAGTACCTAGGCTTGTTTCCCTATGACATCTAATTCATAATTCATGCTGCTGTGTTTCAATTTGCCAGCTGTTCCATTAAAACTTCTGTTTCTCTCTCAGCAGTGTGATTCAGTAAATCTCTCTTCACATGTAAGTGAACAAGATATTGCTTTCCTGATAAGAAGAAATTGAACTGTCATTGGTCTTTCACCCCCTGCTGGCAGGTTTTGCCCCATTTCTTATGACATCAATTCAAGCCACAAAACAGAAAATATTCTTGCTTCCTTGCTGCCACTTTACCCAATGACAGTTCTGTTACTACTGTGAAATGAATATTAATACCTGTATGTGCAGCAAAGCAGTTCAATTCAAAAGGCCTCCAAAATCTAAAACAGAAAGGACATTGAACAGGTCTGAGGCCAGTTCTTCTTGCATCTTTGTGACTTGTTAAATCCCTTAGAATACAGCTTGTCTTTGAGATTTCTGTCACACACAGTTGTTCCTTAAGTTTTTCCTTCTTGATTAGTCTTCTGTGCCCCATCTCGGCAATATTAAAATGCCATACTTCTGAAGAAAATCAGTCCTGCAAATACCTGACAGGTCTCCAGGATTACGAAAGACTAAAGATAGATTGTTCAAAGAATTCCAACCCAGTAGAGGGCTTCATTCAGACTTCAAAGTGAAAGCTTTGCAGCATTTTCTTGGGCTTCCGTGTTCCTTAGTAGAAACAAATTGCATGCAACATACACATTTGTATCCCTAACAGCTTCAACAAGCCCCCCTACTCCATGGTTTGCAACTGGAAAGAGATTTGTTTCAGGCATGTTCTTCTATCTTGCCAGAAAGCTCTTCAATTGAGAATGCTTTGCAATTGGGAGGTATCGATGGAGGCAAGGCAAAAGCAGAAAACTTCTTCTCCCTCCAAGGTTGTTTCCTAATGACCAAAAGAAGTATCCATGCCTGCTTCCAAATATTGAAAACTCAGAGCTGAAACCAGGTTTGAAAGTATGCCCTCCGTGAAGGTCATTCTCCTTTCTTCAGAGAGTCTTGATATTGCTCCTTGGTGCCCACTGTCTTCATTGTTATAACAGAACAGCTAAATCAGGTTCCAAAATTCATGGGTATTTTCAAACCTTCAAGCAAAAAATAACAAATGGAAATAGTAACACAGATGGGAGTAGCAGGAATTGAGCAGGCTAATAACAATGAAAATCCACTGCTCAGACCTCAAGAAACAGAATAAAAATAGCATTGTGCCTACAGATTTTGCAAGTGTCTCTGAAACAGAAGTATGGTGATATCTGTAACTCCATCCAAATAGTGTCTGAAAAGGGTTGGTACCCAGGGCAGGAAAATAAGTGGATTTCTGAGACTCATGAAATGCAACTGTAAGTGAACTTTTGCTCACAGTATAGCTGTCTCCAGAACTTACTATGATGGGGTAGAAGCTGGAAATTTTCAGTTATAGCAGAGAGTTCTGGAAGAATTCTCAGCAGCTGAGCTGGCTCAATTCCTTGTAATTCAACATAGGTGGCAAGGGAAATCTTCCCCTATCAAACAGCCTCAGACTAATTTACACTGGGTTGCAGGTGGCTCTTTTGGGGGAGGGGGTCATATACATTCAGAGGCAAGGGCAACCAGATCTCTGAGCTTCCCTTAGTATGTGGAAGAGAGGCTCCTAATATGCTTGCTGGTCCAGTATACCAGCCAGTGCAGAGTCACCTATACTCTCTCTGTGTGTATTTGCCAACATGCACCCATTAACTTCTGCCCCAGTTGTTGTAATGACCTTCCTATACTTATATATTCCAAGCGCCACAATATAATCTTCATCATACCTCTTTCTTGCTTTTGTTTTCATCTGTTCCTACTGACTACACACTCGTCATACCACAGCCAGATCTTTATTCCTACCAATATTCTGTAGTTTCTCCACATTTTCTTCAAGGATGATCAGTGTCACTTTTTCCCAACTGTGTTTGTATTTTACTACATTTAGCATCCTCTACAATAAGTGATCCCAGAGAGGAATAAATATGAATTTACACTGTTTCCACATGACTGAAGAATGACTAGAAGATACCTTGATAGGTATTTGGATCACTATAGAGAAAATAATTTCTACAGCTTCATTTCAGAGCACAGATGTGCTTTTCAAAGCAGCAATCCATGCACCTCCACTGACTATGGGAAGGTGCGCCCTTCACTGGAGCAGTGAGGTTGTCAAAAGATGCCTCTTGCCACTACCATAGAGATATGGTGGCTAAGTACTGTTTTTCTCATCATTTTATTAACTATGAGAGCTACTTCATTCCTTCTGAGGGATTTTTGCCCGCAGTACTGTAGTACATGCAATGTCAGATGGATTAAATTCTCCTACTCCAATCCATTTTAGTTCACTGACTGCTAGATGCCAATGTTTGATCTTGCCCTCTCCTGTTTGACCAAACTGAGGTTACCTTAGTTCATAAATCTTATATTCCAGATTCCTAAGCAATATTAATATTCACAGCATCAGACTTTCCTTTCACCACCAGATACATTCACAGCTTCTACATATTAAAACACAAGTCTAAGTCATCAAAGCAAGGTTTCTGATGAGAGCTTCACTCTGTTCAGTTGAACTGGGAGATTGGTTTGGTTTGATCAAATTTTTGGAATGGTTAGTTTAATGCAAACTACAGACCAACCAAACCAGTTCAGAACCACCTCTACTTCCCAGTTATGAAGATCTCCTAAAATGATTGCTAGCATGGAGCTATAACTTTTTTTTTGAGGGGGGTAGATTTGTTAGTAGATTTGATTGTAAATGTGATTTCTAAAAGTTCTTCTGGAAGGAAAACATGAAATGTATATATGAGGGAGATTGTTATATATGAATATGATAATAATTACCTGGCATGGAGTTGAAAGATACCTTCCATTTTGAAAATAGGGGAGGGGGATCTTCATTTTGCATTAAAAGCAAGGATGCGCACAAATATTTCAAATATTTATTATTTGTATGAATTCATACAAATTCAGACATTTGTATACAAATGGAATGTCCAGACATTTGTACTTTGGTATTCATACGAATACAAATATATTGAGTTATTCATACAAATAATTTGGACATTAGTATGTGTACGGATATGTACGCATCATGTACACATCCGTACACAACTTGTATGTATCCCTATACATGTGTATTGACACGTATGGGATGAAAACAGGATGCCTACTGGATGAAAGTGGGATGTGTACAGATGCGTATGAGATTCATATCATTGGGTACGTATCGGATATTCAAACAAATAGATACAAATGTATTCGTATCAACTTGAATGTCCAGACATTTGTTCTTCTTTATTCGTACAAATTCAAATTTTACAATATTTGATTCATTATGAATCGCGTGTCAAAAATTGCATTTCTGCACACCCCTAATTAAAAACATATTTCAACTTGCAAGGGAGGAATGTTCCAAGCAAGGCTGGCTTGCGACCTATTTACTGGAAGCGAAAGGCAAAGGAACTGATGCTTTTTTTCAGTCATTAATCCAAAGCTGCATTAATTTAGTTTAAAGGAATGTTCTTGGAAACACAAAATTTGTCTATGGGTAAAATATTCATATCTATATTTAGGTTAACCAAGAATCAGGGTTCATCATGGTAAAGGAAAATAGGGGTACTTATAATTAAAAACAAACATTTCTTTAAGATTTGACTGTCAAAGATGCTGGGAATTTCCAGAAAACAGGATGCCACAACTTGGAGCTACTTGAACACTGGACCACTAATTTAACACTAATACTACCATTAACCAAATTCCATCAGTCTATCTTTGCCTGGCAACATTAATGTTTATCCTTGTTCAACACAATGGAGATGCAATTAAAAATAAGATCAGAATCTTGGTAAATCTTAATTACTGTAAAGTACACCTAAGCATACAGCCCTAGTTTCATAAGCATTATATTCACACATCCATGTGGGGTCTCATGAATTTCCTTAGGGAAACATGGAGGCCACGTAGGCTGTCATATCCCTGGGAGTGATTATTGTGATGTCACTAGGATGCCATCAAAATCTTTGTTTAATTTAGCATAGAAGTGCCTCACATTTCAGGGACAGATTTGTCTCATTCATCCATTTTCTTTGCCATGGGACAACTGCTGCAAGCTCAGATAAGACACTTCGTAGCAGGAGATTGTAGACATTCTGTAGCTGGGTAGCTTGCTCCCATTCAGTTTTATTAAGGAAAGAGGCTTGATTTTACTCCAGGAACTGTTTCCTTCATGCCAGTTGTAAGAACCGACTTGATTCCAAAGACTCTGTTACTATAACTTCCAGAGCTTGGCTGGAGCATGTCAGCTACTAAGCTGCGGCAGTAGCACTGTTTTGGACCTTTGGAGCTAAGCAGGCTGAAGATCTTGGCTGTTGGACACCCGAGGGTGAGAAACAGCCCATGTGATTATTGATTTTGTGATTTAGGGCTTGCTTAAATTTAGGCTTGCCTACATTTAGTTAAGGTGTTAAATGTCTGTTTTTCTGGGTATAATAAGACCTGTAAGTTCACGTTAAAGAACCCTTTCCCATTGAATTATATTAAAAGGGCTCACTGCTCTGAGTTAGAGAGTTGGTTCATGTACATTGGGATCTAGGGAGTGGGAATATGGTGTACTACGTGATTTATATTGCTATTGTCTTGCTTTCTATCTTGACAATCAGCTGCTACTCCATCAAATTTAACATTTTTATGATTTTTACTGTGCTACAATAAAGACTTTGATTTTTTTTAGGGGAGGGGAGAAACCTGGGCTAAAAGGTCTTGGAGTTTTTGAACTGGGACTTTCAATTTTTGGACTAATTTCTTCCCGGGCATTACTTGCAACAGATTATCAATGGAACAGAAGGTCTGTTGGCAGCACTTTAGTAGCTTACTCTGACACTTTTATGAGCCTCCACCTGGACATTTCAAGGTCCCTTTTATCAACTGGCAAGGTAATAGGATAAATACATTATATGACTGTCACAAGGATATGAAAAAAAAAAACCACCTTACATTTCAGCTAAGCTTAACACCTTCAGGTGCAACTACTGTGAACTGAATTTGACAATTAAAACTTGTTAACCACTCAGCTGCTTTGGATACCAAATTCACCTTGGAGATCACATGTGACACCCAAACATTTTGGGATATATATGGTGAAACTTAACCCAGAAATAGAATTGTTTTATGTGCCCTTTACCCCATGCCCCCAAAAGAGCAAGCTCTATTCAGGAAATCTGCTCATAAATTATTATTATTGAGAGGACAGACTGCAAAACAGTTGACCTCCTATATATCTGACAGTTACTATACTTCAGCAATGGGGTATCAGTTCACAGTATTATTTAAAGTCTTGAAGAATGAAGGTTCTGGATTACACATCCAGTTATCTGTTACAAGCATTTGGCCTGAAAACTCAGAAAGCCCAGACACTGAGACAAAATTAATTAACTCAGGGGAAAGGTCACCTATATTTCATATTGGTAGGCTCTTCCACAAAGAATCTGAAGATTGATCTCTTCCCCTTTTGATTGATTTTAGCTGAATCAAACTTCCTTGGAATCTCAAAAGGGTCGGTTATTTCCACAGAATTTATATGGGCAGCACTAGTAAGTCATAAAAGTAACCTATCTCCTGACAGAAGACCTTGAAATGTAGGAACTCTTGTAATGATTGAAGGCTTCAATTGCCCCCATATTTCCTGTTTAAACAATTACTCTGATCATGATAAAATGATTGGACTCTAAGAGCGTTTTCACACTTGCCTGGCAGGGGGACTCTGGGGTAACCCCTGCAGGTGTCATTACTCTTTCTGGAATATTCCAGGAGCACCTGCATGCATGCAGCAGGTCCCCAAGAGCTTATAGATGCAAAACAGTTCTAAGTGGCTCTACATGTACACTCCCAGCCACCCAGTGCTGCTCCTTCTGCAATTCTCCCTGCTGGGAGAAGTTTGAAGGGAACTGAGCAAGGGAGCAACACAAGAGCGGTTAGTGCCCCATCTCCCCATCACCTCCGTCACCATGGCAATGGCATCATGCAGGCATGTTGGCACCATTGCTGTGCTTCCATGAGTACCACCATAATGCTTAGCAAAGCACTCACAAGGTTAGGGAGAGGTACAGCATCCAAAATGTGGATGCTGGAACCATTTTCATTTCCCAGGAAGGTTCTTCCTGGAAAATGAAGGTGCAATCTCCCCTAATTGTGTGTAAACACTGAAGGAGGAATCTACTAGGGGAGAGGTGATCCGGAACTTAGTCTTAATACATAGAGAGGTGACCTTGGGTTTAGCCCTTTTCTGAATCTGGTTTATATCTTAGAATAGGGACTTGCCATCCACAAGGGCTGTGGTCTCATCTAAGGTTTAATCCAGTTCCAGTCTATTTTTGGAGTGAGAGAACACACCAGCAAAGTGACCAGTAATTTTCTTTCCAAAGGTGAATTTTCTGAGATATTGAACTCAGAATATGCAATGGAAAGAAATAGCAGTTCAGAAATATCTGGAAGGTCATAATTTGTCAGTCCTAAAGTTGGAAGTATAAGTTGGAAGTATAAGAAAATGTGAATAAGTATCTATGGCAATTACAAGCAACTCATACCTATAGTTCCATTAATGTTGTCTTGCACTGGAGTGGGGACTGTGTTTTAATTATGTTTTTATCTATTTTAATAGATGCATAGCGTGACATGGGATCTCTGGGTGAAGAATGGAAGAAAAATATTTTGAAATAAATAAATAATGAAATTAGCAACATAAATATAGAAAGTATATTAGAATATATTACTTTGTTTCAAAGATGTCCCAAATATCCTGACTGAAAAATTATTAATATATTAGTCTCAGCAGAAACAATTCAAGTAGGTATGTGAAAAAAATGCAAATTCAAACTGTATGGGAATGAAATGCTTAGATGCCACGGAGATGCTCAGATTATAATTACTACTAATGTAAAATGAACATAATCTATTGGAATGATCACTACAGTCCAGTGAAATATGCTGTTTTATACTATATACTAATATAGTCTATTGGAATGATCTCTGTAGACGTATAATGGAATAGGAACTTATATTTATAAAAGTTTAATATTGTAGCTTTAAGACCCTGTTACTTCCTCTATGAAAAGTTCATTTTTATTTAATTTTTAACAAAGGAAACAGCCAATGATGAGTTCAAGCTGTGCCAAACCATTATTGCAATCAGATGCCTTGTGCAGAACTCTGCAGGACTGCATACCGCTAGCATGTACACAGTGAGCTCAGAAACTCAACATGGATTTAAAATGTCAGCTGTCATGGACTGAAACAATTTCAAGAGCTGTTCCCCTGAAAGAAGCAGTTCTTTGTTCTGCAACTCAGAAGTGAGGTTTCTGTGGACTTTGTCCTTGTATAATCTTGCAAGAATAACAGGATATTTTTCAAGTATCTACCTGTAAGTACATTGAAAATACACAGGCTTCTTTCACCATTGTACACAAAGGAAAGAAAATATTGTTTTGATAAGTAGCAAGGGGGTCTTTTTATTTATTTATTTATTTATTTATTTATTTATTTATTTATT
>MTQE01003428.1:15105665-15121914 GCA_014337955.1 Aspidoscelis marmoratus | reverse complement strand
TTTATTTATTTATTTATTTATTTATTTATTTATTTATTTATTTATTCTCAGGTTCTGTTGCTTTCATATTTCTGGCAGCAGGTGCCCTGGAGAGTCTCCAGGAACATGGGGTTCAAATACCTGAGTTGCCTGCTGCTGTACAGCCATTCTGCAAGTTGCTTGAAGGGTTGGCAAGCATCCTTTACAGCACTTTTGCCCATAATACCTTCTCAGCATTGCTGCTGGTGTTAGTCCAGTACAGACAGCATTCCCATCCTCACAATGTTGGACGACACCTGCTGTGCTTTGTCTGGAACAGGCTGAAGCAGAATAGTTAAACTGCTCCAACCAATGTGAGCATGAAAACAGCCTTTCAGTCATGCATTTCACCTGAATTTCTTAAGTCACAGTTTTCAACAGAAAGTGCACAGTTTTCCCTAGAATATTCATTTGTTCATTCATATCCCAAGATCTCTGGGGCAGCTTACAATAAAAAAAACCCATATACAACCAATGTTGAATAGATACCCCATTAAAAAAGTATTAAACAGCATAAATAGCTAAAAATTTAAAATATTGCTAGAGTGAATTAGTGCCCAAAGGCCTTAATAAAAAGCCAGGTCTTTACTTGGCACCTTTAAGTTAAAAAGAAAGAATAGAGTTAGAATAATCTCTACACAAATGAAGACCCTTGAAGGTCCCCCTCTCTCAAAAAGGGAGAGAACAAAGATTTCAGAGGCATATTGGGAACAAAGAAGCTGAAGGATCAGGACCAGAATGCAGAGGTCAGTGCCAGGAGGCAAGGAAGGAAGCTGAAGCCTTGACTGGAGGCAAAAGCAAGACTGGAGATAAGGCTGGGTTTCATAGCAAGCTCCATGCAGGCTCCATACCAGCTCAGAATGGTGTGGGGCAGCCCAAGGTGTATTCCTGAACAGCCCAAATGTGGATGGTCTTTTTCTGGGCTTGCTGGACTTCTCCAGATTAGAAACTGTTCCAATCAAAGAAACTGCTCCAATCAATTTGGACCACTCCACCCTGACAAGCGTGGAAATGACCCTTGACATAGCACCAAATAGCTCTGCAGAGCACACCACATAGTAAGTTCAGTGCTGAAACATCAGGCTTAGAGTTAGGAGACCTTTTATAGCTTGAGCAGAAAACTTGTCCCAGCTGTGCACTTCAGGAAGCACCCAGATTTGCCTGAGCTTGATGCTTGCACCCAAGGGACACTAGATGGCAATTGGCTCAACAAACATTCTTCTGGCAGTCAAGCACTCAACAGAGCCTGACACCATAAAACTCATTTGATCTATTGGCCTGCACTTTAATAACATTCTGCACAGGTAACATTATGGTGCAACTATTTATCTCCTACTCAGCCTAAACTACTAGCACTTAATCCCAGAGAGGAAAAAATGTTCCAACAAACCCTCTGACTCAAACCTTCTCACTCAAATAATGGAAGATATAACATCACAAGCATGCCTTTGGAATACCTAGGCTAGGTGAGAACAAAAAGACCATCAGATAACATAACACAGAAGAGCCAAGGCTCATCATGATAACTAAAATATGTACAGCTTATAAAGAATCTTTATAGTTAGAAGAACACAAAGCCACAGTTTTTTCTTTAGCAGACCGATTAATCTCTGCCAGACCAATACCTGCCTGTTGCTGCATTTGAGTGTAATGACTGTCACTGCCTTGTTCCCTAAACAATGCTAGCTCTAGAAAAAGAAAAGCTATTCAGTGATTGATGGTAGTAAAAAAAAACAAAAAAACTGGGTTAATTTAAGATTGCAGCAAAATTGGAAATCCCAGCATCCCTCTCAAGTGTCACTGAATAGCAATAATTTCAGTTTGTCCTCTTCAAATCTTCGTAATTCTAGTGAATCATTCCAGTGGTGATTATTATCAATTATGGTTATTTATAGAAAGTTGATCCATATGGAAATAACAAATCTGAAGTGCCCTATTCCTATAAATAGAGAAGCTCTGTAATTATCTTGTGGCTGATTCATTGTACATAAGAAATGAGGACAGTTCATTAGTATTCCTGGAGGTATTGTCTCTATACAACTTTTAACCCAAGATACTTCAAACCTTATGGCAAAACAGACTTCTGAGATAAATTATTGGAATAACTGGATAGGGTCTTCTAGTTATCAAAACATTTCACATCAAATATCACTTCTATCCTATTAAACAATGATTATCTTGGCTGATATAACCATGAGATAAAAGGAACTGGAAACCATTGCAATTATTTTATATTTAGTTAAGTGTGTGATCAGACATGTTTAATGAGATTCCCTCCTAAGGCTATAATGGCAGGCATAAAATTCCCAAAAGTGCCTTACCCTGATCCGAAGCCTGAGAAGGGTGCCTTTTCCTCACATCAGGAAAAAAAAAATACTTGGGATGACTCTTTTCCTGGATCACTTTCAGGGGAAGCTAAACATGAAACAAGGAGGGAAATCAGCCAATCAGAGTGTGTGAAATAGCTGCTACATGTGATTAACCAATCAGGGCCCTGGAAAGTCAGGTCAGAGGTGGCCAATGAGTGGTCAACATGTGTTGCTGGAGGTGCTGCCAGCCGTTGAGTGGAAGGAGCACCAATGTCTGGAGATAGGAGTATGGTTTGAATGCCTTTTTTGTTTTGTTTTGAATGAATACAAAAGACTCACATTTTCTTAAAGAAGCAGTTGAGAAGCTCTGTCTAATTGCATGCACCACCAGTCTGTATCATCCAAGAATAACTCTGAATAGGCTGCAAGCCAATACAATTTTATAGTTTAAATCTCTTCATGCCTATTATAAAGAAACTACAAATACGTCAGATTACAAAGTAAGTATGCATTTCTTTCTTTAGATAATATGATCTATAGAAGTTGATCCCAGCAAGTTTTAAAATAAGTGCATTAAGCTTTATTGCAGAAGTTACTAAAATACACTTAGGGCCTGTTTCCACTCATGCCTCCAGACAGCATTGTTCCATACCACTCCTTGCTGGGGTCAAAACCAGTGGCCTTCAGTGGCCTAGACCCACGGGTTCAGATCAGGCAAGGTAAGGGTAAACATGCCATTTGACTGAAGAAACAGTTTCCGCTTCTTATTCAGGTATTATTTGTAGTTTTGATTGCTTTTATTTTGTGTCATTATTTATTTTATATACAACATATTGGTTTTATTGAAACCTACCCTGAGACCTCTGGGCATAGTGTGGAATAGAAATACAAATAAATTAATTAAACTGAGCAAATTCTTGAATTTGGGTTGGCTGTGCTTCAAGCTGGCTACTTAAAACAATCGATCCCAGTTGCTCTTCGCCTGACTGGGTTTATAGACTGTTATACTGGTTTAAACCAGATTGAAGTATTCAGGAAGGCTCCAAACTCCCAAGCTCCAGGCTGTGGAGCTCTGAACTCCCAAGGGTTGCTTAGTGAAAGTAGAAACTGGCTGCATTTGGATATCTATGCACTAAATGATTCAGAGGGCTGCCAACCAACTGAACATGCCCAGATTAACCAGTCCAATCAGAATGCTGAGTAATAACAAATATTAATAAAATGCAAAACAATGGATTCTCGAAAATGGAATTCTGTCCCAGCCTTGGGATGGATCACTATATTCCAGACCTGAGTCCTATTTGCACTTGGGCCTCTGGACCCAATTAGGCAAGCCCTGGGACACAGCATTTGCTCTCTGAGCTGGGTGGTTCCGTCCAGAACCATCCTGTCGTGTCCCAGGGCTGGTCTAATTACAGCCAGAGTGTGCAGCATGAAATCATGCTCCACACCAGGCCCAACCCATCCCCAGCCATCCCAGAGCTGTCCAGCAGGAAGAGTATTTCTACTTTCCCTGCTGGACAGCTCTGGAGCCCTGACCTGGGCCACTGCCATTGGGCTCTATCGGCTGGCAGCCCCTTTCTGGGGTGGGTGAAGACTGGACCAGGATGTCCTGGGGTCCCACGGGCTGCCACTGCCCCAATCGTGCCAGTGGCAGCTCACAGGGTCTCCTGGTTGCCCGCCCCCACCCAGGGTTGCATGCTGCCGCCAGCTCCTGCACCTGACATACCTCTTTGGATGCCTTGTTCAAACTGGGTAGGCCCTGGGGCAGGGCTTGTTGGGACTGAACTAGGTGTTCTGCGCAGGCACAGTCAGCAGCCCAATCACAGGCTGTGGTGCGCACCTGCACAGAATGCCACAGTTCAATCCCAACAAGTCCCGCCCCTGTTACCTGCCCAGTTTGAACCAGGCATCCAAAGAGGTAGGTTGGGCATGGGATCTGAGAGGCAGCGCACACTCCTGAGTGGGGGTGGGCACCCAGGAGGCCCCCATGGGCTGCTGCCGGCGCGATTGGGGTGGTGTCAGCCCACAGGACCCTAAAATGGGTTGGAACCAGGCTGCGAGCCATTAGGCCAATATGGCCCAATGGCAGCAGCCCAGAGCAGAGTGTCCAGTTCCCGTGGCAGCCTTTTTGGGCTGGTACATGCATTCCCAGTTGGGAATGCATCCCTTACTGGCCAGAACAAATAGTCGTTCCATCCTGATGTGTACTAGACTTAGTGAAAAAAGGCCTCTGCTGTTTCTGGCTTCCACAGCAAAGTGAAAGACCATAAGACAGGAAGCTGCAAGATAGTACCACCACGAAGAATCACAGTATGGATTTCTTTTTCTTGAAATATTTTCTTGTTTTTATGACAATACATTTATAACAAATATAATGAATTTCACAAATAAATATAATAACCCAACAATTACTTAACTAAGAAACAGCGCACACACAAGAAACAACTATTTGACTTGTGATATTCATTACTAATCAGTATTTAAGTGGATCATAACTTGGAATGGGATTATTTATATCCTTAGGAATATAATTTATAAAATTGTTTCTTATGGAATTTTTCAATAACATAATAGGAAGGTTGGGCCTAGGGCTTGTATCCTGAAGAATCTGTCTAAATTCTACCTCATATGATTTGCCTGTTCTCTCTATATTTGCAACATTATTTGCAGTCTCTGTACAATAAACCCTTGGGTATGGGGCGGGAAATAAATATAAATAAATAAATAAACTATTTTGAACCCTGTTCTTTCTTGACCTGTACTATTCCCATGCCAGTCAGTTGAAAAGGAAAAAAAATATTGGATGTAACAAAGAGTACAGTATCAGGAGGAGTGGACTGTTGTCAAAAAAGTTTTTCTACTATTGTTTCTTTGGGTGTTCTTACAGATATGAAAGGCTCTAAATCTTAAGATTACATCATAATAGTTCGTAATTAATGTTTGTCTTTTTTCTGGAGGGTGTTAGATTATCATTAGCTCATCTTTTGTGTTTGCGGGTGAAAGTGTGCAAATCATCACAAAATTATTTATAATTACGTTGCTTAGAACTGTTGGTTAATTTCCTCTATTAATTATCATAACTTGCATAAGGAGACAGCTATGAATATAACAATAAATATGTGTCATATTTCGTGCCAGCTCTTTCTTTTAAGCACTGGAAAGAAAAAGAAAAAAAACTTCTTATGATAAGTAGAAGAAAAATGTGAAATGCTTTGCAACACATCTTGATCACCTGAAAAATGGAGAAAATATATTATTTGTTTCAGAGTGATTCCAGAAAGCATTGTCCTCCCACTCTTTACTTTTGTCATTGCATTTGTTGTGCTACGAATTTACAATTCTATAGAAAAGCACAGAAAGTCAAGTGGAGGTAGACAATGAGTTGAGGAACTTCATAGTTTTACAGCTGAGTGTTGTACTTCAGATAATAGACAGGCTTCTATTACAGCCTTAAGATAAAATCTATACATAGGAACAAAGGCAAAACATCCATTCTTTTTTTTTTCTAGTTCCTGAGTCAAAAGCAAGGGTCTCATAGAGCTATGAAGACTGGATTTATATAATATTTAGTTTTAATTACTGCTTTTGATACAGCCATATCGGCTAATCAATAAACATTATTATTAAACAGTTATTTGGAAAACACTCTAAGGTCCTGTCCCCATGTACTATAGAGTCTGAATTGAATCTGATTTTGGTAAGGACTATCCCCATGCAAAGCCCTCTTTCTTGACTTTATGTGGACCAAAATTGCCCAAATCCATGCTAAATTTAGTCCTGTAGAATACTGTTTTCGGCATGGTTTGGGAGCTGAGCTCACATCATTTTGGGAGCCAAGTCCACACATGGGGATGGTCCTGGGCTATTTGGGGAAAAGATTGACTCTGGCGTCATTAGGAAGTGGGGTTTGACACCATTCCTGTCCTGTGCATTGGCGATCACAACTGCTTGGGTATTTTTGGCAATAAATGGTGATCAAACAGAAACGAGCCTCTTTCTGTGACTATTATTTCACCCTGCTTCCCTGATTGCCAAGCCAGGTGAATATGCGAAACAAAATAACAACTTCTGAAATGTGCATACAATTAACTGGGCACTCCAGTTTTATAGTGACCATTATTCCACCCCCCTTCCCTGATTGCCAAGCCAGGCATGTTAATTTAATTTAAATGGCTTCATTTAGTCCACAAGTGCTAAACTGCCGTAATGGATGGAGCAGAGGTGCACACCTCCACTAAACTGCCACCAAACCTTGTAGCAACTTTGCAAAATGATCTGGATTTTTCATGTTATTTTTATTATTTTTATATTATTATTGCCTTTCAATCCTATGTGCCATGAAGGGGGAGTGTGGTGTTCCTTGTCATCGCTGCAGAGGGCAGCACAGGGGTTCATGACATCAACCCCTAACAGGAGGGGTTTGGCGGCTTCCTATCAGAAGAGAGGGGGCGGAGAGGAAAAGGTGCTGTTTCCCAGTGCAGGGGTTTAGCACGGTTTGCATGGGGACAGCCGTATTTGAATAGAGCCCATGCTATTGGCAATTGCATGGAGATAAGCAATTGAACTCGACCCTGCATCTGGACTTAAAATAGTCCAATTCAGACTAAACGGAGTGCATGGGGGTGCAGCCTAAGGGTGGTTTCCTTAAAATAAGGCATTTCTAACAACACACTAGCTCTTTATATACACCTAGACTGTACACGTAGACTGTCCAGCCTGTTTATTGTTTTGCAGTATATTTAGCGTGTCAAACTTTGAGATATCCTCCAGAGACCACCTGTAGTGATGACAATTGCACTCAGGTCAGAATTCCATTCAAGACAATAAGATTTGAACTCATCATCATCACATTACCTTCCTAGGATCACTGACTCAAAATATTCAACTCTGCTGTTTTTCTGTTTAAAGCTATCATTGCACCACAACTTAATCCTGTTAATCTTGTATAGGAACCAGCACTTAAACTGTTAAAAGTTTCAAGAGTGCAAGATAATGTAAAGTATCAAATTGAACACTTGATTAAATTAATGCAACTTGTTTTTTGATCAGAACATCTTGAATAATGCCCAGGTTCCTTGTTTATCCCTTTTCCCACCTGAACAGCCTAGTTTCCCTCTTGTCCTAAGGGTAAGATTTGGGGCATGAGTGCCCCTATCCATTCAGTAGTTTAGCTCCACCAAAGTTCTCCTCCTCTGCTATGTGAACTGGTTTGTAGGGCAGAGGGAAAATTAGCTCCCAGTTCACAGTTTAAGATATAAATGTGTATAGAGTAGGTTTAAAGCAGGCGTTCTTAACCTTTTTTTTGTTTCACAGACCCCTTTGCCAGTCAGGGGAAACCACAGACCCCTTCTCAGAATGTAGCAGCAGATAGTTTTATGACATTCAGTATCAACAATTCAAGCTCATGGACTCCCAGAAATCTGTGGGTCCCTGGGTAAGAACCTCTGGTTTAAAGGAATGTAATTAGCAAGACATGGAGTTATGAGGGGACCAACTTATAAACCCATGTCACAACTTAAATCATCAGAAGATTACAATACAAACAATCTTTATTGATCAATATTCAAACACCAAGCAAAGAATAACAGTATAGCAGTTTTTTTGGCACAGAATCTAGTTGAGAGGAAACAATCACCAAACATTGTTGAAAGGATTAGATACTTAATTGCTATTCTAATAGGCTTAGACATGGTAAAATGCTTTTTTCAAGGGCTATGGTAAAGCGATCCTTAGCTATTTTGTCCTTAGCTCATTAGCAACTTAAGATCTATAACTCTGTCCTGGGCATCAAACTTATCTAACGTGTTTTTCCCTTCACAAAAATAAATCAATGTCTTCCACCCAAGCCAACCCGACAACCAACTACACCTAGGAGAAAGAAATTTAGCTAAAGAAAGAGGAGTTGGGAATTGGAGTCAGTTTCCACCCTTGACAGGAGAACCCTCGGCATGTCCTGAACTTTCGCCTAGGGATGTGCACAAATATTCATCAGGTTTGCAATTCATACAAAAGGGGGGCACATTCAACTGTGAATCAAATGTATCCAGCTCACCTCTGGCCTTGTGTCCCCTCCAGCCACACCCCTTTACCTATATATCTAGCTGCTGCTGCTGTCACAACCTCCTCCAAAGCTCAACTAGGACTTCCAGAGGTGTGCGAGCAGCTGGAGAGGCTGCCTTACATCCGGGAATTGTAGGAAATTGAGCCTTAGACAAGAGTGCAATGTGGTGGTGGTGACCGCAAAATGTGGGAGGGGGGCTAGGCAAGACAGAAAAGAAGGGATGGAAGGTTCCCTTTATGCGCAAACTGACAGATGTTTGTGTGTGAAGTTGAAGTTCCCCACATTCAGTGATGGGGGCCACACAAAGACAAATACCCTCCCCTTTGATTCATATCAAATTGATGGGGGGAAATCCTACTTTTCACAAGCTATTTAGGAAAGGGGAGAAAGAAAAATTAATTTCTTCTCTCTTTTGCTATAGTTCTATGCCCCAAAGCAGCAACACAACTGTAACGGCCGCCCTTTCGGTCGGGTAGCGATTTTATATATCTTTGGTATTTGGTAGTGTGGTAGCGTGTGTATTTATATCCTAAAATAATGATTCAAAGTCAGAACTTCCCTTTTAAAAGAATCTGCACTCTCAGATCCTTAAGGCTTTATATAAATGTAGCAAAACAGCTAGACTCACTGTCTCAGCTCCTCCCCCCACTCAGCCTCGCTAGCAGTGGGTTACAGTATCTGTTTAGAACTCAGCCTAACTTGGCTCACTTTGAAAACAGAGTACAGTGGTACCTTGACATATGAGTTTAATTCGTTCCGTAACCTTGCTCTTATGTCAAATCGCTCGTATCTCAAAGCAATTTTCCCATTAATCCATTCCAGCTCCCAAAACACCACCTCAGTTGTTTTTGTTATGTACTGTACTGTATTTACATACTTGTATCTCAAATCTTGCACTCATCTCAAAGCAAAATATCACTCGCTCGGCGGCTTGTATCTCAAAACACTTGTATGTCAGGGCACTTGTATGTCGAGGTACCACTGTACTCAGTTGAAGCTTCTTTAAAATAACAAGAGAACAAGTTTATTGTGTACAGTTTAAGTTGTTAAGCAATATCTTCTTTGTGTTACACTTCGTACTTCAGTTCAGCAAACTGTATTGTCCCTTGCTTTCCCCTCAAGCACAAGGACTCTCAAAGTTATTCAGATTAATGCCAGCAGCATCAGTAACGTATAACCATTTCAATTCTTTTACTTTCAGAACACCAATATTCACTAATGACTCAGGACCCTTCTTCCAGCTTCCTTAGCCAAGAGCCCGTTTCCCTCCTAGTTAACTACCCTCTGGTCAGTTAACCCCCAGGCAGAGAACACTAACAATTCCCTCAGGCTCCCTTCAGTACTAGCCTAGGCTGTCAACTTCAACCTGATTGGTTGATGCTCCTCCAGGATTCTATTCCACTCTCTCTCCTGGAGAGTTGGAATAGCCCCTCCCTTTACCAACTTACCATTTCTAGATAATCCACTTTGATGACACTTCTGGATGTATAGACAACCCAATTTCACCACACTTTGTAATTTTGCCAAAGTAACTTAATTTTAGGGTGAGGGGTCCTCGTGGGCACCACAACAACAGATTTAGACTATTAAGAGAAGAACTAAACCTACAAAACACTTCAGGATTTCTGCTCTAGTCTGGCATTGCAGAAAGGCACCGGAGAGATCAGCACCACTTACACTGATGCATGGATCTGGATTAATTTGCACCACAGCTGCAAAACTCATGCAAGGTTCCCAGCCACATTGTCACATCTCTGAAGGCTAGGAACAAAAATTCCTAGCATTAGGACTTGTGGAGGGTAGTGGTTTTCGGTGACATGCTATAACTGTCATGTCTTCTGCATACTTCCTGTGTTCTGAACCAGGACCCTGGTTCCTCTAGTAGTATTGATTAAATAGTACTGCCAGAGATCCTAATATAGATTAGGCTCCATCTAATGCAGATAAAGTAAAGCCAATGGGGAGAGTTGGACCTCCTTGATCTGCATTAGTGTGTGGATACAGAGACCCAGAACCTGTACTACACAGACCGTTAGTCTGAATTAAGGATCGATGCAGAAAGGGCCCTAGATATCATTTATAGTAAATACCTGGGAGGACAGATGCCTTGTTATGAGGGAGGGAGGGAGGGAGGGAGGAAAAGGGAGGGGGGTTCATTCCCATACATTATGTTGAAATGCCATTTCAGGCACCAATGAAGTAAACAGATAACAAATGAACCAATGATCATGTGGCAGTGTGTTAACCATGTATGAAATAAAAATCTGTAAAAAATTTCAGAAGACACTCAAGTTTTTATGGCCACTAGAACTCACTAGCCTTTACTCAATCTAAGCTGGCATTTCAGCCTAGCAGTTATGGAAATAAGACAATGAATTGCCTGTTAAGAATCCCCAGGGAAGGGCATTCAGACACCATCAAGTGTCCCTAGATGCGTGTGCATGTTTGCATCCTGTTTTGGTATGTCAGTTGCAGAAATGATGCTGATATGATCCTACTTGCAGCATTTTCTCTGGGGTGGCAGGCAGACATCAAGAATATGTGACGAGAATTGAAAAAGAAAGTCCAGGCTTTGCAAGTCTGATTTTAAACAAGACATTTTCCCAGGCAGGCTATAAAAGTCATCTGATTAACAGTTTTTTTCTTCTTCTGGTTGAAAGAATTCACATTTGTTGAGGTTTTATTTTATTCCTTTTATTAAATAAGTTTAGTTTTGTACTCCTGGAGTCTGCATGAAAGGATACATCAGCAAACCGCTGGTGCATGCCAAGACATCATCCATAAAATGTTGCCTCATTACACTTCGGTGTTTTGGGTTCAAATTATAGGCCAGTATACACAAATGAGATAGGGTGATAATTAAGATCAGGACTCCTGAGTGGTGAATCACAACACAGAATTATATACAACTGAGCTTTGAACACTAGAATGGGTCAACGGCCAGGGAGTATTATAAAAAAGAAGAGATATAGAAACTGTGTGCATTTTTTTCCAGATCGCAGTGGTTGCGACCCCATTTGCTGTCTCACTGCAACCTTTACAGAGTTAGAACTCTTTGGACATGTTCCCACATGGCATGGAAAATCTATATTGTAGGAAAACGTGGTTGGAGAACCTGTTCTCATCATTTCTACATTTGCATTACGACAATGACTCAAACTTGATCATTCTCCATTTTTCCCACGCTTGGCATGAAGAAACTGTATCTTTTTCACTCCTCCCCTCATCAAATATCCCTCCACAACAGTCAGTGATTGGATGCTGTTCAACCCTTCAAATCACAGCTTCTTTGGGACAGGAAAGTCAAACTTCATTCCTACATATTTCCCTGCTTCCATATCAGAAGAAATTTCCTTGGCAGCACTATTAGTCATTCACCATTTGTTCTTTCTCTCCCTTGATCCTGTATCCACCCAAAAAGAACTTCATTTCCACATTTCCAACATAGCAGAGCGTCTATAAAACCCAGCCTCACTTTCTTTTCCTTGTAATTGCACTTTTGTACTACTTTGCCATTTCAAAACACCACATAACAGGAGAGCACATGCCTGCCTGCACTCTCATTTCAAAGGCATATGGAATGGTGATGTTGTTTGATCCCATTCACCCTTTGTTCCTTCTACCCCTTTAGCCTGTATCCATCCAAGCACAATTTCAGTTCCACATTGACAACATGGTAGAGCTACTATAAAACTGTCTCACTTTCTTTTCCTTTGCAATAGTCATATCTTCTCTGTATTTGCAGTTTTACAGTATTGCACTTTTACAGAAATGTGCAATTTCAAACACTGTGCAGTGTGGGAGAGCTCACTGAAAAGGGGGAAATGTAAGAGGGGATCAATATTTATAGTAATAAAGCCAGTGGTCAGCAGATTACCTCCATCTCTCCTGCCCCCACTCAGAAATCCATGTTGAAATTGTGTGGTGCTGATGGCCAACTCAGTGGTAACATGGGTACTTTTGCGGTTAGGGAAATGTACCACCAAACAGCCTCAGCTGAGGCATACCCCAACCACCGCTCAAATGTGAAGGGCTTTGGCTTTGAATGTTCATCCATGAAGGGAACCCCTCACTCTCTGTTCCTGTCAAGTCCTGTCTCACCTCCCCACTTACCTGCTGCTGCTGCCACCATCACCATCACACACCCCTCTGAGGTCCAAGTAGGCCTTCTGAAGGTGTGCACGCACCTCCCCTATCCAGGGATCATGGATTCCTGGATGGGCAAGGTGCACGTGACCTCTGGAATGCCTACTTGGGCCCTGGAGTACAGCACAAATGGTAATGGAGGATGCAGTTGCCGCTACATTAATGGGAAAGGGGGCATCAGATCTGGCTCTCATCAAAGCTTCTACAAAGCTTCGATGAAGGCCAGATCCATTTAATTCATGGGCAATTGGGGGCTGTGGTGACCTGCATGCCTTTTTCCCCCTCATTCTCTGCAGAGCAATGCAGGCTGAAAACAAGCAAGCAAGCACCCAATCCCCTGCCAGTTCCTTGAGGCTTTCCCCTATAAAGCCTTCCCCTGGCTCCCACTCTTATCTGGTTAACAGCTATGTTTGTCTCAAAGCAGCAGACAGACACCTTTATAAGGAATAAACTTCCAAAGGTTTATTGTTCAGCAATTCCAAAAAATAAAAGAAGCAAGCTTAAACCTCAGCTCTTATGTCTTGATGTCCTTTGAAAGAAAAAAAGAAACAGTCTATTTGAATCCCCCCCCCACTTTTCTAGGGCCCTTATGGAGGTAAAACAGTCCCTTTAAACTCTTCCCTCAGGCAGATATTCCGACCTAGGATTTGCATGGGCCTCCTTCCCTCTCCTGACCGAGAGGAGGGACTGGCACACACACTCCGATCAGGGCTGTGCTCTTCCCTCTGTGGCTGCTGCGGCTGCTCCTTTTATAGTCCAGATTTTAGCCCCCTCTGATTGGTCGCCACCAGATGTGGCTCCTCTGGTGGCCATGCCCCTCCTGTCACTCATGGAGCTGCTAAAAAGCCCACCAAACCTTCCCACTCTTTCTCTCACCCTCGCAAATGCCACAGGGGCCTATGAATGTAGGCCCCTTTCAATATGCCTGTGAATGTTGAAATTCCTATGAATTCGAATGAATTTTGAATTGCACAAATATCTGTGCACATTCCTACTGTATTCTGCTGTTTGCTCTAAAACTGCTGAAGTGGGCTTCTACAGAAAAGCAAAAGTTGCCTTTAAATGAAAGGAAGCATTGTTTCCCTTGTGTATTGCAAAGAGGAAATGGAGGATACATTGTCCTTCTACTTGCACAGATAGGAGAGAAAGTCAGGTGAAGCATAACTTCTGCTGTGACTTCCTTCCCTTAACAGTGACATTCTCAGCCTCATGCCCACATTGAAGTCTGTCATTGGACAAGAGGAAATGTGGAGTACACCCCCCCCCAAAGAATGATTCATTCCAAAAATAAGACTACCCGTATTTTCGGACGTATAAGACAACCCCCAACTTTCCAGTTAAAATATAGAGTTTGGGATATACTCGCCGTATAAGAAGACAACACCCGGCGTATAAGACGATCCCCGACTTTTGAGAAGATTTTTCTGGGTTAAAAAGTAGTCTTATACGCCAGAAAATACAGTACTTGCTCATTCTCACTTTCCAAAATAAAATGAGTTACTGCCCTAAACTGTACTAATCACTCGTTTAATCCAAATACTCTTTAGCTTGGGTTTCTTACATTGGTGCACAAAAGGTATGGAAACAAAAATGATTGTTGGTATGGCAAAGCTGGGGATGGGTTATAAACTGTTTTTACTTGCTGTGTCAGAAAACATCCTTTCAGACTACAAAATCTTAACTCTTCTGTTATCTCCCAATAGACAATTCCCGGTAGTGGTACACAGAGCCTTTCCACAAGTGTTACAGCTGAAGGGACAGAGTTCTCTTTGGAAACATCAAAAGAAGGCTGTTAGCTGGAGCCTCACCCCTTGCCTATCCTCCTGGTTGTGATCTATAGGCAGCTCCAATCAGTTTCCCACCTGATGAACTAGGTCTGACCCAGCAAACTCCCCTGGTAAGTCTTCTAAGATATTCCTGTCACCTTCTGTGTTTTGCTGTCATTGGTCTCAGATCTTTCTTTATTGATTCTTGTTTTCAAAACCCATAGTGTCTCATTCCTTGACATCATGTATATTTATGACATCTGCTTATACATATGCCTACCAACAACAAAAGTAAGGTACTGTCAGAAGCAAATGCCCAGCTGAGATTTTTGAAGGATTAAATATGGTGAATTAGGGAATGTAAACACCAGCATTTCCAGATTTTCTCTTGATCTTCCTTTCTGAGTTTTCTTCATGTGACTTAGGCCTAATATAAGTAAGAAAATGAAGTGATAATAACACTTTCTGGGCTTTATCCCTTTGGACAGAAGGTGAGAAATCGCATGACTGAATGTTATAAGCAACAAAAAGAAAAACTGCTGAGCTGGAGAACATAGTCAAAGCCCTGATAGTATCAATCTCTGTGGACAATGGGATGCAATATTAACACAAGTAAAATATGAATTTTATCATTCATAAAATCTAAACTATTTACTGTAAACACACATACCTTGAATTTGTTAATAGAAAAAAATATCTGAAGGAGAATGGATTCTACTGAATATCCATTCACTGTTGAGGGAAAGCAATACCTATTTCAGATGCTGTTAGATGAGAGGGCATGCCTTTATCAGTGCCAAGAAACATTATATAGGAGTTTGAATTCAATAATTCCTTTAAGGCATAGCATTCCTGTCAAAACTTGCACCTCGCACAACCCTCTCCCACCTGGGGTCACTCTACACCAGCTCTGTTTGTTGCGGTTCTGCATTGGCAAACACCTCACCCCGCCAACTCCCCCTTTGCGTTTAACTTTATTCAAGACAAAGGTTTTCTGCATTGGCCGAATGCAGGCCCTTGAGTGCTCTTCCTTTTTTCCTTAAAGGAACAAAGCTCCTTAATGAGGACTCTCGCCTCTGCTAGTAGATGACACACAGGCACTTTCTCAAGAACAAATACAAAATGTTTTATTGATTACAACTTCTTATTAAGCACATGTCCTTTTAGTTTCATTCATAACTGATACACTGCTCCAATATAATAACTTTCCTAAAGAAATCAGGAGTATAGATTAAGCCCGGTTCCTTTCTTCCCACCCACAGTGAGTACCCCAGACAAAGAACCCTTTGACAGCTGTTGCTTTGTCAGCCACTTTGAGTCCCCTTAAATGAGTGAGAAAAATGAGGTAGAAAAGTCAACTCTTCTCCTTCTGGCCCAATTCCCAACATGCAATGGATGATGAAGAACCAAGAAAAATGTGGGGGCAAGAAAAATGCTATTTTAGAAAATACAGAGCATGCAGTAGTATTGGTAGAATTTATTGTTTATTGGATACAGAAGATAATAAGAATTTCTATAATGCATGAGTGAATTTTCATCTACCACATACTTGAGTAAAATAATCTTTCACTGTAAAAATCGAAGGCTTTTTCCGCATGGGAGATTGTCTACGTCTGGACCATGGACCCTATTCCAGATCACAAGAGGCATGCAGATGGCATACATCTGTGATCTGGAACTACTGGGTATATTTTTTAGCAACCTGCTATAGCATCCTGCCAAAAAGCACCACCCACAGGCTTTGGAGGCCTGGGGGAAGGGTGGCTGCAAAGCTCATGTGGACTTTGCAGCCATGGAGAACCATGAACCAAATCAGCAACATCACTGCGGATGTTGCTGATCTAGCCCACGGCTCCAGGTAATCCAGATCAGTGGGCCTCATGTAATCAGGACTGGTGAGACTCACTGATCCAGATTAGAAAACAGTAAGGGCCTTTCCACACTAG
>MTQE01003428.1:15082579-15095596 GCA_014337955.1 Aspidoscelis marmoratus | reverse complement strand
TAGTATCATCAGCAAACTTTGCTATTTTACTAAGTACCCCTTCTTCTAGACAATTATTGCATATAAAAGCAATAGTGATCCCAACCCCCTTTCTCCGTGGTCACTGAATCCAGGTTAAAAACTCATCTAGCATGCAGCAGCAGGACCTCTAGATAAGCACACTGAGGTCTCACTGCCCACTAGTATGGCTCCATCCATTTTAGATGGAGCATGATCCCAATCAGGGAGATCCCGATTGGGATTACTGGTAGACCTGTTTAATTGGATCTACTAAGAACACTTTGAGTGCTTCCAGGATGCAGGATTCTTCAGATTCTGTGCCCTAGGAGAACCCATCACAGATGGGCATCTATCATGCCTCTGCAGAAATCCCACAGTGACTTTTAAGACCTGTAAGGATCCTACTATAGACACAGTGAATTAAATAGCAATGGAATTTCAGCAATTTTAGTATTAGTGCTCTCAGCTATCTTAAATTTCTATTCTACAGAGCAGTATTTCAAATGAAGTTAAATACATTAGAGATGTTTAGGTGGCATCCCCACAAGGGTGGGGTGCACATGGTAAGCCTCTCCCAGAGGCTTCAGGGTGAAGTCTTGGGGTGTGTTCCCATACAGGATTAAATATGAATCCACTCCATTTTCGGGATCGTGTGATCCCATTTAAATTTTTATTCCCAGACTTTATGAGGACTATACTGCTAAAACTGTTCTTGGAACTGTTCTCGGTTCTATTTTGCTGGCTAGCCCACTTTTTTTCTCCCAATGGGAACACTATTGGACTATTCAAGGAGGAGATCTGCCTTTCGGGCTGTCTGCCCCATATCTGACCAATGCCTGCCACCGATGGGCGGGATTCCACATTTGGTCTGCCCCCTTGTCCTTCCCACTCCTGCAATGCTAGAGTCCTGGAGATCAAAAAAAGTGTTGGACCTTTGAACATAGATTTTCCCTTTTCATGAATGCCACTGAAACTATGAGAGATACATTAAATTGCTACAGCAATCAGCAGAGGAAATCATTTTTTAGCCCTGCTCCATCTTGACCAGCTCATTCAAAGCAAAGGAGAAGGAAGGGAACCCCCTCTTCTCTCTTGGAACCTGTGCAGGAAACATGATCGTTCTCCTCCCACCCCTCACTGATTTGAAAGGGAGAGATGGCTTTGACCGGTCTGTTCTTTTGCTCAGATGAATCTGTGCAAAGCTACTTTCTTCCCAGTAACATAGTGAATGAAGGGAGTGCCCAATTTGAAAAGGAGAGTGTGCACTTTGCCTTGTCTGTTCTTTCACTCAGCTGATACTGATTGGGGCAGGCTAAAAGGGTTTGGACAAGGGGTGGAGATAAAAAGATCCTGTTTCTCCATGCTGGGGATTTGGGTGGTTTGAATGAGAACTGTGGCATTCAAACTGAGCCCACGTTATTGTTAAGCAAATAGGAACAGCCAGAATGTGCACTCAGTTCTGAATCCAGATTAAAATAGTCCAACTAGGATTAAAATAGTCAAGAGGGAAGTAGTCAAGAGCCCAAGGGAACTCTCCCATGGAGACTTGCAAGTATTCTGGACCGTATATATAGCTGGAATTGCTACTAGAGACTGTCAAAATTTTAGTACCCTGGTGATTGCTGCCCCACCTACCTCACAGGGTGTTCTGTTGTGGGTGAAGAACAGAAAGCTTTGTCAGCCGCTTTGAGTTCCCTTAAATGGGTGAGAAAAGTGGGGTAGAAAAGCCAACTCCTCTTCTTCTTTTTCTTCTTCTTTCTTCAGTCCTATGTAGCTGGAACAAAATTTTCTTGGATCACTGACTATAAGGGGTTTGGGGAGCACAGGATTTCATTTCTATAATGGCAACAGCTGGTCTGGTCCATTGTTGATGCTACATCAAGGATCATTTATCTTTAGATGACTCATGGATAGAAGAAGAATTATGTGAAAATGATATGAGAATCAGACACAGACTGGTTTCCAGACAGCACAGAAGAGAACCTAAGAAATGAGCTGAAAATGGGAGGGTAGTTTCTTTGAATAGATTTAGCTGGATGAGGAAATCTGGGGTTCATTCAGATGCTCTAGGAATCTACAAAGGGGGCATGATTGACAAAGGGAAGAGAAGAATTTCTGTCTTCTCATTAATGGAGAATATGATAGGTCAAAAGTCTTTTGAATATAATTTTTTTTAGGACAGAAGGTGCTATTTCAAATTCATTTGGATTCTTTTAGCTTCCATACTAATTAGTCAATCATGAACCCGTTTGGGATAACAGTATTAGCACTGGGGCAGCGGGCTGTCAGTAAGTGGCACTGAATTAACAGCTTGCTTAGACTATATAACCAATAAAAAGATAAGGTTTTTGTTAGCATAAGATCTTTCTTCATTTTGGACATTACTTGGTCCATTATTGCTCATTGTCTCTAACATCTCTTTCACTATATGTGAGCAGGATCTTGATCCTTCAGCCTTACCCTTTCCCTCTAGTAGTAGATGTGATAGCAGCCTCATTTTGGAGTTTTGATGTGACTGAGAGCATCAGGCCTTTAGCTCTCTTTCTACGTCTTCCAGTAATAGATAAGTGCTTCATAATCAGTGTGAAGCAAGCATGATGCGTCTACTTTCTCTATATATTTCATGCGTTCATGATAGTTTTTGACAAAAGCACCTGTCTTAACTGTTTGAAGACCTGCAAATGTGCCCGGACAGTTTCAGAGCACTTCTTTGTGCTCTGAAAAGAGAAGGCGTGGAGGGTGCTCTGAGATGGGCTGAGGTGGTTCTGAATGGAGCTGCCAGCCCAGAGTAGCGAATTCTCCATCCCTGCATGGCCTCCATGTGTTCCAAACCCCCTCATGCCAATAGGCCTCAGATCTTGATCCTTTTCTTATGCCATCCTTCAAGTTACTTGGTATTTTTTCAAGTTACTTAGCTATATCTTTTCAAAGCTATGTTTACCTGGTTTACCTGATTCTGTTCCTAATCAACAAGGGAGTAATATTCTTATGATTAAAGTCTAGGTTTCCTGGGTAATCACTGAGTAGTAGTGGAACTTACTCATTGACCTATGTAAATCAGCACCTTATCACAATGCAACAGAAGCAATGTCCACTTACTCCTTTAAACTGCACTAGAAAGACTTCTGGCATTTAGTTACTGCATGCACCAAATGAGGTTCTAGAGTGCAGCAATTTCAGTATGACCAGTGCCCACCCCACTTCTCTGTGCAAAAGACAGTAGTAGCATCCATTTCACACTGGAACCCATCTATGTTTTGCCAGGTTCCAAAATTGGCTGATTTCTGGAGTACGATAAAACAGCCCCAAACTGAACTCTTGATACCAGAGATCTGTTGTCCTCATTCCTTATCACAGTCCAGGGTGCAATGCTGTGGTGGACAGTCATTCATTCCAAGGCATACTATGCCTACTGGAAGAAAAGGCCCAGCTAAGGAGTCGTCTCACTCCATGCATGCCATGTGGAGTATGTTGATCTTGCCAGAATGTAATGTGAACACCAGTAATTTACTACAGATAAAAAAAGTGTATCTGTATATAAATAGGCAGAGATTTGATATTAGAGATGTACAAAATTGGTTTGTTTCAAATTTAACATGGTTGTTTAAAAAGTTTGAGTTTTAACTCAACGCCTTGCCTGTTCAAAAACAGAGTTTGAATTTGAACCAAACAAAAGGCTGTTTGAAGGTGTTCAAATTGAACTGAACACCATGCTTGTTCAAAGAAAAAATTCAAAAAAAATTGAAGCTGAATCAGAAAAATGTGCTTACACGTCTCTAAATTATATAGAGAGAAATGTAGAAATAGATATAGGGCCTCTTCTCACCTTTACTTCCTTAGGACAGCATCTTGGGGAAGTAAAGACGGAGGATAAATCTGGTGTCTGCACTTTGGGACACCGAATCTATCCTTCACCTTGCCAGCACTTCCCTAAGCACTGGTGAGGTGCAAATCCTATTCACATTATAGAAGTAACCACAGAACTGCTGCAACAGCACCAACGTGCCTATGTGGTGCCATGGCCATGGTGAAGAGGCAACACAGTGCTGTGTCTGTGCCACCCATCTGCAGGCTTGTTTTGAACCTCTTCCACCAGGAAGAAGTGCAAATGGAGCTATGCTGGGAAGCAAGTAGGATGGATGTAGAGCAGTTGAAACAGCCTTACATCTACACATGAGGGGGGAACTCCTGCATGTATGGAACCACATCTGTTTAAGACGTGGCTCTGCACACGGTGGGCGGACCATGCAAGAGTTACCCCCATCTTCACCTTATCACTAAGTGTGAAAGGCTCACCAATATAAATAGATGTAGATATATAGGTATTTGGTAAATAAAATATGATTTACACTGCACTTTCAGGAAGTAGTCAGTAATAATTTGTCAGCTAAACATTTCTTGGAATGCTAATAACCAAAAAGATGAAAGGAAGATCTTGAAACACAAATTAATGATGAGCCCCTCCCAAAGAGACAGTCTCCCTAAAGACTGCAAAAATTTTGCAAATAATTACAGAACATTAGTTAGGGCTATTGTAGTGGGTTTCTGAATTCACTTTTCTGATGCATTAATTACTTCCCCAATAGGCATGAACAAGACCTGATATTTTTAAGATTGTTGAATGTAATTATATCATTATAGTTGCCGGACCTGACAGCACTTCCAGCTATTCCCTGGGCTGCAGCACTCCTATCAGAGTTAATTATCTGCACAGAGAGATGGCTTCCTTATAGCCCTTGAGGAAGGGTACCAGATGTACTGCCTAATGTCACAGCTATGGATTCACCTTTATTATGTGATGAGGCCAAGTACAAATACATTTTTCTTTTGAGGAAATGGTTGTCTTGTGGAAAAAGTAGTGAAATGGCTTCCTGTATAGTGCCTTCTTTAAAAACTAAAGAATATATGGATTAATACAAAAATAATTTGAGAATTGGAAATTCCTTTCTTCTCATTTCGACTGTCTTATAAGACTGCTTTTCAAAGAATGTGAGGGAAATAACATTTGATTTTCAGTGGCTACAATGCCATGAGTAGATGTACCCAGGAATATATGAGGAATAGATGGCTGAAAAATATCTGGTCAAGTCATGATGTCTGGAATTCAGTTCACCATTTATAAAATGGAAAATAGTAGATGGAATTGTTGGGAATTCTGTAAATTGCATGATGGAGTCATTCACAAAATAATGTGAAGGAGAATATTAGATTGACTACCTTGTCTTTAGCTAGAAAAATACATATGGTTATAATAGAAATATCAGACACTCATACAGCATCAATAGAACTATTTTGTTTTTACAGAAATCAACACAATTTTAGTCTACATTATAATTGGTGGTGCTTTGCAGAACACTTTGCAGACACAGTGGGGAAGCAGTGAAGCTCCAGTTGGGAGCATCACATTGATCTTAGGGGACCGTATTTTAAAATGGGGTTTTCTAAGATCAAAATGAGGCATCCATCAAAAATCTTGCCAATTTCTTATATCCCTTAGGATCCTGTTTTGCAGGTTACTGATGATTAGGATCTCTTTCGTTACCAATATCTTGAGAATGTAGTTTAAATAACTTGGTTGATAGTATTTATTTCTTAATTTATTTAATTTTATATTCACCCAGTAACAAAATGTTATCTGGGTGACTCATAACAGAAATACATTAAAATATAGGGAAAGACTCATATCAAATATAGAAAACAATAAAATATAGAAAGTATAGATAACAATGCAATTAAACCATGCCATTAAAAATAAGATAATTTAAGGATAAAATAGGGCATATTTTTAATCTTCAATGATGTAATAATTACCTGGATTAATTCAGAATGTAGAGGATGTTAATACTCACAGCAGAAAACTTTGAACATTTGAGGCCTCCCAGACCCAATCACGTACAAGGCCTGGAATTACAGCAACGGTTAGCTACATTTCCAGGTCCCAGCAACAACTTGGTCTGCGAATCAGCCTCAACGCCTCAGCCCCCCCATGCATCTTCATGGGAATAACCGGAATGGATGTGATCACTCTTGGAATATTTTTTTTCAGTAAACCATCCCCACTGCGGTTTGAGGAGGCCCAGAGGTTGAAAGAGGGTGGGACCATTTTGGTGTCCCACTCCCTAGCCAATGGAAGATGAAGCTCAAGTAGTTATATGCGTTCAGCCTATCTGACTGAAGACAACCCTGTAAAAAATTATTTTCTCTATTGCTCAATTCAAAAACCAAAGGACACTCTATGAAGCTGATGAGCAGAAGTGTTAGGACAAACAAGGGGAACTTTTTTTATTTTTTTTTGTTTTCTACCCAGAAGGTCATTGGTCTATGGAATTTACTACTGGAATAGATGGTAATAGGAATCAGCTTGGATAGTTTTAAGAATAGATAAATTCATGGAGAACAGGTATATCAATGGCTACTAGAATGGATGCCTAGGTACTGCCTCCAGGTTGGAGAAACAGGCAGGATGCCTCTAAGCGGTGTTTTACCTTTGGCTTGCACTTGAGAATGCCCAGAAGCAATTGGGGGGCCACTGTGTTAGGCAGGATTCTGGGGGGGCGGGGGCGGGGCCAATGTGTTAGACAGGTTGCTAGTCCACTCCAGCAGGGCTTCTATTTTGTTCTTTAAAAAAAGAAGAAATCCCTGCATATAGAAAACCAGACAACAAAGAAATGAGTTGAAGTCTAGTCTTGGCTCTTCATTTCTATTTTCTCTGTCCATGGACTTTTAGGTTTTCTTTGTATGGAGGTCTATTCAATCATAAGAGCTCGAACCTGAGGTCTGAGCATCACATTGGTTCAGCAGCTTGATGGAAATTGGGCAATCATTGTTCAACCTTACAGTCTGATCCCATGCATACCTGTTCAGGAATAAGTCCCATAGATTTCAGTGGGGCTTACTTCCCTGCAAATTTTTATAAGATTGCAGCCTTAACCCAAAAGTAAATGAATCAATTTCGACTTGACAGCTAAATAGATCTCTTCTGCTAGGTAGGTCACAAGTATGCAATTTTAGTTCCTCTGTTTCTATGAATTCTATTACAACATTGCAGAGAGGAAGATTATGAAAAAGACAGAGCAAGCGGCATGCCTTGTTTTATGACAAGGGCTAAAAAACCCCACATATATACACAATTTATTTTTCATTGCTCTATGATGAATATGTATTCAATTATGTGCAGAAGAGAACTGTGCAGCAGTCTATCAGAATTATGCTCAGCTACTGGTGAATATAATAGCTTTTAACAAGAAGAGCTTATCATCCAGGGTCAGACAAGCTTGAGTCCATGTTGCTCCAGACGAACCAATGAAAGAAGATGATGCCAGTCAAAGCAAAGGATTAGCATGGCTTTCTCACAGCTCAGGAAGGGGACTGGCAGAAAAATGCTAGTGGAGAACTCTATCCACTGTAAATCCATAATGCTAAGCTCACATCAGTACAGTCATGATTGCCTGAGACACAGCAGACAGCTGGTCAACATTAAAAATTAACATTAGTGTTTGTCATTTCTACTAACATCTCGTACGATGCACCAGGGATAGAGGAGTATGTTCTGCACCCAAATTCTGTACCAATCACAAAATGGAGAAGGGAATGCATTATGCAAATTAAGATGAATTCACAATTCATAATGTATTTTGTTTTTGTTGTCATTATGGCAGGGTGGTAGTATAAAGAGAACTGTGTTATACACAAGTATCTCACCTATCCAGGACCAACAAATGTTCTTGTCAGTCAGGAAAAATGTGCTTGTAAGGTTTTATTTCTTTTGTCCCATTCATTTTCAGGGTGCCTCACCAAGGGTGCACCTGGCTTTTAAAGCCAAAGGAGGCAGCATCTCAGAGACTGACTTCAGACTCTATTTGCCCTTCACACATTTTAATTTAGGATTGCTAATGTGTGCATCATCCACTATGTAACGTTTGCAGGTCTGTGGATCGTAATAAAATTTACAGTATTCAGTGGGGTCAGTTTTCATGTGGTTTGAAAAGAATTGCACCCTGGATCATATCATATCACATTGTATCATATCACATTTATTTAAAATATTTATATGCTGCTTCTCATTAAAATATAATCTTGAAGTGGTTTACATAGAGAATAAAAACAGCTAAAATCATAACAGATATATAAAAACATGCATCAGATGTGCTACCAGTCCAACAGGCTCAATTAGGTTTTTGTCACGGAAAACTTACCAGGGTCAGGACTCAGCATCAGTTCAACGTATATGCGTGTCTGTACACATTTTGTATGCGTCCCAGTTTATCCCATATGCATCCTGTTTTCATTCCATATTATAAGCACAAATGTGTACAGGTATGTATGATATAAGTGCAAATACGTACAGATAAGTATAATACAGGTACGTATCTGTACATTTGAATCATTCAAACAAATGTTTCGGAACATTTGAAATTTGTTCAAATGTCTAAATTCAAATGTGAAGGCATTCGATTTGAATTTGAATGTCCACATTCAAATGAATTCAACTGGATTTTGAATGTTTAGAATATTTGTGTACGTCCCTACTTACCACAGGAAAAACCCTGGAAAAGCCATCGCATTCTCAGGCAGAAGTTCACATGAGACCAATGGTGACTCCTCCTTTCAATCACATTGGCAGAGGACAGTTTAGTCAATTGCAGCATGGGAATAAATGCTGCAGGCCTATGACCAATCAGAGGCCTCCAAAACTGGACAAGTGGTAGCTGATCAGTGCTTAGCGTTTGTTGCTAGGGAGGCATTGCTAGACTTCAAACTGAAGGAATGAAGTAGGAGTTTGAATGACTGCTTCTGTTTTTTTCTTCAGCAAGGACATGTTTTCTAAAAGGGACAGATGAAAAATGCCCTGTTTGATCAAATCTTGAGAGTCAGACAGGACAGTTTCTATAGACTAAGTTTAGCAGTTTTTTACTCAAAAGCTTTATTTCCCAAATAGTTTCCAAGATATGGTTCAGTACTGATGAAAAAGGCTCTTGAGTGATCCTGGGAAGGGTAAGTAAATTAACCCAGTCATGGTACAGGCCATATACTTGTCAGGAGCGCTTTATGGAGAGGCGATAAAGAAGATTTCCAGTTCCTCTCTCTGACTTATTCTACCTCCAGGAGTAACATTTTAACCTGTTTTTGAACTTCATTGCAATTTGCACTAAGAATAATCAAGGCCCTAAGAATTTCATGTGCAGATCATTGTTTCCTGGTATATAAATAATTTATTGCTCAAGCTTCATAATTATATGCTAGAAAACAACGAATCTCAGATGATAAATAACCCTCAAGGCTCCATCTAGTATGCATTCCCTACAGGCTTCCATGGTCGTTATTAATTTCTTTGCATATAGCAGCTTTAGGATATGGTTGAATTTATTGACATACTTATATCCGATAATCATGGTTCTTCTGACTGTTGACACATACACAGCAATTCTCCCATCAATGTTAAGGCTATATTTAAGATCTTTTTCTTCCTAAATAGATTGGGGGTGCTGATGTGGCCCACAACTCTCCATGACTGTGAAGCTTGTGTGAGCTTCACAGCTCCCCCCCCCCAATGAATGGTGCCCCCAGTAGTTCTGGATCACAGAAATATGCTGTCTGTGTGTCTCTCATGATTCAGAATAGGGTTCTCAATCTAGTTGTGTAGCCGATTAAAGGGGTCTAAAATAGACCTAGATGAAGTGTCTCCTCAATTCAGATCTGGATCCATCCAGTGTAGATGTAACTGGACAAGTGGTTATGAGGCATCCTTGATGCACAGAGTCAGCTGCGGACGCAGATGGTTGGGCATTTATAGTTCTTTTGGGCTCCGCCCCCTAGCAGTCGGTCTTGGAATAGCGAGAGGGATAACCCATGGGTATTCTCCTGGGACCCATCAGAGAACAGTAATAGATATTTAGCTATGATCTTTACCTGTATGGCAAGCTGGCTCAACTATTTCCTGCATACAAAAAAAAAAATTCTTCTTTCATCCTTTCTCTCCTACATTTCAATTGTTGTGGAGGTACAGATTATTGCTATGCTGTATAGATTCACATCTCAGTCTAAGTGTTTTTGCAAATTTACTTCTTACTGAGATCCCACATACACATTCAGAAACAATCTCAGATTCTTAGATGTCACAATCCTCCTGCTATCACAGGCCCTGAGTGACACATTGCTGTCTTGTGTATCTGAATTCAGTATTCCTAACTTTTAAGGAAATTCCATTGTCAGCCTACCTGAATCTTTCAGGCATCCTATGCAAAGTACCATTTTTTTACAAAATCCTATTAAATAAAAATAATATTTAATAAGGAGAGATTTTGCCCACCCATGCATAATAAACTGAATGTTGTCATTTGTAATCTTGAAGTTTTATAAGAACATGATCTACATCCACAAAGTTAGCTTAGAGAAACAGAATGGCTTGTTCACTGGTCCTCTGAGCCCTTTCAAAACTTCTGAATGCCGGCTGAGTCCTAAATGGTCCTGAATTTGCTCTGTGGAAAGTTATTGAGCAACTACTACTCAAACAGTGGGTAAGCATGCTGCTACTTCTCCTGTTCATAGTCAGAATCAGCAGCAAAGCAGAATCAAAGTGAAGTAACAGTCTATCTTCACTCCAAGTAAGCATTCTTAACAACAACCCCCCATTCACCCTCCATACACATAAAACATGTTATAAAGAACCTTTGGAGAGGGGCACACTTTATGACTAAAAAAGAAGTTGGGAATTGCAAGTAGCCAGTTACAAATCACAGATGGCAGATGTTCAGTTCAACCCCCTTTGGCAATCAGCAGTGGCAGATTCAGAGCTGTTGTGGAGTATTAATGTGCAACACATGAGTACTTAGCTTTGGGATACCCCAACTGTCTATTCTCATTCATTCTTCTGCAGCCGTCTTAATTCCTTCTCATGGTTGCCTTTTGGCTCTGTACTTGAAATTTCGCAATCAGTGCAATGTCAGAAAACATGCAACCTTCTACTGGATCCTCCCTGAATCTATTTACTCCACTAAATCAAGTAAATAGACTGACTTTAATGGGCCCTTTCTGGGCTTTGGAGCTGTAGAACCAGACTTCAAGCTTGCTCTCTTGTTACATGGTTCACAAAGAAAAGTGAATTTCTTGGGAAATCTCAGAATTTATACTTAACATCATATCTGGTATTTTAAAAAAAGAAATCTATATAGCCCTGTAGAAAATATTTGTTGATGTACGCACAGAGTTTTAGGGAAGGCACAAAAATCATTCAAATGTTAAGGCCTGGGCACAAAATGTGTCAGTGTATCAAATTCAGTGGAAATTTGCAAAATGCAAAAGTTCAAATGTTGAATAAGGAGGGATAGATGTTTCAGTTTTATTTCCACTTTTTCCTCTATTGATTCTTTTGCTTTTATCTTTGTGGTGTTGTGCTGGTCTTATACAGTCACAGAGCTTTTCCCCCTCTCAGTTTTGTAGGTAAGCTATCTAGATGGAAATCTTGTTAACAGAAAGCGGGAAGAGAGACTGGACTCTATAAATGGTTTGTGGTTCAAAAGGATTTTTCCCCTAATATCTAATCTGTATTGACTCCCTTGTTTCTAGTCCTCCCATCTTGTGCAAGTGAGAATAGGGACAATCCCTCTGCACTGTGACAGCCCTTCAGATATTTGAAGACCACTACCATGTCTCCATTTCCAGACCACTAACCATTTTGGTGGCCCTCCTTTGGACTTGCTCTAGTTTGTCAATGTCTTTTTTGAACTGGGGTGCCTAGAACTGGACACAGTACTGTAGATGACATCTGACCAAGGTAAAGAGGAATAATTTCTTCTTGTGATCTAGACTCTATACTGCCCTTGATACATCCTAGGATGGTGTCTGCCTTTTTTGCAGCTGCATCACATTGCTGACTCATGTTCATCCTGCGATCAACCACTACACCCAAATCCTTTTCACTTAGCCAGATTCTTCCCACTCTGTATTCATTTTTATCTTTTTTTTTTTTTTACCAAGATGTATGTCATGCCCCGTCATGCCAGTCCAGCTCCCTCCTCTGAGAATGAAGGAGTGTTTCCAATTGCCAAGCAGTCTGGGCAGCAACCAGAGCACAGCAGGCCCCTTGAGAGCCAGGGGGCAGTTTTTTATGCAGACATTTTTGAGGATGAGAGTTTGGACAGACAGCTTCAGGTGCACCCCTCTGTCCCTCTGCTCTGGCAGGAGAAGCAGGTGTTACACAGATCCCAGCTTTTTGCCCAGCTGCGTTTTGCAAAGGGCGTGGAACTGGCTCGCCTTCTTAACTCAGCAACACTCACTGGTCCAGTGTTGCAGACAAAACATTTGTGCAACCTTCGCCTGTCTTGCCCATGAAACTGAGTCTTGGATCTTGCTATGTCTCTCTGCCAAATCTCTGGAACCCCAGACTTTGGACTGACCTGATGTTGACTTCTCTCGAGCCCCCAACGGACTGCCATGAGTGTGCATGTGTGTTTGCCTAGCTGCCCTCGCCTGCCTGAGATACGACAATGTAGGACTTTGCATTTGTCCCTATTAAATTTCATCCTGTTAGTTTCAGCCCACTGTTCAAGTTTATCTAGATCTTTCTGAATCCTCTCCTTTTCCTCCCTCATGTTAACAACCCCTCCTAGCTTTTTGCCATTTACAAATTTGATCAGCATCCCTTTGACACCCTCATCCAGATCATTTATAAAAAATGCTGGATAGCAAATACTCATGAGAGAGGAGGGGCAGACTAGTGAATGAACAATCCCACCTTGAAACCTTCTCTAAACTGCCTCAGAGTGTGGTGTATCCGGCTTACGCCACGAAATGCGAGGGCTCCGGGGAATGGGGAGCAACTGCAGATTGCTGCAGCTCCTGAACGCCAGATGTTGCAAAAGTCTTCAAATTACCTGACTGGCCCAGATAATTTGGGATCAGGCCCATTTGTTTGGGATCAGGTCCCTGAGAGCTAGAAAATGGGAGCGGGGGAGAGAAGAGGCAGGATGCAGAGATCAGCTGGAAGAGAGAGAGTTTATTACTCTGCAAAGCTTTTTA
>MTQE01003428.1:15055790-15066882 GCA_014337955.1 Aspidoscelis marmoratus | reverse complement strand
GCGGTATACAAATAAATATTATTATTATTATTATTATTATTATTATTAAATTGAATGTTTGAATATTTGTATTCATAAGAATAGACACTTTTGAATATGCTAAAATATGCTTGATATGAATGTATCCATGCAAATTCATATGAATATCTGATACGAATGAATATGTATCAATACAAATTAATACGTATTGGATACGAATGAATATATATCTGATATGTATCCGAGATACGTATCCAATACATATCCCATAACAAATCCACTATGAAAGCATCAAATCCGACCTGATTTCACTTTTAATATGCTCTCAATCCATGTCAAATGCATTCTAGATCTGTTGTAGATGCCTGGCGCAGCTGCTTTCCCATGTCCCCAGTTTAACAAATGTCCTAACTATTCATACAAACGTCGAAAACATTTGTATTTGTACAAATGTCAATGTACTATAGTGTAACCTTTGATTCGTGCACAAACATCCAAATTTGTACGAATTCATACAAATAACAAATGTTATAAATATTCATGCACATCGCTAGTGCTTTTCCTCACCTTGTGACCATAAGTGCAATTATGATGCTTTAGTGGCCAAATGGTTTAGAAAACTCTCCGAACTTTTTGGACCACTCTCGGTGCTATACATTTTGAAGACCAGTGTTCAAAGTTGACAACAGAGACCAGATGTGCAGCAACAGCTTCCACAACAAGACCAGTGCTACAGCTGTTGAGCTGTTCCTTTAATGTGAAAAAGTGCTATGGGTGTACTGCTTCTCCTACTCCTCTGTAGCTCCTACCATGGGTTAGATTGAACAGTTAGTGTTTGAATCCTAACCTCTTCGAGGGGAGAGCATTCCAAAGTGTGGTGACTCAACAGAGAAGGACTTGCTGAGGAATGCCACAAGATACATTCAGTAATTGGTGTACCCTCATCAGGTCTCCCCAGAAGCCACAGCAGTGTTGCAGGTCTATAACACAGAGAGAAATGTAGCAAGTACCTAAATCCCAAGCTGTCTAGGTTTCAAGTATAAAACTGACTCTTATTCAGTACCTAATTGGCAGCCAGTACAGCTGCATAATTACAAATGCAATGTGTGCATGAACCTACCCACTACCTGCAGCTTCTGGACCATGTGTAGTGGTAGTCCTACACAAAGTACATTACAATAATCCAGGCATGCCATTAACATTCTTAATAAGATAGGGCTTCATCTGCTACACCCTCTGAAGCTGGTAATATCATCCAAATAACCTCTGTACCCAGGCACTGGTTTGAGATTTTCACAGTATCTCCTGATTCAGGTGTTAAGGCAAATAGAGCTGAATGTCATCACCATATTCATGGTATCTCATTCCAAAGCACAGAGTAAGGATGTGATCAGACACGCTTAATGAAGCACCCTCTGGACCAGTTTAAGACTGTAAGGACAGACATTTTCTCTCTAAATTCACCTTGCCCTATCTTGAATCCTGGGAATAAACACCTCTTATTCTTATAGGCTATAATAAAACTGAGGACAACACTTTCTTTTAGACAGCTTTGGCAGAAAACTACATAAACACAGAAATGGGAAATGCAGCCAGTCACAGCATGGAAATGGCTGCTGCAGAACCAAACAGGACCATGGAAAGCAAGACAGATGAGTGACAAATCAGTGATGAGCTATCGTTGTTCAGGGACGTTTTGCCAGACTTGGAGCTAGAAAGAGGGGAAATGACATAGGCTTATGGATGCTTATTTATTTAACTTTTTTAAGGCTTTCCTACAGAAGAGATGCTTTTTCTTAAAGGGTGACCAACCTATGTCTGATCACACCCTAGATAATGAGTTTCTTTCAATAATGTTTGCAACTGCATATCTACTCCTTGATCCTTCCCCCCCCCCAATTTAGCTATAGTAAGGCAGCAACACCACATGGGGTTATTTTGAATGCACTGATTACTACCATCCTGGTCTTTGCTTCTTACTAGCCCTGCACTAGCCCGGGGGGGGGCGGGGGGGGCAGAATGGCTAACAGAAATCCAAAGACAACCACAGGTGTTTCCTCTGGAACCTGTGCAGACCATATTGCATTCCATTGGTTTTCATCATCCCACAAAAATTTTTTATTGACCGTGGCAATCATACACAGTCAGTTTAAAATAAACATGGCACCAATATTCATCCATCCACCACCCTCCAAAAAAGGAAATCTTTTCTATTGTGTCTTGACAGCCAGTATGGATACGTACACTTTCAAGCAGTAATCTGCCACCATGTGAGGCTTAAGAACTCCATATGGCTAACAGACCTCAATAACTATATGTGCATACATTATATACAAACATACCAGACATTAGAATATATATCATCTAATATGGAATGTGCAATCTGTTGACACCAAACTAAATGCAAGTCTTAACTGAAGCAACAACTCTGCTATAACTAAATTGCTGCTGCTGCAACAGATCTGGAGGTGAGGATAAACAGGTGTAGTACCAATGCATTAAGTAGTGTTACATATGTTTGCAGAAGGCCTGAATTTGGCTTCAAGTTATTATTGGCATGGCATCTAGTTCTGTGAAAGAATGGAGCTGGAATGGAGAAAAATGTTTGGCTGCTCTTTGTAATGAGTTTGGCAGGCAAGACAGCTGTATGCCACTTCTCTTGATTTCATGAGTCTCTCCTGGTTGATTGTAGACAGAGCTTGAAATTGGCAACCTGCCAATGTCATACATGTCTGTTGTTGTTCTTCTCCTGGCTGTGCAATCTTATGCTATAATTGGAGATTAAAATGTGGAGCCAATTTCCAGTAGAACCAAAGAAGATGAGAAGGATATGTGTAGTAGTATCCTTTTAAAACTCTGTCTTTGAGGATACCTCCACACTGATGTATTGTAAAATCTGCATAGCATATTATTAAGATTTTGGTTTGTCTTTTCAACTTGATGTACAAAATGATTTAACCTTTACTTTCTAATCTGTGATTTAAAACCTGGGGTAGGACTTAATTTTACATAGTAGCAGAATTTAAATTTGCCTTACATTGGAGTCTTTCAATAGGATTTGTATGCAGCACAATCAGTGTTATGGTCTGAAACACATGCTCCCACCAAAATGGAGACATACTGCATTAGGTAGAATTCAGCTCAACTCATAGTTGCAAGACCATGGGGCAATGGGAAAAGGCCACAGCATGATTATTTTAATCTGCCCAAATTTAGGAACCCTAAAGAAATAGATCTGGTGTCAGTTCTTGCAAACATCTGCATCTTCCCTCAAACATCTCTCTCTCTAGTTTTTGTTTTTTTGTTTTTTTTTAGTTCACATACCTTCCCCAAAGACTGGCTCTTTCTGTACTGGACCTTATGCTGGATCTGCATACTGCCCCACAAGCAAAATAGGCATGGAGCACATTAACAAGTTCTACATCTATACAAGCGCCGGATCTGGTAAATCTCCAGATGGCCATTTGCGCCTTTCCCTATTCAGAAGAGACACTGGGGGAGAGCATGAGGGGTGGCACACAAATGGTGACATGCTGCTCCACCCAGAAATGGCACCACACATGCATGCTGGCACCAACACCAGCACTTAGGGTACATTTTGGGAAGGGTTGGGGGAAGTTACATGTAGATGCTTAAAGCATACTATCTATGCAGCCCAAACAACTGAGGTATAGTGCAAAAAGGACTTTTATTGCTGTAACCCACCGAGGCCTTCAAGTAGAAGAAGGATTAAAAAATGCAAATTAAATAAAATACATAAACTCACATATTCTGGCTGCATGATGTAGGCAAGGTGGATGGACAAGATAAAAAGAATACTGGAAAGGTCAAGACAGTGAGCATTTTCATAAAGTAAGCTGTAGTCACGGCTTTAATCAGTTTTGAGACCACCTTCTGCCCTCAGGGATCACATGGCAAAGTGATTTTCCAGTTCTACTCTGGACTCTTCCTTCCTGACTGGGACTATGATATATCTGGATTACCCCAGCACAGTGTCTGTTTTAGCTGCAAGACATGGCCCCAGGCAAAGGGTTGCCAATCTCTGCCCTGCTCAGCCATAGCATGGAAGGCATGCAGCAGGCTCTGGTGTCTGGAGCAAGAGGAGAGAACCTGAGCTGGCCACTACCAATCACAATTAGGCTGCATCATCCATGGAGCTTCCTCAGCTAAACGAAGGAAGGGTGTCCATCTTGCATGAATTCAAGATGAAGGACAGCTTGTGGGTTCTGGGGCTTGGAGCTGGAAGGGGCAGCCTGAGTTTGCCTATGCAGCATGTCCTTGCCCACCTACTGCTGGCTGCAATATGGCTGTGTTGGCCCAAGAGCTACTTTGCCTTGTCCCCAAAGAGAGGTGCCAACAGGCTGAAAATGGCTGGAGTTCCAAGTTCATCCTAAGTCATTCCAGCCATAGAATTAAAATACACATTCAACAATGTGTACTTAGAAAAACAGATATCCATGCCAACATAAATGCATTCAGATGAAGTGTGGAATTAAGTAGCTCCATCCACCTTGATAGCCAAACCATACTTTGCATGAAATGTACACTATTTCTCTGTAACTATGATAAAAATACAATTTACTGTAATACTCCATGACTATTAAAATGAAATCTGATGTATTTAGCAGATCACACAGAAATTCAGGCAGCTTATCATACTGATCTTGCAAGGGGACTGTGGATGTTCATGATTTTTTTCTTCTGTGTTCACTGAACATCAAAGCAAATGGGAGGGAAATTCACACTCATGCAAATAAAGCCACTTTGAATATGTTATGATCGGAATCCACTGCAATGCTCTTCGAATGCTCTTCAGATCTGCTTCAAATCTCTGCCACCAGTCATTGCAGCCATGCCTCTGAATCCCCTCTGAATCTGTTCCAAATCAACTTTGATTTCACTTTGAATCTTCGGCAAATGTGACTGGACACCCACTTTACTGATTGACAAATATAATGAACCATCAAACAAATGCACAAAAGCATTCACTTCACATTCAAATGCCAGTCTTCGAATATAGCCAATGTTCAATTCAAATCTGAATGTTCAGATTTGTACAAATTCATACAGATGCAAACTTAGTGAATAATTTGTGCACATTCCTAAAGGGGACCTGACCACTTGTTGTCTTTATTAATTTTTGTGGTTAGAAAGTTATGATACATTCAGGGTACTAATATGGATAACATTATTTGGTATGGATACTCATACTTAAGACAATCTTAATGAAATAAACAAATGATAAAAATGAAATATTGATATAGTGAAAGCAGCTAAAATAATATTCTTTTAAGCAGATTAAATATTTCTCTTTTAAGCAGAAAAGTCCATTATTTGAATGATATGGCTGTTCTACTGACTTTGATAAGTTGCCAGTATGGCTCAGAGACTGAAAACTTGGTTTTCTTTTACTTGAAAATCTATAAAACCTATTTATTCTTGCTTTGTAATACAAAAGATAGATAAAACTGCTCCAAACTTATGTTGTGTTAAAACTTACTGAAGCATACTCATAGAAACTTCAAAATAATATTGTTGCACCTGAAGTCCACATGATATATTTTGCAAATATAAGAATATGGATCAGACCACAGCCCATCTAGTCAGCATTATGTCTAACACAGTGGCCAAACAATTGCTTATGGGCATCTCAAGTAGAAGGCAAAGGCAAAATCAAGTCCAAGCAAATGACCTTTAGAAACACCCAGCTTATCTTTCCATTCTGAAGGTGTTACCTAGGCTTTGTAGTAGCCATTGGTACACCTGTCCTCCATGAATTTGTCTAATGCTTTTTTAAAGCTATCCAAATTGGCTGCTGTAATGACCTCTTCTGGTAGTAAATTCCATAGACCGATGATCCTCTGGTTGAAACTATGCTCCCCCTTGATGGTCCTAACTCTCCTGCCCATCAGCTACATAAAGTGCCCCCGGTTCAAGAATTGATTTTATATAAGCCAGTCAGGTTTAAATTCCATCTTTCAAGGCTGAGCCGCCTAGATGTTGCAGCCTGATTTTGTAAGGAAAGTGTTCTAGCCTTTTCTCCACATTTTCCAGTTCCACAATATCCTTTCTGAGGTGTAGAGACCAGAACTGTACACAATATTCCAAATGTGGGCACACCACAGATTTATAAAGAGGCACAATAGAGCTTGGTGATTTAGGCTGTTTCTGGACTTAGCTCTATTCCAGTTTAGGAAATGGACTAAGTGTTAATCCAGAATAAAGTAGGTCCTGACCCTCTCTTAGTATACTCTATCTGCACAGGATGGACCATAGACTGAAACAAAACAGACTAGATAGTCCGACAAGGCCACCTGCTCTGGTATATCGATATATCTTTTTAGAGATGTCTACTGGCATACTGAGTAAGGGTGAACTGGGCTTGGAGGCATGTGGATGGTATATGTGGAGGCATGTGGATGTTGTCCAGTTTTCCACAGGGGACCCATTTCAATGGTGGACCTTGTTGTTCTCCCTGAAATGGGTTCCTCCAGGTCTGTTGGCAGAAACTTTCACTACTGGCCTGCCAAAAACCAGCATCAAAACTGGTGCAAGCTTCAAATCTTCTGCAGGGACTGTGTTTAAATAGTTGTCTCAATGCAGATAGCTTTAGTGAGGTCCAGCGAAGGATCCATCAACACCTGAGATCAACAGGATGCTCTGATATGGACTTCAGAAGTTAAGTGTGGAAACAACCCTATTTTCTATTTACTTCTAATAACTTCTAACACTGAATTTGCTTTTTCACTGCTGCTGAACATTGGATCAACATCTTCATTGAGCCTTTCACAACACCCCCCCCCCCAAGATTCCTTTCCTGGTTTGTCACAGAAAACTCATTCACCAACAGTTTATTGGTGTAATTGGGTTATTTGTCCCAATGTATATTACTCTGTGCTTACTATGATTGAAACAGATTTGCTACTTTATTGCCCGCTCACCCAATATCAAGAGATTTATTTATTTAAAATATTTCTATACTGATTTCAATTAAAATATAATTTTAAAGTGGTGTACAAAGAATAAAAACATTTGAAATCATAATAGTTGCAGAAAAACATAATTTAAATCAAGGATAAAGGAAATGAACTTTCATTTTGGAAAGGGCTAGGTAAAGGGCCTTGAGATCCTTTCAGTTTTTACTTCCCTGAATAATTTATTGTGATCAGCAGGTCCCAATATTGAACCCTGGTAATCCCACTTTTTACTTCTGTCCACACTGAGAGTTGTCCATTTATTGCTACTCATTTGTCCCCTGACCTTTAACCAGTTACTAATCCAGGACAGGATCAGTCCACTTATTCTGAAAGTCCAAATAAATAATGTTGACTGGGTCACCTTTATCCACATGCTTATTTACACTTTCAAAGAATTCTAACCAGTTTGTAAGGCACAGTTTACCTTCGCAGAAGCTGTGCTGATTTTCCCTCCACAGTGCTCGCTCCTCTACATGCATACAAATTTTATTCTTAGTCATGGCTTCCATCATTTTACCTGGAACTGATGTTAAGATGACTAGTCTGTAACTTCCTGGATTGCCCTTGGATCCCTTTTTGATGATTTATCTTACTTTGTTTTGTAACCCTCCAGTCTTCAGGCACAGAGCCTGGTCTTAGGGAAAGATTATATATTTTGGATAGAAGATCAACACTATCTTTAATAGTGCTAGAATTTTTTTCCTTTTAAAAGAAACCACTTGCTACCTTGCTAAAATATTCACTGGCAATATGCCCTCATTTGCATTCACTTCAATTTGTCTTCATTGGGTCATCTTGCAAACAAATCTGATAGACTGTCTCAAACCAAAGAGTTCCTATTTGTTAGAAATGGCAACACCACATCAATTCATATTTGTACAACTTCAGCTACGATATTTGCAACAAATATTGAACACCTCCCAGCTGTACAACCCTTGGGACACAGTACATAGCAACAGAAAGATCTCAAAGGGGAGCAAGTGCATTCCCTGTTCAATCTCTGTGACAATCACCGGCTCTGATCTGCCTCACCTTGCCTTGTTGTTCTAGAGAGGACAGGCTTCTGACATAAAGAACCTGGCAATCCCAGCCCTCTTTGAGTTATTTGCTAATGTCAGACTTAAATGTCAAGCCTAATCTCTAAATCATGAGCTTCAGTAATGGAAGCTTTCCTTTAAGTTAGCTAGGTAGGACTGCAAAAATTAATACTGGAAGATAATATTATCATTATAAGGCCACCTTCCTCTTACTGCATAATAGCATAATTTTGAAGAAAGCTTGAGTCCCAGTATTTATCTTCTTGGAAGCCTTTTAACAAGAGTTTTCTAAGAACTGGATCCAGATTTATAAATGGATCCAGCCCTAGCTTTTTAAAGGGTAGCCCTCCAATAAGCATACTGATCTCATAAGTGACTTGATGCCACTAAAATACAGCAGTTTATCTGCACTATTTCAACTGAAGAAGCAATTTCCAGGGTCAGTACTCAGAATCAGCAGCTGATGAAAATTAGGATTTCTTAACTTCTACTAGTTGAAGTCTGCCTTCCCATTATACCAGGGAACCGACAATGTAAGCTGAGCAGCTACCATGTAATAGAAAGCTAGCTGCAGCTGTTGAAGACGGTCACCTTCATGGTAAAGTATCACTACCAGATAGACGCAAACCAAAGGCCATTTCTGTCAAGTGATCTACACTGTGGGTAGACCATCCTAGACTTCAGAAGAAGTAGTGCCAGGCTTCTTAGCCCTGGTATTCCAGTATATCAGCCTGGAACACTGTTTGGACTGCTTACAAGTGGTCCATTGTTGGAGGTGGCTACTGCGCCACTTTCATGCCATGGCCTAGTCCAGTGTCTCATCTGATGTAGACACAGCGTTCTACCAGGATTCTTGACCTTCTAGTAGACTTGTCCACAGTGCAAGTGAGGTATGCCAGCTGGTCTGCTAGGCACACAAACCAGCCAACTGCAGATGCAGCCAAAATGTTTCTCAACCCTGGTTCATTGGCCACTGGTCAGTTGTTAAGCAATTGTCTGGAAAACTGAGAATCACTTGTTCAATCTCAACGTTTCCCTGGAAGATAGTAATGGCAAACCACTTCTGTATCTGCCAGGAAAACTTAATGAATATGTCCATATAGCCTACAGGAGCAAAACATGAGTTAAATCCATCTTTTGAGACGATTGGTGGGACAACTTCTAGAATTTGGACAGTTCAAGACCACAATAATAGGATAATATTAATTAATTAAATCTTACTCATGGTTGCTCCAGCAGTCCAGCTGTTTCTATAGTCAGAACAGTAGCATGTTGCTGAGCCCACAAATAATCTGCAACCATAATTTCACACTCCAGTATGATGGCAATTGTAGAAATCACTTGTCAGCGGCCTTGGAAAGTCTTTGTTTAACTTTCATGGAATGTACTGCAAATCACCCTTTGGTGTGGCGTGGCAGTGACTGCTGCTTTCATCCTATGATTGGTCAGTACAGAAGTCATAGGAAAACCACTGGAAGTGGAAATAGTGTAAGGCTGGATCAAACTTTGTTTCTCATCTACTTATAATGCAACTATGATATAGAAGTATTCACTAGAGATGTGTCAAACTGGTTCAGTCAGTTTGTAGGATCCAGGTGGTTTGCATGTGAGCAAAACCACTTTTTAGTTTGAAAAAAAATTGGTTGGAAGAGAACTCAAACTAATGGTAGTTTTGATTCAAACTGTACAACTAAATTCCAGTTTGTCCACATCTCTAGTATTCTCAGAAGAAAGATCCACTTCCACACTACAGCAGTTCCTGTAGGTAGAAGCAATATGATCATATGTAGTACATAGCAAAACAGCAAGCATGCTATTTGCAAGCATAATCACCATTTCCAACTACAATATACTAAGATCCTATACAGGGAACTTTGGTGCCCCAGCTTCAATGTTTCTGGCTGTGGCTGTTTTATTGAATACAAGGAATGACCTCAGAAATAGGCAGTTTTCTGTGTTTGGAAGAACAGGGCTGGTCCATTGACTCTGAAGAATTCAAACAGGCATGTCTGCACCTTCAGCAGCAGCAGTGGAGCAGACGAATGGTTGAATGTGCTGTCAAGGTGCTTTATTCAGCTTTAGTATTACAGTAAAGTTCAGGTAATGGTGCTTATTACAGGTAACAACAGTGCTTATTCCAGGTTCATTCTTCAATGGCTGTGGCGCTATGTGGACTCAGCATCCTTCAAGCACAACTCTTAGGGTGCCATGTGAATTCTGCCTCCAGTTCTGGTTTCTACCCAGTATTTCAAAAATGTAAAAATATACATTTACTTTTACTAGGAGTAAACACAATTTGAACATATACTGGTGTCTCATCATTCCTTGAATCTAGCTTTATCTTCATTCCTTAATGAGATATCCTCAGAAAAGCTTATCTATTGAACTTTATTTCATGTCTTCTTAGAAAAGAAGATGGGTGCTTCCGCACCTGCCACTGAGAAATGGATGTAAGAAAATCTGTTTCTCTGCGATCTGGCCTCCCGAGGACCCGTCTGAAATATGGACGGATCCTCAAAGGCCTCCCATGCATCCGCACACATGCGGGGAGGCCGGATCGGGCTGGCCGGAGCCCCTGGGTGTTGTGCGGAGGCTGAAGCACCCATTCCAAAGGGGATCCGGCCACCCACGTCACCAACGCCGCCCCCCGAGCTACAGGACTGGAGCATACAGCTGCCAGTCAACGTGCATTTCCAGGAGCACGTGGTGCGCAAGGGAAAGGAAGAAGAAGGCAGACCAGCCTCCTTCTGCCCTTCCCAACATGGCAGCTACCAGCAAATCCGTCCCCTCACCTCTCCGTGTGTGGAAGCGTCCTGCTTCCAACCCGATCAAGGCGAGAGGTTGGATTGAAGACCTAATTTCTGAGGTCTTCCCGGAGGCCAGATCCTTTGGCGGTGAGACCCCATTAAGAACAGGTCTGGTCTGCCAGAGTGCGGAAGTGGCCACTGCGAAGAGTCCCATATCCAGCCTCCAGTGCAGAAGGTAAGCCTTAATGTGTTCTGTATGTGTCCTGTATGTATCTTTATGTGTGTTCTAAGGGCCTGTGCGTAAGCACCCAATGGCCGCATCCCCACGACGTCGTTATCTCGAATTCAAAAC
>MTQE01003428.1:14998852-15024877 GCA_014337955.1 Aspidoscelis marmoratus | reverse complement strand
TCCCAGAGAGGGCAGGCACTTAAACCGGATCGCTGGGCATCGTGGCACATATGTATGTATAGTACACAATAAACATATAAAATAATACATGTATGTCCATAGAGTCCCAGTAGAGTCCCAAAAATGAATTTCTTGCACTAACTCATGTGTGCTGAGATTGGTGGCAGGTGAAAGTTTGCTCACCAGCTTCAATATTTTTGGCCAAACTATATTGGTCAACAACAAAAACAAAAGTGGGATACATTTAAGCATCACAGTATAACCCCATGTCACTTAAACTTCAGAGATATTAATCTGCTGAAGCCTGTTTTGCAGACCTTTGAGCATAAATTTGCTAGCATGTGAGAAAAACACAATTGTTCAGTACTTTAAACATTATTTGGCATCACCCTCCTTTGAGGCTGAAATCTAAATTGACTTTGTCCAGTCTATTGTCCACCACTGAGTTTTTCAAATTTGCTGGCATACTGAGTGCAGCATTTTGACAACATAATCTTTTAGGATTTTAAATAGTTCAATGGGAATTCCATCATTTTCATTAGCCTTGTTGTTAGCAGTGCTTTCTGAGGATATTCTCAAGGATATCTGGTTCTAGGTCAGTAACCAGCCCCATCATGGTTATCAGTGATGTCAAAAATCTTTCTTATATACTACTTCCATGTATTCTTTCAAATTCTTCTTAATCTCTTCTACTCCTGTTCGGTCTCTACCATTTTTGTTTTTTATCATGCCCATTTTTGTGTGAAAATTCTTGAAGATCTCTTGTCTTTTTCATTTTTTTTCTTCTATATCTTTGCATTGCTTATTTAAGAAGACTTTATTTCTCCTTGATATCCTCTGGAAATCAGGATTCAGTTGGGTACATATTTCCTTTTCCCTTGCCTTTCCCTTTCCTTCTTTCCTCACCTATTTGTTTCATCAGACAACCAGTTTGGTTTTTTTGCTCTCTTTTTTTCTTTTGGAGTATATTTTTTTTCTGACTCCTGTATGATGTTATGAACCTCTGTCCATATTTCTTCAGGTACTCTGTCTACTAGATCTAATCCCTTAAATCTATTCATCACCTTCACTGTATATTCATAAGAAATATTATGGTCTAGTGGTATTCCTACTTTCTTCAATTTAAATCTGAATTTTGTAATAAGATACTCATGATCTAAGCCACAGATCTTATTTCTACTGAAGTTAAGATGAGGTAAACCAAGATGCCTCCACACTTCAAAGTCCTGGAGCAATGCTGAAATTGACCACCAGGACATGAAAAGTGCATGGTCAATCCTGGCCAGGCCAGATTATCGTGGCACTGGCCATGGCAACTTCCACTATATACTGTGCTTTTACCATGGTGATCACAGTCTGGTGCACATTTTCACAGCCACAGCCACTCCACCCTAAAGAAGGTACAAACACTGTATCCAGGAGCTCACCAGGAGTTCCAAAGCAGCTCCTGGGGAAACTGTGGAGCATTAACATCTGGATTAGGGATGCTCACTGACTCTCATAGATGCTCACAGACTCTTGTAGACAGACACAGACACTTCATGATGGAATTACCACCACCGTGAGTAGACAGAGTGTCCTGGAGCATCCCTTAGTGACCCCTCTTAGTAAGCGCACCGAACTCCACAGTTAGCTCCACAATTAGCTCTTGTTTTTACTGACAGTATAAAACTTCTCCATCTTTAGCTGCAAAACTGTATTTGGTATGACAAGTAAGTTATCTTCACATATATTATTAAACTCTGTTCTGCTTCAATTTGTATTTCAAGGTCAAAACTTGCCTATTATTTTGATTATCTTTTGATTTCCTACTTTAGCATTCAAGTCCCCTGTGATAAAAGTGACACCCTTTTTGGAATTTGTTCTAAAAGGTGTTGTAGGCCTTCATAGAACTGGTCAGCTTCACTCCCTTTGGCATCAATGGTTGGAGCATAGATTTGTGATGTTGAACAATTTGCCTTAGATTTCAAACAGAGATCATTCTGTCACTTTTGATAAGTACTGCTTTTCTCACCCTTTTATTGACTATGAGAACTCTAGGCAGAAATAAAGCTGAAAGGAAGGTTAAATGGGTTTCATAATATTGAATTGTGGACACATGGTTAATTGGAAGGACTTAATTCATGTAGTAGCATTGGGTGATGTGCTATCATGCCTGAAATAGAGTGTTTTGTTTTTAAGATAAAGGCAAAAGGAGTGAAATTGCTAACTGTGAATAAACAAGATAGTTGTGCAACTCAACACAGTCCTAAAGAACCTCTCTAAATCTATTGAGTGCATTAGAAGACTGCCAAGCTCAGGAAATGCCCAGGCGGTGATTTTAAAGGATGCCTGAAGCTTAATGCTAAAATAGGAGAAATGTGCAAAGTATGTTCATCCATTAACATCAGATGTAGTGTGTGCATGCGTGCATGCATGTGTGTGTGTGTGTGTAAAGCAAACTTTCTCAAACAATGTTTCATTCTGAAACTGTGAAGCAGGTGATTGATTTCAAAGATGCAGAAGCCTTAAGTAATTTAAAATATTATAATGTATTATTTATTTATTAGTATTTTTAGCCCACCCTATATTTGAAGGTCTGAAGGCAAACATAACAGTAAAAATAAATCACTAAAACCCACTAGACACAATAACAATGCCTGAAAGTTTCAAGGGGAAGCTTAGTGAACCAAGGTGTTAATACCGGGACCCATCTGCACAGTTTCAGGATCTGTTTCCATGCCCCGCCATTATCCTGGGTTGTCCCAGAATGTCTAAGAGAGCCCAGCAGTACCCCTGATCTTTCAAAGCTGTGGAGGAACTGCTGGTGAGCTCCCAGTCACTCCTGAACATAGCATTTGCACTCTCTTCCAGGTGTGAACTCTGCATGGGAATGAGGCGAGGCAGTCCAGGTGCAACCGTGAAATTGCATGTTGTATTTTGATCACTATGGCAATGGCCAGGCATATGGTGGATGTTGCCACAGACACTGTCGTGGCGATCTGGACAGTCCGAGCTGGGCCATATGCAATTGAAGGTGGTCCAGGTGGGGAGAACACCAGCACCTCTGTATCTGATCTTTGCTTCCCTGGAATGGTATACTAACACAATTCCAAACAGCAAAATATAAACAGATCCTCAGCATACTTTCAGACTAAAGAGCATGTCAGCAAAGTGACTTTTTCCACATTGATTAATCTAAAGGTGGATTTTCTGAGTTAAATAAGGCCAAAAGAAATCAGTTTGTCACTTGGCTGATGTGTTCCTCTCACTCTGAAAGTTGACCAAAGGTGAATTAAAACTTATGCGTAGATAGGCCCATGCCAATTTTCACCAAATTCCAAAGTGGCTTAAAAAGAAATCCACTGAAAGATCAAGAAGAACCAATAGGGTAGCATAGCCCCTGTCCCTTTCCCAATAATGACCCTCCATCAGGATGACCAAAGCAGTTTCAGTGCTGAACCCCTTCCTGAACTCAGACTGAAATGGTTCTAGATAATCTGCTTCATCCAAGCATGCCTGAAATTGTATATCAACTGCTCCAAGATGGTTTTTATGGGAAGGTGTTATAGGTTTTTTTTTTAAAAAAAGAATGAATAAATAAAATACTTGAATATACTGCCTCTTATTTTGTGCAATCTCATCTTCACATGCATGTCTGTCATTCACACTCATTTTGTGCCTTAGGATGGGATTTCCAGTGGAAGACTCACCTGAAATTGTCAATTCTACCAAGAGATGAGCAACAACCTGGAAAGCAATTCTGGAGTTGGTCTGTTTCCACACACATCTTGGCTGGAGCAGTTTATCTATTCAATTCCTGCCTGGTCCAGACCAAGCACAACAGGTTCCATCTGCACTGAAAAGGTGAGGACACCATTTGTCATGGACCAAAACTGGCACCAATGCAGTGGCACTATAGCTGTTTCAATCCACACAGCTGAATTCCCCTCCCAGAGCACCACCCAACCCTGCCAGCAACAGCCCAGGCTCCATTTCTCATATGTTGTGTCTGGTGCACAAAGGCAGGACTAAGCAGAACAGTTTTCAGAGGTAGCATATATAGTTTTGTGTCAAGGTTTCAAAAATTATGTTTGAGGTTAGGGCTGTGGCATTTCTTCTTTTGTTCTAGAGCAGGTTAAAAAAATACAACAGACAGACTGTCCTGAAGTGGGATGATGCTAATCCAATCCAAACAAAGCATACTAGGTAGCCTCTAAGGTCTGCATTACTGACCCAGTGAGGACAAAAGAAGCAAATAGTGAAAGTCTATTTCTGGCTCTAAAGGGCTAAATGCTAATAGAGCTAATGATATTTTCTGCTAAGCCACTGTACGACTCATTTTCTCACCATCATCAATCAAATGAGTATTTATGCACTTTTCTGGCCCACCTTTTTATCACTGCCTTTTTCCTCCTCCCAAACCTCCAGTCTTTCTTGTTGTCAACTCAGTCAAAAATGTAGAATGAAAATCATTTACAAAAGGGACGCATCATCTCTGCTTATCTGGTGCACTGATGTACATCACCAGTCTTAGATCAATAATACATAATAGAGGGGTTTTTAAAAAAACTAAACTAAAATAAAATAAAATAAAATTTTATGGTTGCTTGGATCTTCTTTATAGAACAAGCACTTGGTTAACCAGCTTTCTGTGATGCTGAAATTTCCCAAAATGATTCTATAGAACTGCAATGCTATTTGTACCTTGCAGGATATTGGAACATTACCAACAGAGTGATAAGATTATTTCCTATTACAAGGCTTGTAATGAAACAAATCAAGTGTAATGATTTCTGCTACCCTGTGGTGGTGGTTGCTATTGATTGTTTTAGCATGCAGGCACGTTCCATGGAGCTCTGTGAAAATGAGCAGCAATTTAAGAGACAGGAAACTCCACATTTAAGCCATAAAAATTGGCTCAACTTTATAGTAGCATTTGGGCAAATATTTAGATTGACTTAATTCCATTAATATTTGTCAGAGATACCTTTTGACCAAAATGTAGTTTAATTTCTTCAAATATAGACGTGGATATAAACAACAGGCAAAAAATGATTATATTATTTTTCCTTCCCTACAGCTACACATTTTGCATTAATGGGCTTTCCTCTTTTGAGCCCTTTGCATTTCAAAAAGTTGTAAGGCAAAGGAGAGGCCCCACAAGTCCTGATGGAAAATATGTGCCGATTCATGCCATACTTCTTGTTTGTTTCTGATACTACCATGCTGTCCTCTCATTTTTTCCCTACATTGATTCAGTCACACATCATCACACTGTCTGTGATTTGGTACTCTGACCAATGCATCCTTCCCAAAAATTAGAGATCAGAGGAACGATAATCAGAGGTATCAGTGTATTATTGTTGTTGTTGTTGTTATTGTTATGTAAAAACAGCAGTTACATACAGCAAACGAGATCACTATGCTGGATTTCGTATTATATCACTAGTCGGGCACTTCCCAAGCACCTAGGACTGCGTGATGTATCGGCAAATTATGCGAACAGGTCTTCATATCTGGTGAGCTTCTCCAACTGTTTATGTTGTTGTTGTTGTTGTGATGATGATGATGATGATGATGATGATGATATAAAAACAGCAGTTACAGCAAATAAGATTACTATGCTGGATTTCATATTATATCACTAGTCGGGCACTTCCCAAGCACCTAGGACTGAGTGATGTATCAGCGAATTATGCGGGCAGACCCCAGTAAAGTGGCTTTTTGTAGCTGGCAGACGAATATATTGTTAGGCTGAAAAAGCCCATATAAGGAAAAATGTAGTGATGTGTGCAGAACAGGTAACTAAGAGTCAAGAATCACCAGACTGTCACCAGTTGCTGAAGGCTGAATGAAGTAAGGATTGCAACACAGGCTTGTGCAACACAGTGGTCAGGGGAAGCACAGGATTGTGAAATACCAGGATGTGAGTCACCAACTCTGATAGTGGAAAGATATAAAGGTAGTCACACACGGCTGTGTGTTACACTTGCTTAGCTGATGGAGACTGGAGAGATGCTAAGATGTAACCGCTACGAATAAACAACTCGACTGAGATCTATCTCTGTCTGTTTGCTGAGACTGTGGGCTGGAGAAAGGAGGGGCTGAGGTGCTGAAACGGACAGCGACACGGCTGACAGCCAAGCCGAGAGAGAGAGAGAGAGAAGCAAGCCTTTCCGGGACGGGAGAAGCCTATGCTTTCAGCACCTTGGACAGCTACGCTGAAGGAATACTGACAGCCTGAGCAGCAGAGGCACAGACGGAAGATTGATTCTTTCCAGCACGAACAAGCGCAACTCTGCAATGCAATGATGGTGCATTACCAACGGGGGTACCTGACACCCCATTACCCCCCTGACATATTTTGTCAATGCCAATGGTTTTTAGGATGACTGGGACCACTTTCACTGGTTTTCACCAGAGTCGCTGAAATTCATTTCTCAGGTCTTCATATCTGGTGAGCTTCTCCAACTGTTTCTCCTCAATTCTGCTGTCACCTGGAATAGCGACGTCGACGATCCACACCTTCTCTTTCTCAGTGATTGTAATATCTGCACAGAGATGTCACCTATTTCAGATAATAAGTTAAAATCTGTCCAGCATTCTTACTATTCTTTTGGTTTTGACCAGGGAACTATTGACACTATCAATCCAGAATTGAAGAGATTTTCTCTCTGACCTCAGCCCTTCTCTCACACAGATTTTCAAGTCTCCTACTCTGGAGCAGTGGACAATTTTACTATCTGCTTCCTTTTGTCTTGCTTTTACTGGAATGAAGGTTTGTGTTTTAAAATGGTATATTTTGTTTCTGTTCTAATACAAAGATTTCAGGTTTTCTGGTCATCTGTACTTGCAACCTATATGCCAATTATGAAGTCCTGAGTAATAGTCTAGAGGTGCTTGTACCTTGGCATAGCCTTGCCTTTGGTGGACAGCTCTTTCAAAGCTGGAGATTCTGGAAAATATAAGGCTACACTATCTCTACATATATAACTCCTGGTACTAGGAATGTGGGTATTTGAATTTAAATAGAATGTCTTCACATTCAAATTTAAACATTCAAATGAATTTCGAATGTTCCAAAACATTCATTTGAATGTTTTGAATCATTCGAATGTACAGATACGTATGTATTACATACCATACGTTATCTCTATGCATTTGTGCTACATTTGCCAGACTTGAATTTGTCAGACTCATGACCTATTTAGACCAGCAGTCTGCTTTTGCAATGCTCATCTGAATGCTGAAGCCTATCATCAGGACATGAGCACACTGTTCATTCTGCTTACATTCCACAACAGCTGGCCTTGGGAGGCATAATCTCTGACTTCCATAAGACTAATAGCATTTTGGGGAAAAATGGGAGGGGGTGGAATCCTTATCCACTTTGTCCACACCATGCCTACTTTTCTTTCTATACTAAAGAGCACCAAATGACGAAGCTCTTAATGGACCTACTTAGTTTTTAGCATTCTAAAAAATCCAATGACATCAGCAAATCTGGCTCTGCCATATTCATGTTTGACTCCAAAGCAGTTATAAATATGTTTTAAAGTACTAGCCCCAGGATATAATCTTTCCATTATGAGAAACATTTGTTAACTCTGAGTTTCTGTTATCTATTCGTTAGCCAGTTATTTATTCATGGTAGGACCTGTCCTTTTGTTCCATGACTGTTAAGCCAATTAGTGACCTTAATTTCCTGTACTGAGACTCTGTGATACACAGGACCTCCATCTTGTTTGAATTCAGTTTCAATTTATTGGTCCACATTCTGCTCATTACTGCCTGCTATCAACTGCTCATGTCCCTGACACTCCTTATGTCACACATGTTCCCTAGGTGGTGCTAAACAGCAGTCACTTCAAGGCTACCATCTAAAACCTCAAAGGTGCAGCAACCAATCTTGAAGGATCTTCTGGTTCTATTACATTGTTTAAACTATGTGCATTTGTCATACACTAAATAAAAAATCAAAGCTCAATCCTGCAAAAAGTACACAGTAATAGAGATGAAAAAGTTGGGAACAGTTTTCTGTGCTGCTAAAAATAAAATAATAGGAGCTTCCAGTAATAGTATGGCAATTATTCAGTGTCTATGTAAAATGTAGCATCACTTTCTTGTGCTTCCTTCTCACCATTACAGTGCTAAGTGGAATAAGCTGCCGTTCTCACCATATGACAACACACTCTCTTTAGGTCTTCAAATATTTCCAAATATTCGGCATTCATTGTGGTTTCCATTTTTGCTTCAGAAATATGAAGCAAAACATTTCTCATTCAAAATGAGCATTTTGATCTTTATTTCCTCTTCAGAACCAAGATGTTTTAGACTCATTTGAATTTTTGAAGCTCTAATAACCAGAACTTTATGCCACTCAGCATGCATTGCCAAATAATACATACTTTTGCAAGCCCATGACAACTGCCTCCCAAGTACCTAGTGAATATCTGGTGAAATTAGACTGAGTGTTAAACATAGAACTTGCAAAATACATTTTTGGAAAATGAATTTGCTAACACATCCCACATTTATTCCACTGCTATTCTGTGCACTAAAGAGAACATTGAGACTATTCCTTCTAAGGATTATCATCTAGGATCTTTCTATACTGTAAAAGCTGAGGCACAGTATCAGTGTCAAAATAGTGGTATGTCTCAGTGCAATGACAGGTTTAATACTCTGTAGTACATGTTATGCCACAGAATGTGCACATGGGAAATAAAAGATAAACCTGGAAGATGAAAGTGCTTTCAACAGCTTCTCTATCCAAATGGGAGAAATTCTCTGTTGCTGAGGAATTATGAGTGCTGGCTAGCTTGCTTCTGAAAGACAGCTACCTATCACCCAGAGGAATGCAGGTAAATATGTTCTGAGAAAAGATGAAATTCCAGCACACAGCACTTTCTGCTCCACTGATATATAGGTGATGAGATGACAAAAGGTAACTGGTCCATGGGAGGGAGGGAAGGGCTATGATGTGATGAGACAAAGCAAAATTACTACCTAAAGGTCTCTTACATTTGCCCTGCAACTAAAAAATCAGCAGTTCTTGTAATTTCAGGGTGCCTCCAGATGGCAAGAGGCAATTGTGGGATCCAAAAGAGATCCTCTGACTGTCTCTTGCTGCCCCAACAGATATGAAGAATAATTGGGGCTCTTACCTGAGTCTGCTAGTTCCTTTTGTTCTCATTACTTTTGTAACTAGCCAGAAGCCAACCAAGCAACCACCCACACGTCATCTTTTTTTTTTTTTTTGCTCTTGGATGGTTTCCAGTTGGCTACAAGAGCAATGATAGTAAAGGATTTGGCAGACATGTAAGCAGCATCATGATTATTATGTGAAACGCAGCATCGTTGCCAGATTTCCAATAGTCGTGATATTATGAATATTTCCTTAATATCTGGTGACAATGGCTGGCTCCAGACTTGTGGAATAAATCTGCAGTTAAAGGTAAAAGCACAACATACCTACTGCGCAGTGGTGACCAGCCATCCTGACTCGAAAAGCAGCTCCATAGTTTCCTCATCAGAAGCTGCGAAAGCTGAGTCAGCATGTGCAGTCATGTGAGTTGAGACTGTCAATCACATTTGAGCTGCCCTTCCTGCTCTCATTCATATGTTCTCGCCATTCTGCCTCGATTGGAGGAAAACTTCAGATTTTGTTTATACTGTGCAGCGACTGTCATTAAATCAGCTTTAAGGTAACTGTGCAGTTATAATCAGATACTTCGACGCCATGATGATCCATTGATCATTGTGTGTGATGCCTTAATCACAACTGTGCATTCCACTATGCAGTATAAACAAGTCTAGATGCAGCCAATGAGCCTTTTCACACCTTGCCTAAAGGAGAGGAGAAGAGATGCTGTAACATGGAGCATCTGTGCCATAAAGTGATTCTGACTGTGCCAGACTATCCCCCAGTCAGATAATGGTGGATCACTAAAAATTTCTACTAGCTATGACTAGGATGTGGCTAGAGCACTCCAGCATGCAGCTTTTGCTGTGTCACCTGGTCACCATAGCAATGGCTGAGACGCATGACCATTGCCATGGTGAGGCAATTGCTGCTAATACAGCAGTGTTCACACGTACCCAGCACTTAACAAAATGCTGGGTATGTTTCAGGTGGGTCAGGTGTTCAAAAAGTGAACAACCAATCCATCCTAGATCCTTCATTGAGGTGCTATGAAAGTACAACCCACCCACCCCATATTAGGAATGCCACAAGTTGCTTTCCCAATATAGTCCCAGGAGAACCAACTATTTTAACTCACATCTGAAAGTCCCCTAATAGAATCCTAGGGCCTTTTCACACCATGCTTCACAGGGAGAAGCTCCCCAGGAAGCGAAAATGAGGGAGAGTTCCAACTTCCCCATTTTGGATTGTCCTAAACTTGCCAGTGGTTCACTAAGCGCTAGTAAAGTGCAAATTGCTGCCATTACATTATAGCACTGTGGCAGCAGCACCAAAGTGCCTGTGTGGCACTGTTGCCATGGTGACTGGGTGATGCAGCACTAACCATGCTGTACAGCCTCTCCCCAGGCTCCCTTCGAACTTCTCCTGGCAGGGAGAAGTGAAGAGGGAGCCTTGCCTGCTGTCAGGGAGCTTAGATTTGAACAGTTAGTACTGCTCTACATCTATATACTTCTGGAGAACCCCTGCATGCACAGGGCTGTGTGTGGGGAAGTAGCAGCTCTGAAAAGTGTGCATGCTGCATTCAGATTCAGGAGTTCACCAGGAATTTCTTAAAAGGCTAGGTGTGGAAAGGCTCAAACTCAGCATCTGCACACTGTTTCTGCCATGCCATGAGTGGGTTATAAGGGATCAGGTTTCAGTACAGTGTCTTCATAGCAAGAGAAACCCAGCTGACAGCTCACTACCACATTAGTTACAAACATATTGCTACTCTTAAGGCACAGGGCAGGGCAAAGAGTACTAAGCCTATAGTACCTCTCTCCCCTTGAATGCAAATCTTGCCATAGCATTGTTAAAGACCACTTTGACCATCAAGTCCAACTTCCTGTTAAGTGCAGAAATCCAAATCAAAGTAGTGCCAAGGAGGGGTCAAACAATATATTCAGTTTCTAGGTAACTGGTTTCACTCTTGAAATGCTTTTGTTGTATAGAAGTATATTTTTATGTTTTCCTGACATTCAGTCAGAAAATGTCTTACAATTTAAACCCATCATTCTGTTATGTACATTTTAGATTGATAAACAAGACACACTTCTTTGCAGCATCTTTCTAGGTATTTGGAGAGGGCTATCATATCTCATTCCTTAGTCTTCTCTTCTTCAAGGTCAAACATGCCTGGATTTTTAGCTTTTCATAAAGTGAGAGGTGACCTGGGGCCTATTCGCACTTGGCTTTATTCTGGAATATATCCTGGAATAGAGGGCTGCTGTCCACATGATAGTGCAAGTTAAAGCAGGCCCCAGGTGAGGCCTACCAGAGTCTGCATTAGCATGTGGGCCACACACCACTATCCTGAGATATACTCCAGAAAAAGGCCAAGTGTGAACAGGCCTCTGAACTAGATAGAGGGTTCAAGACATTAATATGCATTGATAAAAATCTACCAATGCATCAAGGGTTCCATTTGTATTTTTTCCTTTCAGCCTTATCATCCTGGCTCTTCATGCTAGTTGTCTTTGACTGAATTTGGTGTGAAGATTTGTGGAGACTAACCATGTTCATCAAGACTGAACCTTGTCATTTTATAGAGGTCCATCAGATATTGCTACAGATGCTTCAGCTTTGATCTGAAAGGATCACAAAATTTCCATCAGTAATAATTTTGGAGGGCATGACTCCCCACAACCCCAATTCTAGGAGTTAGATTTAGACCCTTTTTTCATGGGCCCTTAATTCAGATTAAGGAACATTCCAGTGCCTCCAGATCTTCATGTTAATGCAGATCTAGGATGTCCTGCTCCCTGCTGGTACAGCACTATTTGCTTTAAATGAAACTTAATTCAGATTAAGGAGATCTTAATTTGGATCATTGGTAGATCCATTTGATCAAGTTTACCAGAGAACCAGCAGAGCCCTGGTCCAGAACACAGGAAGTTTACAGATTGTATGCCTTTCATGTTCAAGGCTATTGAGCATGCCTTTCAACAGCAAAAGCTAGTGGGCCACCAAGATTAACCCCCCCCCCAGAGGCCCAGAGGCTAAGAACATTCGTTCTTAACCCTGTGAGGTATGGGTGTGTAGCTGCCAAGCTCACATGTGTGTTTCAAGACCTTAGCACAGGCTGATTCAGATCATTGCTGTCAATGAAGATGGTGCCCACCTTCCAATTGATGCACATATCCTGTCTAAAAGTAGAAATGGCCTTAGAAACAATTAGACAGGGATTATTGAATGCTGATGAATCTAGTTTTAACATGCAAGAGGAAAAAAACCATGTGATGTTGAATGAACTTTTTTGTCTTGGCTAAGAACAGCCTGAATACCAGTGCTGAAAGATACAAAGATTATGGCAACATCCACTCTTGGGAATGGAGTGACACTGGGGTGGCTAGAAGGCATTTCCACCTCATGTATTTGGTGATATTATGCCATCGATTCATCCTGCAGCAGTGAGAAAGCACTTGCAAGAATGGTATTAATAATTCTGAAGGCTCCTTTATGGCACTGAATGCAACTGAAGTGCACCATGTTCCATGGTTATTTCTTTCCAAGAGTGGATTTGCCTGCCACAGCATATGTGATCAAAGAGGAACAAGAAACTGTAGGAAGAAGAAGAAGAGCTGGCTTTTCTACTAAAATTCGAATGTCAAAAATACATTTAGGCACATCCCTATCTAACAATTATCATGTCTCCGCTCTTGTCTCATAGCTCATGGCTCCTATGGCTTTGATCTGTATTTTTCTAACCACAGTTGGCCAGTCTTCATTTGAGCAGCATGTTTCTCATTCTGGCTGGCAAACTGTCACTTCACTTTACATAAATGATTACCTAATTTATCTCTCTGTGCTGCCTGACCAGAACACTCATTCTTCTCAGCTCTTTCAAAGTGATGGCCAGAGCCATCTGCTACAGCCTCCTACGACTAGCCTTGAAGCACTTTTCTCATCCAGAGTTTCACAGCATAATTGATGGCAGACAAGATGCACATGTTAGTTGCAAGGGAAGCCATATTCTACTTCTAACTGTGTTTCTCCAGAATCTGAGGCTTCTACTGAAGACACAGTCATGCAGAATGAGGAATCTGAATTCCCTCAAGCTGGCATTAATTTTCACATCTTTGTCATGATTTCTGAGCAGACTCTGAACATTTATACATGTAAATGTTAAGACTGAGCAGAATCTGCACATATTTTTTAAAAAAATGGGAAGGGAAGATGTGATATGAATCCTTTTTTCCTGAAGATACCTACAGTAAACCTTGCCTTTTATTTGCCTTTTATTTGACTTGAGTTTATACAGGTGTCGCTTTTTAATACTATGGTTTATGCAAAATGATGTGTGTCATGAAGCCACATATACAGTGCCTGACAAAAGTTCTGTTGCTTATCCATGTTGTTGAAACCAAAGCCTATAACCTGACTTAAAATTCATCCATTTGTTTTAAAAATGACTCATATGAAAGCTGAAACCCTCCCAAATGAGGTTTTTAAAAAGAAAATAAATTTGCTTCACTGCTGAAATATTGATCATTTAATGAACACAGAAAGGTCAGATTTTGGCTAGACAAAAGTTTAGTGAGCACAGGTGAGGCTGTAAACTAGGATTAGGTGCATTATATGACAAGGCAACAAAACTTTTGTCTAGCCAAAATCTGACCTTTCTGTGTTCATTAAATGATCAATATTTCAGCAGTGAAGCAAATTTATTTTCTTTTTAAAAACCTCATTTGGGAGGGTTTCAGCTTTCTATGAGTCATTTTTAAAACCAATGGATGAATTTTAAGTCAGGTTATAGGCTTTGGTTTCAACAACATGGATAAGCAACAGAACTTTTGTCAGGCACTGTAAGAAGCAATTGGCCTTAATGTTAAACTGGGCCTCAGGATGATCATTTCTAAAAACTTCATTGATTTACATTGTTCCCTTACTTTCATTGGATAGGTGGCACTCTCTTCAATTACATAAATGTAAATGGGAAATTGGGGACACAGTTAGACAACTGTGTCATTCACTTAAAAAGTTTTAGGGATTGTAAAGAAAAGGTGGACCTTTATGCACTTCTCTGCTTTTGATCCAGATCAGTAGACCCAGATTAACTGGACCTCCTGATCCGGATCATTGGAAGTTGTAGGCTAGATCAGTGCCAACTGCACTGATGGTGCTGATGCAGTCCAAGCTTCCCCAAGGCTGGAAGCAAACATTCCTAGCCTCAGTGATCAAAGGGATGTATTTCAGTGGGTGCTTTTAATAGCAGGGGCTGGTAGTTCTGGATCATGGAGGTCAACCATCTGCATATCTCCATGAGATCAAGGCCCCTAAATCCGGTTGTAGACCAATCTAACAGATCTATAATAGCTTCAGGTTAAGGGCCTCATAATCCGGTTCTGGCTTATGCAGACAAAGCAAGACTAACAAGAAATGGGGCCTCCTTCATTAATGTCCAGATGAGGAGGCCCAGGATCCTGACCAGAGGCCCTTTGATCTGGATCTTCAAGTAAGTGTCTGCTTGAGATGCCTTGTCTCTGCTTGAGATGCCCATGAGCATTTGGTGGACCACTGTGTGCAATGGAATGCTGGATGAGATGGGCTGTTGCCTGATCCAGCAGGGCTTTTCTTATGTTTTTATGTAAGTGCAGAAGGAGCCTGTGATTTGATATAAAACATCAATAGCAAATTGTCATTTAGCTGTTGATTGTACTTAGCCTTTCCCTCTGGAAACCTCAAAAGGTTAGAAGAGAAGGTAGCCCAGACTTTAAAAATACAAACTGTTCATCTCAAGGTAAGTCATCTTTCCCTTCCAGGAGGTTTGAGAATAATTCAGCCTTAAATGTTCGATACAGTAGAGTGAGGCTCATTCCACACTAGGGATGTGCATGAATATTTGAAGGTATTCAAACTTCAATCAAATTTCTCCAAATTTCGACATTCAAATTTGAATCAAATGTCCATAAATTTGAATTTAAAAATTTGAATTATCCAGACATTCACATATGTATTGGTTGGTACATGATGCATATTTGCAGATATGCATCTTTCCTGCATCCATACACTTTTGTACGGATCTATACAGGATGAAAACCAGTTGCATACAGGATAACTACGGGATGCATACAGATGTGTACAGATGCAGGAAAGATCCATACGGGCACATACAACTCTTGTGGACATTCATAAGCACAAATTTGAATTGAAAATTCAAATGAATAGATTCAAATTTGCTTAATTTGAATTGAATTTGGTTAAATTTGAATTTTAAAGGGTCAGCAGTCCACAACCTAATGTGGACTAGGCCAGGTCCCAGGCTCCTTCATGCTTTGTCTTCAATGGGCAAAGCATGCACCAGGCTAGGGCATCAAAAACAACCCAGGATAGTTGTAGACTTCCTACACGGAATATATAGAAAATTGGACATCAATTTCTTTGCACACATTCCATGTAAAGAATTGATTTATGAGAAGGGAGCATGTATTTCTCTTATGAATTAAAACAAAATCAGAAGCAAAAGGGAAAGGGAAAGGGAAAACAAATTGTCTGGCGTATTATTAGGAAGAAACAAGTTTTAATTTACTTCTGTGCTAGTTTTGTTGCTGTTTCTGTGTGACAAAAGGGAACAAAGAAAAGAGCTATAAGCATTAAAACTTGCATGAGGGGGAGAGGCATAATTTGCGTAAGGATGATCCATATCCATATATCTGGTTGTGTGTTGCCTGAACCCAAGGACTGCAAGAGGAATCAAAAGTCAAGAAGAAGGTTAGGCAGATGGTAACCTTTTCTCCTTTTCAAAATAATTATTTAGAATGCATGCCTCCTGTCCCCAGCTGGAAGTAGGCTGTGTCTCACAGTTATTTGGCAGAAGCATATTTGTATGAAATCAGTGAAGCTTGTTCCAAACAGAAATGGGAAAGGGGGAGTGGAGTCGATCCCCAGCTACCCATGTTTAAGCTGGCTGTCCATTTGTGTATGCAGATGGACTGACTTTCCAGCTGATCAGGCAGGACAGAAGATGCCACCTCATGCTCCAGCACTGCGGCACTTACAGGAAATTGTTAGCAATGTGGGAGAAGAGCTTGGGTGTCCTGCTCCCTTGGAACATGCCACAAATTGCTCTTTGTTACCGCGCTGCAGCTGGTGCTGGTATTCCTGTTGTAAATGACCAGCATTGATATTAAAGTCATGCCACAGCAAATGGTGCATCAGGAAGGCAACAAAGTCCTTTTTAGGGTACAGAGAAACAAAAATCATGGCAGGGATGTAATGGCTTGCATTTTAGGTAAATTTAGAACTTACTTCTCTAGGAAAGGACTTTGCGCTTAGAAGAAGCTGCTTTTATCAGCACGGCACATTAATTTTTATGCTTCAGAGAACCCTTGGGCAAAGATGTAATGCATAGACGATAAAGCCAATAACTTATTATCTTGATTGATCCCATTTAAGACATGGGAGACCAAAGATACTTGCAGTTGTATTAACTGTCCTTCTCTGTAAAAACCTGCCGAAGTTGTCTGCAAACAGTGGGTGCTGCTCAACTCATTTTCAAGAGTAATTCAACTCCTGGTGCAAAACAAAAACATTCAACTTCAGACATTAAAATGCACTTACAACAGGGAGATGATATGTTTAGCCTCACTCTGAGGACCCAGGAAAAAAGTATTAAACAGCAAGCTCTCTCCACTGTTGTGAAAAGAAATACAAGCTGAGCACTGTTCTCACTGAGAATCTCAGGCAAATCTAACCAAAGCAGATACTGGTAGCTACAAGCAATGCCAAACCTACTGTATATTCTGGCGTATAAGACTACTTTTTAACCCAGGAAAATCTTCTCAAAAGTTGGGGGTCGTCTTTTATGCCGGATGTCATCTTCTTATATGGCGAGTATATCCCAAACTCTATATTTTACCTGGAAAGTTGGGGGTCATCTTATACGCCCAGTAGTCTTATATGCTGGAATATATGGTATGTAAAATTCTTGACAACCTTGAGAAATATAATTCCACATATTACAGAGATGTGAAGCCCAAATGTTTGTTTGGCCTTATGTAGCTCCTAAATATCTTTGAAGACTGATGAGCAACCATTGTACTGCAATCCCAGGTCACCACACAGATTTCATATGAGGAATGCTGACAAATTTCTAGCTAGCTCTGAGTTGCTCTTATTGTGACATATACTAGTGAACCAATTCTTTTTTTCTAGTTGATCTAGGCTCCCCACACACCAGCCCATGTGACTATGAAGCTTGTGGAACCTTCAGAGTCTGATGTGAAAGCTCCAATGGGAAAAGCAAAAGTTCCTGACTTCAGAGGCCAAACAGCATGCATTTTGGCTGCTGCTCAAATGTATCTCCCTGTTAAACCAGGACAGGGAGGTGTGCACCTTTCTGTACACCTCTCCGAGCTGCTCTAGCCACATCTGGAATGCTGGTAGACCTGGAAAAAAACCCCAGGTCTCGTGGTGTCCTGGCTTAGGCAACCATTTTGGCTACCATAGACTGGACCATGCTGAGTCCAATGAGGATGAAGTGGATTAGCAGGGACAGAGCCTCTTCAAACCACACCAGAGTGTGGAAGAGAGAGTTGCTAAAGCAATAAGCCTTGTGCTATACCAGACTAATGATAAACTCAGAAAAACACTTGGATTAGAAATCTAGTGGGATAGTCGAGTGACAAGGCCTCCATGATGTTTCTCTCATTTTCCTTCTCATTTTCAACAATGTCCTTGATTGCTGTTTGGGGGGACTTTAAAGATCCTTGGAGTGTATGGGCCCTAGCTGAAATGGAAGATATGGGTAGGTAGGCTGTCTTTGGCACAATGTTTTTGCCAAGGTGAATGGAGTTGAGCTTGTGATTTGCAGGACCAAGGTCAAAGGTAATAGTAAAGAGACTCCTATTAGCTTTTCTGAAATTATCCCCGATCCAAGCTTAAGGGCTTCCAGTTAGGAACATGAGTGACAGTTGTGATGAAGTACATTGGCAGACATGACCCAAGTGCAACTTTATTCCTACTCAACTCAGTGTGGTTTTTCATGTGTTAAATGACCACATCTACAGACCAAATTTGTTGACATTCAGTTGTCTTCTGGTTACAGAACTTCATCCACATGTTCCTCAAAAAGGTCAGTTTGGGGCATGGAGGCACTTGACCCAGTGCAGGAACGAGAATGCATCTGCAAGGAGAATCCTCTTTACAGCTACATTATTTCTGTAGTGGCAAGATCTCCAATGGATCAAAAATGAGCAAACTCTGGCCATCTTTTCAGTTTACTAGGACCTTTCACTGTTGCTTGCAACCAGATATGTGTGGAGGAGAGCATCTCAGCCTATGCAGCCACCCAGAGCGTAGTTTCTTGGAACTTACCAATAAGTTCCTGGGGCTGGCAACATAGCCTTGGGGTTGGATGACAGTTTGATTAATTTGGATGCCCGATCCCTACAGCTCCCAAGGAGATGTACCTTCTGCCCATCTGGATAATGCCTAAGTCATGAAATATACCAAGATCTGGAGTTAATCCAATGTTCACTAAAACTAGATCCCAGATTCTTTTACTGGACCTTTTAGCAGTGGTGACTTTTTAAAATGAACCAGCAAAGGTACAGAAGAGCAAGGAGATTCAGTCTGGAGCCTCAATTCTCATCTCCCTAGACCACAATTTAATGCAGCTGACAAGATACGCTTCTTTCCAACTGATCTGCTAGTTCCTTTTTTTATGGTGGTAGAGAAGAGCAAAGGCTGGCTAACACAAACATATTGTTCTTTTTTAAATGCCCCAGAAATAGTGATATTTATTCTGTGTTGTTTCAAATAATAAGTGTCATATTATTTACAACTTATAGACACCCATTAAAGACTTCTCCTTTTGTGCAGGCATTTCCTGTATGAAAGTTTGTTTCTTCCTTGGCCCACTCAGTTTTTAATGTGTTTTAATTGCTATTTTTACCATTGCTTTTAATGCTCTGTAAACAGCTTTGAATTTTTTAAATGGAGAATTGTAGAGAATTGTCTTAAATAAATAATAAACAAATAATATTTTTATTAAACTATCTTATCTTTTTCATTACTTTGGGTAGCACTGAGAACTGGAAAGTGAGAAGTCCTGTTACTACAAGGAAATTTAGCAGAAAAAGAAATGAAAGCTTTCCTACTGTTTGTGAGCCAGTTTGGTCTAGTGGTTACGGAGCCGGACACTTAAATCTGGGAACACTCCTCTATGAAGTCAGCTGGCTGACCTTGGGCTAGTCACAGCTCTCTTTGACTCTCACAGTCCCACCCACCTCACAGGGTGTTTGTTGTGGGGAGAAGAACAGAAAGTTTTGTCAGCCACTTTGAGTCCCCTTAAATGGGTGAGAAAAGTGGGGTAGAAAAGCCAACTCTTCTTCTTCTTCTTCTTCTTCTTCTTCTTCTTCTTCTTCTTCTTCTTCTTCTTCTTCATTCCTAGTGTTGTCAATGGCAGAAAAAAAGAATCTCTTTTCATTTCCTCCTTAAACTGAAGAAGAGGGTGCTGTTCATTTCCATTGGTTTAACCTTCTTTACATATTTTCATACCAGGGTGTGCAAAAATATTTGTGATTGTTTTAAAAATGAAGTTATTTTCTATTATTTTATGCACTGGAATACGGTTCTATTAGAGCTGAGAGTGAACCAGCAAATTAGTTGACTCTGAAAAGAAAAAGAAATTAAACAACAAAAATCCAAGATCCTCATCCAGAATTGCCAGATCACTTACAAATAATTCACACAAAACTTTACTGAAACTATTCTCCTACAGTAGACAGAACAATCTTGAAGATTTTTTTAAAAAAACTGAAAGCAGAAAGTCAGTGATAAAGAGATTTATTATATCATGGACATATTTCTTGCCAACAAAAGAATAAAACAATGAAGTGAAAAATGTTGAGAACTTCAGTTTATGAGTGTAGCTTTTCCAGAAGGCACAAAGAAGCATAGATATTTCAATGCTGGCACATGTCTGAACATATAAGAAGTGAAAGGCTCCTCTTTTTATTTTCCTTTTTATCACTATCATTATTTAACACAACTTTTACAAGTGAAGATCTGCTAACACTTTCGTAGGAGATTATTGGCAGTAAAATAGGCTGAAATTTCTCCAGCTTTCCTGGCCAACTAGCCACTCATATCCAAAGTGGTTCTTAATATCTGGAAGTCTGCACACTCTGGAACACTTTCCTAGGGATACTGCTAGCAATTTAGAGACATTATTTCACCCCAATTTCCTCCCGAGGATTTCTCGCAATTCCCAGATGGGAGGCAGCCTCTAAACCTGCACGCGCAACTCTGGAAGGTGTAGTGGAGTCTCGGAGGGGAGCGCGATGGTGGTGGCAAAAGGTGAGTGGGGCATGGAGCTGATGCAGGATGGGACTGGATGGGAAGTGAAAGGAAGGGGGGAAAGTTTGGGGGGGTCCCTTTGCACACAAACATTTGATGGATGTTTGTATGCAAAACCAAAGCCCCCATATTCACAGGGGGGTGCTTTGCACAAAGGTGAATATTTCCCCCTTCAATTTGTATCAAATCAAAGGAGCCAAACAGGCTTTGTGCACATCCCTATTTCTAGAATTAGACCAATAGTTATTGGTGCCAATAGTTCCCTTTCTGCTTAGTTAAGTAGTCTGTTGCCCAACTGTTATACATGGCTGTACATTTCAGGGTGAGGAAGCAAGTCAGACAACATGGGTGTGTGTGTATTACAATACAGACACAATTCTATATTTTATAAGACAAGTTCTCAGCCTGAGAGCTTACAGATGGAGGAAGGTAACAAAGAAAAGAGTAGATTCACCCACGAGAATTAAATATTGGATGAGAAATTTTGAAGTGATAGCAAAGGAACTCTAAAAAGTCAAAGCAAATGCAAATGACTAAAATGCTTTAGGGCCTTTTCACACTTATGTGATGAGGACAGTCTTGCCTTCTCTAGGACACTCCATATGCACACTGCGGCACTGCCTTCTTCCTGAAGTGGCCCAGAGTATGGGAGTGGCTTCTCCATGCAGCATTTGCACCACTTCCTACTGCAAATGTTGTGTGAAGTTGGGGCATTGTGATTGTTGTTCAGCAGTCATATGCCACATCACAATCATCATAGCAATGGCCAAGTATGCAATGGAGGTTGCCACAGCTGTTGCCATGGTGATTTGGATGGGCCATCCACACTGTGACAGTCTGGTGGGGAAGTTAGGGATGGTGCATGTACTCATAGTTTACAGAGATTCCAAAAGCTCAGCAAAATCAGTGCTTGTTAAATTTCAGTAGAAAAAGTATCTCATAATTTGGGCACCATGGAGAAACCTGTGTTGTGAGCCAGTTTGGTCTAGTGGTTAGGGAGCCAGACTCTTATCTGGGAATACCAGGTTTGATTTCTCACTCCCCCATGAAGCCAGATTTCAGTCAGTAGATGTGCAACAAAGGAAAGCCCCTCCTGCAGATCTAAGAGAACAAACAAGGTTACAGGACAGAAAATGTCCCCTTGGATAATATGTTTCCATGCTATTTATTCATGTTGGCTAGTGGCTCATGTTGTGGGATATATAATGTTATCCCAAAATCTTGTTACTAGCGCAGCGAAATCATAAAGTATATAGCCAACTCTGCTCAATTGTTTGACAATAGAACAGAGTGAGGACAATGTACCTCTCTTCTGAACTGAATAACACTTTTCACTCTGAATTTCAGACTCACTAAATTCTCATCAAATTGGCAGTGCATCTTGTAAATGTAGTATTATTTTACTTGTTTCATAAAATATTCTCTGTCCCTTTTCCTTGTGGAAGCTAGAATTGAAGGGGATGCTTAAAAGTCTGGCGCTTACATTGCTCTGGGGGAAATATGGCTCCAATTTTGGTTAATTCTACCATGCTCCTACAAACAAAACTTCATCAATCTTCAGCTTTGTACTGTCTAACAGATTCAAGGCATGAACAAATGTCTCTCAAGATGAATTTCTGTGAATAAATGTCATAATATCTCTGAAAGCACAAAGCTGTCCTTTCAACCTTCTTCACCTTCACTGCAAAACTCTTTTACAAGGGGCAAAAGGTTAGCGTACGTAGCTCACGTGTGTCAAGAGCTCAGGTCATAAGCTTAAGCAAGAACATGCATTTGTTTATATGATCAGGTAACCCTTTGAATAATTCTGCTGCTCTTGGTCTTTTATCGGTTTTTGCATCTTTTATTCCCAGTGTCATTTGAAATGAAACTTTAAAAAATGCAAAGAGCATTTGAATTCTTATGCATCTTAAAAGCAAGCAAAAAATTAAAAACATATGAACCTATATAAATAATTTTGAACAGTAAGTAGGTAAGGGCAGAGAGGCATTCACCTAAAGAAAGTCTGAGTGAAAAACAATATCTTTAATAGGTATTTGAAGGTAGGTGCCGTCATGGAGGATAGTCGCCATCAGAAAGATCAGTGATTAACCCCAAGTTACCTAGCTAGCTTTACGGTAAATGCTTATGTATGAAAAACCCCAGGTCAACTACTCCTTTTTTCAATTAATCAAGGTAGGTGATAGACTCTATCCCCTCTCCTTTTCATTATGGCCTCTGAGCTGCTGATAATAAAACTAGAAAGTTACTCAGATCTCTGGATATGAATTTGGCCAACAATGTACGTTTTACACATTATGTTTGCTAACGGTATTATGATGTTCATTTCTAACCTGTTTTCTACTATTCTCCAAAGTTAGCAGGATCCCAAGACTCAAAATCAATTCTGATAAACTGGGACTGCTTTTTCCTAACACCCTCTCTACACTCAGCTAACCATTCAAAACATCACCAAATTCAAATTATAAGAACAAAAAAGAATGTGTAAGTATTCAACTGTTTAAAACAGTCAAGGCAATTGTGACTAGAAACTACATAGCCATCTGGAACAAGATAAGACTATTGTTTCCATCTTTGAAAAAGTTTGGTGCACCTGTGAGAATGGAATGGTTGGGTAATGATGGCAGCAGGAGACATTATGTGGCAAGAAGGCATGGCATGGTGTAGTGGGAGGCCATGGTGCCTTGGGGACAGGAAGCATGGCACTATGAGAGGGCACTGCACAGGAGGCGGTATGGTGCAGCAGGGGTGTTTGACACAGCAGGGGGTGCAGTGTGATGATCATGGTGCAGTGGTATCACAGTGGCATAATGGGTAGTGTGGTGCTACAGGAAGTTACAATGCAGCAGGGGCATGCTGCACCACAGTGGGAGGGTGCAGCATGGCAAAGGGAGGAGCAGTGTGGGGCTGCAGTGCAATGCAGTGGGGGCAGCAGGAGTGTGGGGGACCACAGTGAAGTTTATCTTTTAACAAGTAGCATGAATGGGGACCTCCCTGCTCCAATGTGGGTCAGACTACTCTCTCTACAAGTTTTCACATGAGTTGATTTCATTCAGCAGAAACAGACACAGTGCTGTGATAACCTACAAAGTGGATAGTTCAATAAGGGAAATAAAGTGCACAAGAAAAAAAAATGGAGGCAGGTCCTGATGTCTGACCCATATGGACTAAGGGCAACCCCCATTTGACTAAAAAGTGAGGTGTGATCAGAGTAATATTATCCCTACCTTTTTCCCAATGTCTCCCTCATCTGCTCACTTCTTCCACTCCAGAGAAATTACTGTATTTTCTGGCGTATAAGACTACTTTTTAACCCAGGAAAATCTTCTCAAAAGCCGGGGGTCGTCTTATACGCCAGGTGTTGTCTTCTTATACGGCGAGTATATCCCAAACTCTATATTTTAAGTGGAAAGTTGGGGGTCGTCTTATACGGCCAGTCGTCTTATACGCCGGAAAATACAGGTAGTTTCTTGAAGCAGAATGCCAGTATCTGTGCATGCTTGGATCCAGATCATTCTGTTCTAAGTGAACTTTCTTGTCCCATTTTTCCATTTTGCAACACCAAACCATAGATAAATGGGAAATGGTGGGTGTGGGTGTGCACTACACACATCCAACTAAAAAAAAGAGAGAGAGAGAATAAAATTAGCACCAGTTCACATGCAGAATTTGATTTTAAAAATGTTATCTTTACTGGATTTTTAAAAATGCATTCATATTCTTTCATTCTTATTTACTTCACAGGGTATGTGGTGGCCTCTAGTGGCCTAGGAGTGTGGAAGAAACATAAGATCACATTACTAACTTATATCTGGTCTCTACTGCAAAAGGTTTTCTGAGAATAACAGAGCTGACGTTTCATGCTCATTACACAAAAGTACCTGAGGTTCTTATCAAAGTTAATGTTGCCTGCATTAACAATGTATGTGAGAATCTGAACCCAACATCCTATAAAGTGTAAGCAGTTTCCCAAGGGTAATTTAATTCCTTGTATATGAGCTAGGTTTTGCCTATGACTATCATTCAAAATGTCAGTGCCATTTTCATGCAAACATTTTTATAATGAGAGAAAGGAAATGATTATATATAAGACAATTATTTACAAAGTCTGTAGTTCAAATGTATATATATGTATCTGGAAACTGAGATTCCAGTAAGTAACTTTCTTTATAAAAGTTTTGTGGTATTTTTAGCACCTGGAAATGGCCATTTCTTTTGACTAAAGATCATGGGACTTCTCTATAGGAGCTTTGAACAATCTGGTACCCACTAGATTGTTCTGACTGCTATTCTTATCAGCCAAACTGGCTGGGCCTGGCAGTACATATAGTGCAGAACATCTAGAAAATATCAGGTGAGTGACAGTTCCTGTAGATGGAGGAACTAACTTCTTAGGTGTGAGGGCCTGTTCACATACCAGCCCAGTATGGTATTACAATACTGTGTGGGGCTGGTAAAGACCATCCACACTTTGAGTGCTGGAATAGCTCCTTACTCAACCAGCAGTGCTTGAAATGTGAACACCCAGGTAAGAGCAGGCTGGATTTCCATGGCAATGTCTGCAGCAACATGTGCTGTGCACCCAGATGTTGCCATAGTGATCTGGACATTGTGTGTGAGTGCACAGCCACAGTTGTGTTGCCATGTTCCCTCACTATGCTGCACCCAGAAGAACAGTCCACAGTTAGATTGCTCCAGGGGGTGTTAGCCAACTTCAGCAGGGGCAACATGCAGACACACTACACTACTGAGCAGACTGTGGCAGGATATGCTCAGGAGCCACGTGGGTTTAAGAGCACAATTGCCACTGCCCAGTTAGTCCATGCAGATGTTACCAAAGACATCAGTGGGATCTTAGAGATGGTAGGGATGTATTCAAAAATTCTAATGAGGAGAGCTTTTGATTTTGGAGAAGCTCTACTCACCACTACTATAATTCTATTGTTTTTGTATGAGCCACTGTAGATTCTTTGCTACTAGTTTAATGCTTGCAATATACATTGTCTAGTCACTTTTGCAGATATATTCAATGATTAGTGAATTATCTTCATATTTTGTTATTTTTAGTGAAAATGGCTTCAGCATCCTTTGATAGGTCTAACCATGTTATTCTCTCTAACCCCTCCACTTTTAACATTTTCTCTATCAGCCAGGCTGAGGCTTTGCATCCTTGATGTTAAATTTCATAAATAAATATCTTTCCATTTCAGGCTGTAGCTCCTAAAGCCCAGTAGTGTGATAAACAGTACTGTGCTATAACCTGTTCTCCATTCTCAATTTAGAATAATATCAGAATTTGGTAGGCACAGAGTTGCATTTACTTTATCTTTTCATTCAGTGTTGATTTCCCTGGATGTCTACACCCACAGACCCCAGATACTTATCCTTTCCAAGCTGTGGAAAACAAATGAATCTGGGTGAATTCATAAACAAAGGGGAGGGGACTGAAAAGTGGTAAAAAGTGCCACACAGTAGTGTTTCCATCTCACATCTAATCCACTTTAGAGACTTTACGGGCCTGTCCCCAAGGAATAAAAAGTCTGCCAAGACTCTCCTTT
>MTQE01003428.1:14973979-14989764 GCA_014337955.1 Aspidoscelis marmoratus | reverse complement strand
CTCAGAGGCAAAAGAGGATTTTTAGCAGACTTTAAATTGCTTGGGGTCAGGGCCTATATGAATCAGGGGTAATCTAGAACCAAATATTCAGAGGAACAGAAAAGCACTGTAGATATAATGGCAGTCAACCACATAAACGAGTGACCATAAAGCAGGTGCATGAATAGTGGAAGGTTGCATCTTTGGTTTTCATCATCTTTCTACAAGGAAGTAATAATAAACCATTTCTGAATCTGCCACAGAAACTACATAATACATCCATGTAATCACCAGGAGTTATTCCTAATTTGGTGGTACACAACAACAGCCACATAAATTTTAATAATCAATAGTGAAGACAAATTCATTGGTCCAAATACTTAAACAAAAGGTTGTAGTCACGTGTTTTTGTTACATGCCTCACAGAAATCAATAATGGTTCCATTGTAGCACTAAAAACACTCTTGCATATATTTCTGTCAAGCATTTGATTTGGGATGCATACACCAATAAACACTAACTATAGATATTCAGGCTCTCACTTTATATTATAATCAAGGAAGGAATTCTGCAAGAAAAAAAATTGGGTACTACTCACAAATTGCAGGGCAAATTTGAATGGAATAATTAGAAAAGAAATCAATTTGTATTCAAACTCAAGTTATTACAAACCTAAGTACACCAGGTGTTTTCTCAGAAAGAATTGCTGCATCATATTATACAAATCATGTGTAGGACTGCTATAATATATTAATTTTGTTTGCATTTATTTTCTGCATCTCAGCCAGGCAGCCAAGCTGTCACCGGGCAGCAAACTACTCTATTTCAGAACAGTTAAGAGGAAAAAGATGGATAATCTTCACATTGCAACCTTATAGCTCAGGGAACTCTAATCAAAATTGTTGTTCTTTTATTGCAAAGTAAAGCAAAGCAATAATTCCATCTACAGGCAATTAAAGAAATAACTACACAACACACTTCAGTGATTTTCAGTGCTGTTCTATTAACGTTCACTATGTTTTGTGGGAAACTGCAAACCTATCCAGAGAGGTATAATAGCTCTCAATGAAACATAAATGAATGCTAAAGGGGGCTTAATCATCACTCTTTAGATATTGCATTGCACAAAGAGAAGTATAAGGAACCAAAATAAACTTGCAACAGTCAAGGTAAATGTTAACTTGCACTTGCTGTCAACTTGGCTCTACATATCTCTCCTCCCCCCCATTTATTGAACAATATATTTTAGTACAATGAAATTCATTGTCTTATACATTGTCTTATACTAATCGTCCGAAACATCATTCTTCAAAATTCATTTGCTGTGAAGTCTTGGTTCTGCCCTTTCCTCTCCTCTGCTTTAGTTCCCCCCTGTTTGTGGATTTCCCCAGTAGTGCAGATGCCTTCTTTGTATTAGTTTTGGGTGGAGCATAGAATCCCACCACCCCGCAAGAGGCCAGACCCAATTGGTCTCTTCCATTTGCCTGTATAAACAGAGCTCTTCCTGCTGGATTTTTTTTATTTTTCTGCAACAGAGCGACAGAGACCAGAGGCCTTGGTGTTGTCTGGTAAACCTAGGCCCAAGCAACCCAAACAGGCATCCTTAGCACATATTTCTTTTAAGTACAAGATTATACCACCAGTCCTAGAGACAAAAGGAAGCTTCTGACCAGCTTAAGCTTCACAAGAAAGAAGATTAGGTCAGTCTATAAGCACCAGCTTATAAGACCATCACCTTGCACTAGAAACAAGAGATTTTTCCAGACTCCAGAGAGACGACTGTAACGAACCAAAGCACCTTTCGTAACATATTGTTTTAAATTGTTTCAAGTTACTACCAAGTGGAGATAAGCCCTTTATTTAAGTTGTTTTCAGTAAACTCATTTTGGTTACCTTTCATCCCGCCAAAGGTGTTTCTGTGTGTTAAGGGTCTTAATCTTAGCAGAAGGTACACAGATAGCCCCCGAGTAAAGTTCCAGACACTAAAGTTTTTCCCATAGGCTCGGACGTGCCATCACATTCCCCAATGACCATGTTAATGCTTCCAATTCCTTTTCAATTTTTATGTTCTCCTTACTTTGATAATATATTCTATTACCGTTATCCATCTCTTGTTTCCCACAGTACCTTTTTTGTCACTTATACATTGGACTCTGATCATTTAATACCTCATTTGATCCAAAATATAAAGAGACCAATTCTGTCAATTCAAATAATCTTTCCATCCACAAGCAGTTACTTAATATGCAGATAATAGTAGTTATTCTACAATAACTACAAAGTCTTCTATCTTCCTTTTAAATATTTTTTTAAAGATTTGTACTTTCACAAATATCAGTATGCGTTTCCCTTTATTCCATTCAACTTTGATTCTACTTATTATATTTTTATTAATTTCTTTGTCTACCCACTAGAATTGTATATATACCCTTTTCTTTCTCTAACAATGCCAGCATATTGGACTTAAAGCTTTCTTCATATAACTTATTTGGCAGGTTGTATTATATAATTTCTGAATAAACTTCAACCTCATCTCTTAATTCTTATTGATATGTTTCTCTAGATACTTCTGATAAATTGTTTCATATGAACTTTATCGACTTTTCATATATCTAATCTAAGTACCTTCTGCACTTACCTGCCCTCAGGATTTTTTGCATTCAATTCGTATCAAATTGAATACAAGATAATGTGTATTTGTTTGAATAGATCCTCTTCAAAAGTTGTAGGATTTGATTTGATACAAATGTTAGATAAAAATCCCATATGAATCCCACACGTATTCCACATGTATCCGCTATGTATCTCATACATATCCACTCGGATTGTGTAAAATCGGCCCTGAATCCATTTTAAATTTGCCCTCAATCCACTTCGAATCCACTCTGGATTTGTTGCAGATGCAACTGGGCAGCCACTTTCCCACCTCTCAGGCTCATGAATGTAACAAAGCTTCATACAAATGTTCCAAAGCATTTGATTCAAATTCAAATGTCAGTCTTTGAATCTGCCCACATTCAATTTAAATCTGAATGCCCAAATTTGGCTGAATTCATACAAATAACAAATAATATGAATATCCATATGCATTCCTAATCAGGATCAGTTAGGCCAACTAATTCCAGGCATGGGGCAGGAGGAGCAGCCCATGCTGCAGCCTTGAAGCTCATGTGAACCTTCTGCATGCTTCCCATGTTCTGGATCAGGGCCATGGTCCTTCTGGGAATGCCAGTTAAATGGTACTACCAGATATTCAGATGAAGGCATTCTTTAACCCAATCAGGCTCTATCTAATGCCTATATATCAACTACACAGGTCCTTAATCTGGATTAAGAGTCCGTCCAGGAAGGGCCATAGTACTGAGGGATTTCATGAACCTGGACACTGAAGAAGACCCAGAAAAGGTTGGGTTGAAGCATGTCTGGCCATAGAAAATATCTCAAGTTAAGAATCGAATATATATTGTTCTGTTGTATGTTTTCAATGCCTACCAAGGACACTTTTATATATTGGTTTCATTATAAGCTTTTGTATATTAAGTTATGAAACTGTTATATGAGCCTATTCTGTTGTTCATTTTTGAATGACAGTTCCCATGAGTCCCAGCCAGTCTGGCCAAAGAGAAGGAATCTTGGGAATGACAGTCTGGCACATCTGGAAAGCTACAGTCACTACCATTTTAATTTGCCCTGGATAAATTTGGTGGGATATTCAATTTATCTGTCCACAAATAAGTTAGAGAATTTAAAGAGGTTATCTGTGCATAACTGACTTTGGGATCAGGTGGGCAGGCAACCAGTAAAATTGCTTATAACACATAAACTTCCTTTGAGATGGCAGGAAGCATCACAGAGAATTATGATGGTTGGCATTTTCCACTTTTTATCTTATCTGCTTCTCAGAAGGTTTCCCTTCTCTCAGGCTACTGTTGTGTGGGTTTAGAATTTGTTGCAGCTTTCATTATTCTACTAATATAATCTGACTTCAACAACAGAAAGTAGGTCTGCTTTTGTCCTTGGAATGATACTTTTTACATGGATGGATCTTGAAAATGAAGCTAATAATTTCATAAATCAAGGAAAGAGGCAAAAAATTCCTATAAAGTATTAACCATTAAGAGAGAAAAAAGAGGAGCAATGAGAAAATTAAATATGTATGAGTAATCTAAAACAACTAATTTAATAAGATGGCAATATTGCATTACACAAAGTTGCACTGACAGCTAAATGGTAGGTGTCAAGCAACTAGTTTGGATTTATAAAGGAGCTATAAGGAAGAGATCTAAAGGAGTCCAAATCTGGGCAAGGCAAGACAGAAGTGTAAAACAGGAAAATTGTAGTTTAAACCCAAATTACAAATGAAGCATAATAAATGTGAAGCACCTATCAGACGACCAGCTCTTACAGTAATAAAAATAAAAGGCTGCATAAAATATATTGCTTAGAACATAGGAAGTTAATTTGTGAATCAGGCTGTTTCTTGTAGCTGGTGAAATCAGAAAGCATTGGTGGCACGTTCTGCACACCTTGATCAGATTTGGCTCAATTTGGTTCTCAGAGTGATCTGCTTTGACAGTGCATTTGGTTAGGTCAAAAACTACATGTGGTGTGCTTGAGATGCCCATAAGCAATTGGTGCGCCACTGTGTGAAACAGGATGCTGGACTATATCGTCTGTGGCCCAATCTAACAGGATTCCTGTTGTTACATTCATTTCTTAACGTTCTTACATTTTTAACCTCTTCTAGAAGATAAAGAGACATGGAATCCCTTCACATTCTTATGTCATGTTGCTGAACCAGAGACTGAAGTAGGCAACTCAAATAATACCCCCCAAATAGAATTAATTTAGGGCAATAACTCCAGCCTGGAGATTAATACACGGAGTTTGAAAGAAGGGTATTAGGGATGTGGACGATTATCTGACGAAGTCAGAATTCATATGAATAGGTACAAATTCCGACATTTCTGGGCAAATCAAATTGGGCCTACATTTATCTGTTAATCAGATATTCAGATATCTGTGGGGGAGAGAGCCAAAATAGGCCTGTTTCAGACAGTGCTGAAATAGACCTTGGGACGCCACCAGAGGCCTCCCACCCACCTCTCATGTGGCCTTTGGGGGGGCCTCTGGTGGCATGCCTGGGGCTATTTTGGTGCACTCCAGAGGCCAAAATAGGCCTTCCAGAGGCTGAAAAGGCACTTCAAATTCTGCACACACAGACCCAGAAGTGCCTAGAAGTGCCTTAGAAGAAGGCGTCGCAGTGGCGTTGTCGAGGAGGAGAGGTAAGTGTGGGAGGAGCAGGAAGGGAGGGGGAGTTTGCTTTCATTTTGTGCACGAATATTTGTGGGGGTGGGATTTGGCCAAAGCCGATTTTTTCCACATTCAGTTCACACCAAATTGAATGTGAAAAATGGCTTCGTACACATCCCTACAGGGTACAGCTCTTCTGCTTCTGTACCTGCTGTCTCAATGTAGAGAGCTGTAGCACAGTCTGCAAGCTTGTTGTAGCATCCAAATAGCATCTTGGCCACAAATATCATTTGCAGCTGCAGGGGTGGCTGCTGGAAAGCATAGCTGACCTGTGCAAGAACAAAGGTTATTGAAAGGTGATGGCCAGTTAGAGTAGCACCTACATCCATGTAGGAGCTTAGTGACTCAGCAACTAGGAGCTGTGTTGTTTGAAAACTAGCCCCTTTTCTCTCTGGGGCAACTTCTTCACAGGAGCAGCAAGAGTTACTTTTAAAGTGGTGGTGTGCTTTTGTATGTTTTGGCAGTCAAAACTCACAGTAAGGGAATCCTCTGGCACAATTTTAAACTAGCAAAGGAGGTTTACTCCCTCCTTTGTATTCATCAGGATCATCTGTCAGACTGATGTCAGGGGAGGGAAGGAGAGGCAGCCTTCCTCCTCTCTTGGCTGATACTGATACAAGGTGGAAGGAAGCCTCCCCCACTGGTTTAAACCATGTCTGAGCACTGAGCCTGCCACCTGAATCAAAGAGGAGGAATTTGATCTTACAGCAGGGGTGTGGTGTCCATTAGAGGGAATGACCCCATGCTAGGGAGACCATTAAACCCCTCAAACAATGTGAAGCAAGAGCTGTTTGAAGAGCTCTCAAGAGTTCTTCAAACAGCTCTGAAATAGAAGTGCTATAATGGAGTTTATTGCAGCATGGCAGGGGAAAAACCATGTGTTTGTGCAAATGCTTTCCTCTCTTCCTCCGTAATGCATGAACAATAAGGGAGGAGTGTTGGGCAGATGTTGCACCTTCATTGTGCAATCAAATCATTATGCAGATCCAGTTGGGGTTAGCCAGATTTGAAAGGCACTATCATTTCCAGGTTCTTTTCCTAGCTACTGTTATATCTTTAGGAGAAACCTAGGCAAAAGGGGGAAAGTGAGAAATCACAAGAAGGACTGACTAAATGGACACTGAAAAGATGAATAAACACCGCAGAATGGCAATGTGCCATAATCTATGCAGAATTATACAATTCAGTTCAAGGACATGGTTTCAAGAAATGCCTGACAGTGGTTAGGTAGGAATAACTGAAAGATTCCTTCAGATTCTACTGTCTGAGGTTGAAACGTCAAGTTCTTAAAATGAAGGAAATTTGCATATTAGTATCTTAGCAGAAGCACAAAAAGAAAGAAGGGTCAGATGTTTTCAGCTATCACCTTCCCTGGAGGTGACTTGTTAAGACAATCGGCAATGTACAGATTCCAATCACATCTTTATCTATGAAGAGAGAGAATAGCAGTCTTGCTTTAGGCTAAAATGTCTTCCTAATCTATCTTTATGTCTGTCCTCAAATAGAAGGCTAGATTTCAGATAGACTCACAAAATAGGTTTGCAAATGTGTAGCTCATTTGTGGAAAGCTTTTGCTTATCCCTGAGCCAATGAAGGCTTTCAGTATTCCTGCAGGTTTCTGCAGAATCCAGAGGACAATAAAGAATCAGTGTCCAATAAAGATCCCCCTCCCCAGGTTTGGAAGACTGACTTCAGCAGGTCCCAGGACAAACATAAAACATCTCCGTTTGGAAAAGCATAGTTCTAGGAACAGCTAAGCTACTGCACACAAGCTTCAAACACTTAAGCCTTTGACAGAAGACCCAATAACTAGGTAGACATAGCAGCTAAGCACCATAAGGGAAGCAGCAAGACACTTTAGATTCCAGCAGACAGCATGAATACCTTAGATTGAGGACACTGGCAATGCAAACATCCAACCAGTTAGAACTTTAGTCCACTGTCTTGTTTTCTTGGTGCATGTTTCAGTTCAGGGTCAGCTAATGCACATAAAAAACACTTTGATCATAGCATTGCAGCATTGTAGTGTATTGTTCTGCCTTTCTGATCCCTGTACCTTTTAGCTCTTCTGCCTTCCACCCTGCCAGTCCCAATGGACAAAGAGCTCCACTGCCCTGCATAGTATGTGTTGATTTAAATGGTATGATTGGTTTTCCTTTCTTTATCTGAACTTAAAAGCAAGTACCCTCTGACCTAAACACAGCACATACCAATTAATCATGCTCCTTTCCCCTGATCTGGAAGTACTGGATATATATGATGTCCTTTACTAGCTGCTCTCTCAAACTTGACAGATGATGTGGAAAAGAGGTGGGGGTAGAGGGAGAAAGAACCTGACTATGGCAAACCAAGCTTAGGATTTACTGTTGTACTTTGTAGCTAAGACAGCACTGGGTCACCATGAATCATAAACAGTTTTACAGCACATAAAATTTTACAGACCCAAAGAATATGACAGTGGGGGCCATAAATGTAAAACATTAACTACAGGAGCTCTCTGCCATTAAATGTGGGTCAGAAGACAAGCTAAAGAGCTGGAATTAAACCAAGGAATGATCAAAGAAATTTGAATATTTTGCAAATTGCAGTGAGAACAGGAGAACGTATTTGTGGAACCAGATTTGAAGTACAGCATCTTGTTTGCCAAAATGGTCAGTCAGGGACATCTAATAAGACCAAAAGCAGGACATGAAGTCAATTGCCTCCTCTTGTTGCTGTTCCCTGGAAAGTGAGGTATAGATTCATGGAGCAGAACCAAGGATGGAGAAGTCATAGCAACAGAATTTGGCTTGGAGTTTAGAATGGAACCTACCTGCTGCGTCCCTAATTTTCCTTTCACCCTATAGTTCAGACAGTTTAAGTGTGCCTAGCCAGGGCCCTCCCCCGGCCCACCATGTTTGGCTCCTTGGAGAATGCTTGGCTCACTCCTGGTTGCTGTGCTTGTACCCTCTTCTGGGTCTAATGCAGCAAGTGGGCATGGTGGCATGATTGTGACATGCAGTCATAAGCAGCATCCAGAACACCATGACAGTGTCCATGTGTAAGTCAGATATTGCAGCAGCTGTTGTCATGGTGATCCAGCCTGACCTGGTTTGGCCTGGCCATCTGCACTTCAAACGCTGCTGGTGCAGAACTGCCACCCTACTACCTTATTATTATAGTGCATAATTTCCATCCATCTTTATCCTCAAAATAACTAATGCAGTAGATTAAGGTAAAAATTTTGACTAATCCAAAACCATTCCATGAGTTAGATCAGTATGAAGAAAACTGAAATGGCGAACCTAGGCCTAGTATCAACTGTACCACATTACCCCTCTCAGATGATCAGTTTGTTCTGTCTCAACCAGCTTATGCTATTAAACAAAGAAGAAAAAGATTTATGATTTGGCTTCCTTTTTAATAGTTCAGGATAACTAATTAAGTGTTGGTCCTTTTATTTTTTCCCCCAGCAGGAAGTTTTACCTGTCATACTGCTCATAATCCTTAAGGCTAAAATGCAAATGTCTAAGTCATGTGCTTCCTTTTAACTTAGCTATATAAGGTATGAAATAGCCAGGCAAGAATTATTACCTGATTGTTCTGTTCTTTTCTTTTAAGTGTTTATGTAAATCAAAATTAGAACCTCTTTCCATTCCATCCCTCTCTTATCTTGTCTGTGATGTGTGACAAGAAAGAAGCCTGACAAAGCTCTCAGAGACATTAAACTGGATTAGCCCAGTGGTCCTTTTTTGGAGATTCAAGACTGTATTCATGGGTTCTGTGGCAACGTGACCTCAGGCATATCCTGTAAATGAATTCAAAGGCCTTTTAGGACCATTTCTTTTCTTCTTTTTTCCCTCTTTTTCCTTCATCAGGGTAGCTTCCATACAACAGCGAGGATAGCATAGTAACGGGAGACTGCTGCTTCAGCGCATTCTGCTAGCTGCACTGTCAAGTGCTGCAGCAGTAATGTGTTGTCTGTGTGCCTGCTGCTCCTCCTGGTTATGAAAACATCACTGCTGGATTTCTGCATTGTACTGTTTTGCTGAGTACAAAAATCAATAAAGGAGACCCACTATGAGTCCACGCAGGGTGGGGATGGGAGAGAAAGTAGAAGGAAACACTGTCCGAGCTCTCCGTACCATTCTGGTGTTATGGATGCTTATGGCAGAGTGGATGTTCTGAAGGTGCAGCAGCACCCAGTCCCTGTGCCTTCAGAGTTTTCTTGCAATGCAACAGATTTGCAGCCTCTTCACCATCATTTCAAGCCCATGAGACTACAGAAAGGCCTCATGAGAATGACTGAATTTGAACCTTTGTTGTTCTGCTAAAGCCCAAAGGCACTGATGCACCGCTGCTCAAATAACTAGGTCTTGATCTCACTTAACCTCCTTTTAAAAATTACTCCCCTCTCCCCTCCCTTCAAAGGACTTAAGGCAATGAAGACTCCAAGAGAGGTAAACTTGAGTCTCTGTTCAAAATACCCAATCCTCTTAGCATTCAATTCAAGGGAAAGGAGCTGGAAAAGGAGATCCTGACCTCAGCCAAATTCATTAAGCCACATGGTCTGTGAGTAGGAAGGGGCCACAGGCAATTGATTGCTGTAGGAAGAGCTGTGAGGTTTTGTGGCTTTCCCCTGCTTTTCCCTCCTGGGTGATGTTTTGCCTTCCACAGCAGAAGCCTTTCTTGTTCTTTATAAATGACTTACAGAAACCAATTTTTAACTCTTTCACTCCTTTGAACTGCAGTACCCCTGAAGCTTTGTACTATACTGCCAGGCCTTTGTGTTTCCCTCAATTTTGTCTCCAGTTCAAGTAGGATTCGTTTTAAAGATTAGTTTTAATTATGAATGATTAAATTTTCCTGTTTACTAATTCCATTTAAGCTAATCATTTTTACTGATTGTTCAATAGAAATCATTGACTGGCATTATGGCTGTGGTCACACTTCAGGTTTAATCCAGCTTTAGTCCACTTTCAGCATGAGAGAATACATCAGCAGAGTGACAAGTAGGGATGTGCACAAATATTCAAAACATTTGAAATTTGATCAAATTTGATTGAATTCAGACATTTGAATTCAAATCGAATGTCTCTAAATTCAAATTTAACATTTGAAAGAATTTTTGAATCTTTTGAATCATTCATACTAATTATTTAGACATTTGTATGTGCATGGATACATGCACATTACATACGTATCCGTATGCATCTTATTTATATCCATAAACATTTGTACGGATATGTTTGCGACAAAAATGGGATGCATACGGAATAAAAACAGGATGCGTACGGATGCAAATGGACACATTCAAATGTTGTTGACATTCGTATCTTTAAATACAAATAGAAAATTCATACAAATAGATTCAAGTGTATTCGATTCAAATCAAATGTGAATCTTCAGATATTCACATTTATATCTATTCGAATCTTCAGATATTCAATTCAAATCAAATCAAATCCCAAAAATTGCATTCATGCAACTCCCTAGTGACAAGCTGTTTTCTTTCAGTGTTAAGTAACTCAGAAAATTCAGGTTTGAGATAGATAATGTGGAAAGAGAATTACCGGTCACTTTGCTGATGTGTTTTCTTGCTCTGAAAGTGGACTGAAGCTGGATTAAACCTTAAGTTTGACCAGAGCCTGAGTCTTATTATTTCTCTTCCCGTTTCCCTTAGAATTTCCTCTCACTAAAACCATTGTTAAAATGTCCCAAAATAAAAGGAGTCAGAGTACAGATATCTAGAAGGAAATTTTTGTAACAATATATGGTGAATTATCCAGATTCCTTCCAAGGAGGGGAACTTACTTAGCTGAGAAGCTGTAAAGTTGAGAAGTACCAGGACAGATATGGATGGGCAAGGATTCAATTGGAAACATTTCTTCAATCTCCCCACTTCATGGTTTGTTGTACAAAAAACATCTACATTTGGGAATTATTTCCTTACCCCATTTTGGGAGACTGTTCCTCTGTAAATCCACTAGTCAGTCATTGTAAAAAAAGAAATCAGGGGAGTTACAATCATGCACTACCATAATCCCCAAAAAGTGGCTATAAAAAATCTCCATTCTGTTGATTTTGATCTGATTAAGACTGAGCAAGGGCAAATTAGACCTTTTCAGGCCAATCACTGGGTCTAATTTGGAGAAGGAGGCAAATATAAGACAGGTTTCATAACCAGGTATGGGTAATGTGAAGTCCTAGATTTGCTATTTAGTCTGTGCACATTGCCCTCATTTTTTTCAGCAGTCCATGAACAATATCTTAAGTTTGCTGGGCCACTTTTTGATTGTATATTTAGATGACTTGATCATTTTCTTGGTCAATGTTGTTGACCATGTCCAGCACACCCACCGAATGTTCAGAGTTGGCCACCAAGGTTTCATCTAGATTGCGGGGGGGGGGGGAATATAATGCCATTATGGCATTATTATGGTGAGGTTGCCTCATGCATCTCAGGCAACTCTACCATAGCCTGTCTTTTTTCTCTCTAAGTGCTAATTACTATTGCTGGAAAACCCAGCACTGGTTAGAGGTGTTCCAGCAATAACACTTTTTACTTGCCTTCTGGATGGAGCCACCATCCTAGCTCAATCCACCACCTATGTGTGGAGGCTGGAATTGGTGGCCATGCATATACAGAGGCACCAACAAGAACATCTGGCCATTTGGGATGTTGGAGTGCCTGGATACATGGACCAGTTAAAATGTGCAAAGACGGTGCTGGCCATGACACTGTCTAGCTAGGAGGCAGTTATTGTATAGGGAGGATTTCCCACATTATGGCCTTCTGGCAGGATATCTGGCCATCAAGGCTGCATCCAGACACATTTATACTGCACAGCATAATGCGCAGTCACAATCAAGGCATCGTATACGATGATCGATGAATCATTGTGGCAGCACATTATCCGATCGGGACTGTGCACTTACCTTAATGCTTGTAAGAAGGCACTCGCTGAACAGTAGAAGCAAAATCCGAAATTTCACTCAGTGAAGGCAATACAGTGAGAAGATCAAGACAAGAGCAGGAAGGGAAGCTCAAATCTGATTGGCAGCCTCAACCTACATAATGGTGCACACCTTCTTAACTCTTGTAGCTCCATTAGGGTAAGCTACAGAGCTGCCTTTTGAGTCAGGATGGATGGTCATCGCTGTGCAGTAAGTATTCTGCACTTTTACATTCAACTTCAGATGTATTCTACAAGTCTGGGGGCAGCCCAAGGGAATTGCCAAAATGGTCAAGTGTTGAGTTTCATTTTCTTGATTGAAATTTTTTGGCTACAACATTTCAAGCACAGAATCTGCAAACAGATTTTGCCAAAATAGATACAGTTTTGTAATAGGCCTCTTTTCAGACCAAATAGCACATTCAGAGTTCCATTAAATTTGCCAGTTTTTACTGCAAGTTGTTTCCTGATTTTGTCCATATTATAAGCTAATTAAGACTAGGAGTGGTAGGAGTGGTTGAATCTGTATTCCATGTGTGGATCAGACAAAAAGAATTGAATTGTTTTTCCCCCTCACAAGTTTCTCATATTTCCAGTTTAAAGCTATGCTTGCCCTGCTATTATCTTGGTGTGTTATTTAAAAAGAAAAATGCATACAGTATGCATTTTGCAGCAGTTTTGCCCAATATAGTATTCAAGCAAACATTTCTTGAGGACTTGTAAATAAAATATATTTTTGTGTGTAGATATTGTGTCGTGATTTATGATTGATTGGGGGATTTTAAAAATGTGGACATTGTCTGGGAACCCTGTTTAGCTTTGGTAGTTCATTGGTGACTTTGGATTAGGCAGTGCCTCATAATTTAATGTACTTTCCAGGCTTTTTAAAGAGATAAAATCAGATTCATCAGACATATCAGGAAAAAGTCATAATATAAGTGCAATAAAAAGCAGAATAAAGAACTTGCTCCTAATCCCCAAAACATTTCCAGTGTGTAACCCATTTTTGAGGATTAGCTTTTGCATCATGCCTCCCTACAGTCAACCTGCTGGATCAGGCTACACAACCCATTTAGTCAACATCCTAGGCTGATTCACACTTTGACCAGTAGTTTACAGTTATTCAACATCTGGGCAGGTGCATCTGCACATACAGGAGATGCTTACAGGCTACAAGCACCCTTTGCCTGTCCAAATGTTGACTAATTGTCAACTAGCTGTGGTGCATGACATTGTGAACCACAAGCAGCCCAACCCTCCCCAATCCTGACTGAAAGCTTACCTTAAGCATCCAGCCAGTGACCATCTGCACTCTGGCCAGCTGAGGAGGTTATCTGAACTGCCACACAAGTGCACTGGCAGCTCACATGACCCCCTGACATGACCATGACTGTGTGCAGAGCACCAGTGTCACCATAGTGACAGTGCTGGCACACGCACAGTCACGCAGGGTGCCGCACTCAAGATGACAGCACCCAGGAGTGGATCGGCCATGTGACTGATCTCAGATAAGTGATTAGTCGTGTGGGGACTAGGCTGTCTCACAAGGTTAGTCTCTTGCACAACTTTCCCACCCACAGGACAGGAAGGGATGTGCGAAAATGCCCCCTGTCTCACATAGCAGCCCACCAATTGCTTATTGGCATCTCAAGCAAAAGACAAACAAATCCTTCACTTGCTCTCAGTACTGGCCTTGAGAGGCATCATGCCTGTCTGTCCAACTCAGAGGCAATATCTAGGCATCCATACCAGTAGCCATTAATACATCTGTACATCCATTAATACATCCTTCATGAATTTATCTATTCTGGTTGTCCTTTTCTGTTCCTTTTCTATATCCACAACATCATTTCTCAGATGTGGTGACCAGAATTGTACACAATATTTCAAATGTGGTCTCACCATAGATTTATATAGAGGTAAAATGACACTTGCCAACTTGATCTCTATTCCTTTCTTAATTATCCTCAGCACTGAATTTGTTTTTTTTCACTGCTACTGCATATTCAGTTGACACCTTCATTGATCTCAACCTCCATCAGATTATAGGTGTAATTGGGATTCTTTGCCCCAATGTGCATCACTTTGCACTTGCTAAAATTGAACTGCATTTGCCACTTCGTTGCCCACTGACCCAATGTCAAGAGATCCCACTGGAGCTCTTTACAATCACTTTCAGTTTTCACTACCCTGAACAATTTAGTGCCATTGCCTACTCATTCTGAATGTCTGAAAAAATTCCTCAAGTATCCAGACCAGAAATGAGGAATTAAAGAAGCTGATTTCAGCACTAATGATACTAATCAGACAGAGAACATTAGATGGAGGAACATTTCTTGATGAGCATTTGTGATGTTCACCCATCGTTCCCTAATAATCTAGACATAGGTTCTCTAATGCTTAATCGATTGGAGTTGCTAGTACTACATAATATTGCAGAATCATACAGAGGGTTATTATCCTAGTATTTAACTCTTTATGTTTGACCGTTTCAGCACTGGGTCTTATTCCAGATTATATCCTGTAGCCTGATATCCACATGCTAGTGCAAGACTATGGCAGGTCCCAGGCAGCATTTGGATTGTAGGCCTCTATTCCAGGATATAGTCCAAAATAAGACCCAGTTCAGAAAGACTGTTTGTGTCTTTCTTCCATTATCTGAACTGTTTCCCTGCCAACTAATAAGTTTGCCAGGATGACATTTCCCTGATTACACTTCAGCACCTGGCTGGCTTGGTTCTCATGTCCTTGATGATAGCAAACAAGGGATGTAAAACTCTCTTCATATCTGCCTACAGAAGGAAGGCTTTTTGCGACATGGCAGAACAATGTATTTCAAAAATCTGGCTCCTTATCAGATTAATCTGGTGTGGTGTGGCAGTAGGCTAGACTAAGCCATAGGCCTTTTTGCACTACATCTGGAATGGATGTAGTGCACGTGGCCTAAGTAACTTCGGGACGCTTTCAGCATTCACACACAGGAGGCCAAGGGGAGGGCAGCACTGTCAGGCCGCTTGCCGCGCTTCGTGCTGGCTGTACGGGGCTCAATCGAGCCCTGTGCAGCTGGCACAAAGGTACCCGGGCACCCATCATGGGGCCCAGGGCAAGCTCCCTATGGAGCAGGACCCCTTCAGAGATTGGAGCGTGTGGCTCCGGTCTCCGAAGGCTTCCCACCCCGACCACGCCCCTCTGAGGGGTGTAGGCACCAGGATCTAGGCGCCTACGCCGCGCAGATCACCCCCACACACATCCACACACCGCACCTCAAACACCCACCCACCCCCACCCACCCACCCACCACACCCCAACCTCTAGGCCGGACTACTGTAACGTGCTGTACTTGGGGCTGCCCTTGAAGACGGTTCGGAAGTTGCAGCTAGTGCAAAATGCAGCCACCAGAGTGCTGACTGGATCATCTAGCTGGATGCACATCACGCCGGTTTTAGAAGAATTGCACTGGCTGCCAATTCACTACTGAGCCCAATTCAAGGTGTTAACACTGAATTACAAGGCCCTAAATGACTTGGAGCCCAAATATCTAAAGGAATGCCTTCTCCC
>MTQE01003428.1:14931373-14966185 GCA_014337955.1 Aspidoscelis marmoratus | reverse complement strand
GGGTACTTAATGGGTACTTCTAGTGACAGTGGAAAAACACCCTAGATCTACCTGTCCACACATCCATGCTGCACATATTGTGTTTCAACATCAGCATCTCTCAGATATATATCCTTTTCTAACTGAGCATGATAGAAATCTAGATCCAACTTCTGTGTATCCAGAGAACCATATATTCCTACCTAGGGGTGTGCAAGAATGCAATTTTTGACATTCAATTCATAACAAATTGAATACTCAAAAAAACCAAATTTGTATGAATAAAGAAAAACAAATGTCCAGACATTCTATTCAGTTTGAATACATTCGTATGTATTTGTTCTAATATTCAATTCATATCCAGTGATACACATCCCGTATGCATCCGTACACATATGAAAGCCCAAATTATTTGTATGAATAACTCAAGATATTCATGTTTGTTCAAATTTGGAATTTTGAAAGTCCATTCATTAGATTTGTATACAAATGTCCAAATTCGTCCAAATCCATCCAAATAATGAATATCTGTGCACATCCCTATTCCTATCTTCTTCTAAGGAATCCATGGCCCATACTGGAGTAGAAAAGAGTATAATCCTCAGTTCTTCTTGTTATTAAGTCTCCTTGTCTTCAAATAGGGATATATGGATATATAAATAGATTTTGATTCTGTATCTAATGCATTGAAAGATTATGCTGTGTTCTCAGCTTCATTATTTAATCAGGCCTATAGAGCACTATTTCTTGGGAAGCTCTGAACAGCTTTCAGCTAATGTCACTGATTGGTATATTTTCTCTTCTTGCTATTAAATTAATGGCCACACTTGTTCTTCATTTATTTATTTTTTGTTTTAAGAAAAAATAATCCTGATTGCAAACTGCTGCACTTAACTCTTTATTATTTCAAATAAAAACAGATAAATGATGGCAATTTTTGCCAGTTTTCCCATTTAGCTGAAACATATGCAGTACATCTTCATTATGTCATCTTTTATTCCTCAACTTATGAAGATGCCAAGGAGCAATGCACTCTGACAGAAGAAGAAGAAGAAGAAGAAGAAGAAGAAGAAGAAGAAGAAGAAGAAGAAGAAGAAGAAGAAGAAGAAGAAGAAGAAGAAGAAGAAGAAGAAGAAGAAGAACTTTTGTATGAAGATCATATTCTTTCTTCCATGTACTCACTTTTTGGATTCATGCACTCAGAAAGAGCCCAAATATCTTTCCATGTTATGCAATCATGTTCTTTTCTATTCTTGTAGAAAAGATTAAAAGGGGAAAATTCAGTCATGTATGCTTTTCTTTCCAAACGAATAAAGGGTAATTTGGACTACATGTCATGTTTTTGGATATGCTGCTTACTCAGCTGGCTGGCTGAGATTTTAGATGACTGGCCTTTGTATGTGGACACTAAGCCTTTCCACACTCATCATTGCAGAACACGAAAAGGTTAATGGACCTTCCACATGCTGGTGAAGTTTAAAGGAGGCTCCACCCCCTCCTAATATGCTCCATAAGCACAGGATGGGATATAGTCCAGACTAGAGCACCCAAAAATTGTATCCTGGCTCAATCTGTTGGTAGAGGAGTTGGTACTCTGGACCCATTTAGGGCACATTTGTCCAGTCTATACTCCATCCTGTGCAGAATAGGTATTCACAGGATTTTGGGACTTTTAGTCTGCAGAAATGGGGGGTACCTTGCAAATCCCTTGTCGAGATGGGGGAGGGGGGCTCAAGTCAAATTCAAGCTGGACTAAATGGCCAGTCCAAACATAGCCTTTAAGATATTATTTTGCACACAGATTTTGGGTTGACATTTCACGTTTCCCTGGCAGAAGGCAGTAGCAAACCACTCCTATATAGTTGCCAAATAAACTGACTCTCCAGAATCTAGGGTGTGTAATCTGGTCCTGCCCAGGAGTACTCATCATCTGCATGCTTTCCTGTACCTGCTCTTATCCACCTAGATATGCCCCAAACATGTTCTGGAGAAGAAGTGGGCCCTGCCCCACTCCTATAATCTGCACTTCAAGTGCTGATGGCCCAGGACAAGGCTTTACTAGCACTTGGTGTGTGGATGGCTACTACTGTGCCTCAACCTTACCAGCCCAGTATGGTTAGCATCGAATACCATACTAGGCTGTTACATGCAAACTTCCCCTGACATTTACTTCAGAACTAGCTAGTCTCCTTCCTGCTCCCCAATACAAAAGAACATATTTTGCTCTATAACAAATAGTTCTTTTGCCAGGCAGTTTTCCTTGCACTCTATTAATCTCTCTGGCACCTTCAATTTCAAAGGCTTACCTTAGGTTGGTTCAGTAACCTGACAACTGTCACTAGTACTGCACGAGTAAAAGGAAAGAGCAATAAATTAAATAAAGCTGGGTTTGAGCCCTCATTAATCAGGCATCGGCAGGACTTTATTAATAGCAGTAATTAGATGAATTGAAGTGCCATGGCAGTAGTGCAGGAAAACTTCCCATTTAAATGTTGTGGTATTGACCCATCAACTATGTTCCTGCTGGAGACTATCATGGATCATTCGTATTTTGTACCACTAAGGGAGAAATTAAGTCTTGCAATGCAAAAGCTTCTGATGTGCCAGCAACAGTTTCGGTTCCTTTTACTGCCTGCCTAAGGAAATAAAAACTTTGATTAGGGACAAGAGATTAGGCCAGTTCATTTTAGATGTGAGATAAAAATTTGTATGAATCACAGTATTTCAGATGCAGCAGTGAAATGCTCTTATATTGGGCTTTTATCATGGATTTCTGCAAAACCAGATTTGTAGGGCAGAAGATCGTAGATCTTGAATCACAGTTTTAAGTCTCTAGGCAAGAATGTCAGAGAACTGCAGGCTTGTTAGTCACACATGGATATGAATTTTTGGAAAAGGCAAGCCAGGGCTTTAGGGATGCATTCTCCTATCAGTTTGCTTTAGGATAGATAAACTAAAGTTGACACAATGTTTGGCCAAGTAGTAATGGAGGGCCATGTTTTCACAAACCACACACACACACATATACGCACATACTACTAAAGGCTACAGACTAGGGATGTGCATGAAGACCATTTCAGCTTTGTGAAACTCCCCCCCCCCCCGTGAATGTGAGGGGCTTTGCTTTCACACAGGAAAATCTATCAAATGTTCATGCATAAAGAGAACTGACCATCCCTTCTTTCCTGTCCTGCCTCATCCCTCCCACTCACCTTTTGCTGCCACCATTGCCATTGCATTCTCCTCCAAGGCTCAACTAAGCCTTCAATTAGTAGAGTAAAGATTTATATATACACACACACATTTTTTAAAAAGCAGTTCAAAAATGGGTTAGAAAGGATACTAGTGTTTCCAGCCCACTAATAGCCCACATGGAAATCCAGAGAATGAAGTTCGAAAGTACATTTCCTGATTTTTGATATGAACTAAGGCACTAGCTACCACCTCTAAGCTGTTTTTAAGGTGCATGTTTTTTAAACATGTGTGTGGATGCAGACCAAAGTATCTTGTGCTGCTGTTGATGTTCTCACCCCATCTCCAATCTACCAGGGAACTTTGGAAGTGTTTTTCTGGTATATAAAGTGTGTTAGAGGTGAAATATGAAGACTGTCTACACTCTATACCATCTTGTGCTGCTTTTTGAACTTTCAGTGCAGGTATGGTGGACCTATTGGAATCCAAGCAATTTCTGAATGCTGTGGAACCTTTAAAGAAATCCCACCGTGAAGTTTAAAGTGTATTATCATGCCTAGCATATGGCAATGGTGGTGGTAAAAAGGATTTATCTGCTATCATTGCACCTTCAAGTAGTCATTCAGTACAGCACTTTTGATTGGTAAATGGAATTATAAGATTAAGCCCCAGAGAGCAAGGGCAATGGCCTTCTAACATGTGCTGTGGCAAATCTGCAGGGCACTTGGAGGGCAACGTTGCTCACATACATGAGGGATTGAATGCCGCAGTTGAGAATATTCCAAAGAAAGTGTCCAGAAAACTGTCTGGTCCAGTTATTTTGGATTGGTTTCAATTATTGCAGCCTAGGGAGGTGGACAAGCAGCTTACTGGGGCTCAGTCAACCACATTCCCTTTAGATCCTTGTTAGGAAGCCAAATACATTTGTCAGCTTTGAATTCAAATGCAAATTCTAAGCTTTGACACTAAACTTGTGAAGTGAAGAAAACTTCCATTTGTAGCCCTCTTTTTTCACAAAGCAAATATATTTGGCCTTCATAGAAGCTTTGATCTGGTTGGATCTGCCAAGCCCCCCCCCCAATTGGATCCTCTGTGGCTGCCCCACCTTACTTTGAAATTTGGTTGCCATAACCTCTCTTACCACTGTTTCCGCCATTGCACCCACCTTAAAGGCTCAACCAAGACCTCCTGAAGATGCGTGCATAGCTGGACTTGCCAAATTGTGTGACATTTCCCATGATACCTGAATGGTGCAGCCACTTTAGCTGAGTGCACATCTCCGGGAGGCCTGGATTGAGCAATGAAGGAAGGTGCAGTGGCAGAAATAGTGGTGAAGGAGGAGTGAGAAATGACATGGGTATGGCTGCACAGTCATGCACTGTGTCAGCGATCATCATACCAACTGCCCGGTGTGTACGGCCACTGCTACAGTAACATGAATAGTTTGGGACTGGACTACCCACACTTTGAGGGCTTCTAGGTAAGTGGTTAGGTTTGGGAGAGTGCTGATGCTTGCATTGCAAATGCCGACCACTGTCCTGATGTCTGTACCAGAGCTGTCCTAATTGCATACCAGAGGTCTAAGTGCAAATATGCCCCTGGAACTTAACTTCCATTGGACACTGTCTCATGGAAGTTAAGTGCAAAAAAGCCTAGAAACAAAGGTAAGTCTTTTTCAAAATCTTGGAGACAGCTTTGAAATATCCCCGGTCTGTCTGAAAGTCACATACGAGAAAGTCTATAACTTATGGTCTCTTTCCCCAAATGTCAATTAACCTTGTTGTTAAACTGTAAGCAAAGGCACATTGATTTTTGCCCACTTCGTATTCATGTTTGGAAAACTTATCTTTAAAACAAAAACAAAAAAAGCCCCTTTCTTCTCCCTTCTCTCTATATTTTGTCTTCTTCCTTTTCAATTTCCTCTGTATTTTGTCTTGTTCTGTTTGGATAGTTATGACTGTCACTGTTGATCTTTACTTCATAGGTCTTCTTTCAAATTGATCCTTTTTTCTTTTTTTTTCTTTTTTTTTTAGAGAACTGGAAATGGGTGAGAAGTGTGACAAAAACATAGTTACAATTGGGAGGTATGAGGTAAACAAAAATAAAAGAAATAAGGTGTATGTTCTCTTTTTGGTTTGATCATTAATGCAGAATTTGTTATTTCGATCTTCTTAATAAGCCACAATCAACCCAGATAAATTTCTCTCTGAAATCAACCCACTGCAAGAGTCCGGTCAACTAGAAACATGCACGCCACTCCATACCTCCTAATGTTAAGTCACTTAGAAACATTCTAAGGGTGCTTCCGAACAGGCCTTTTAACACCCATTAAGCACACATTAAGAAACACGCGTCCGCACATACGTACCTATTTAGCACACTACCGGTGAGTTGCATCCGCACAGCAACACCCATTAAGCACACATTGGAAAACCCACATCCGCACAGGTGGACCTATTTAGCACACTTCCGGCGAGGCGCATCCGCACATATGTGTCTCTAATGTGTGCATAATGGGGTTTAACTGCACACCACATTCAAGGTGGTCTTAATGGGTGTTTTTGGACGAAAACCGGATTACCCGGACCCATGTCCACATACGGGATGGAGAGAGAACACATGAGGCGGGACAGGAAGTCACCATGTTGAGCTATGCAACATGGGGTGGAGCCGACTTCTGCGGATGGGAAGCAGGGGCCGGGCGCAGCTCCACCCTAAAGTCCATCCCCCTTACTGGTTGCCGAGTTCTTCATCACCCAGCCTTGACAGCCGACGGCCGAGCGCCGTCCCTGGGCGCGGCGACCAGCCCCAGGGCCTCCTGCCACCATTGCTGCAGCCGTGCACATAACTCTGTGGTTCAGTCAGCGCCACTCAGCCACCCGCTAGGCTGCGCCAGTGCGTGCCCGGTGACAAAAGGCGGCGGCTGTGTCGGGTGGGTGCATGGGGTCTGCAGGGGCACGGCGCCCAGCTCTGCTCGGTGCCTGGATCGAGGCCCCCGTTACAAGCGGGGTCCGAGCACTCAGGTTTACATGCGTGGCGGCCCGTGCCATATGTGTGGGGCGTGTCACGGGTGTTTTCCATTGGGATCGCTCGTGCCCATCAAGCCATGTCGGCTGGGCACCGATCCAGGGCCGCAGCGACTGTTCCCTTCCCGGGCAGGGTTGCCATTGGCATCCATTGCCGTACCCTGGGAGATTGTGGTGGGTGCGAGAAGTGCCCTGATGCTGGTCTGGCTCCGTAAACGTACGGAGTAGGCCATGTCGCCCTGGCAGCGGGGGGGGGCACTCGCCGCGGCCGCCATTCGCAAGGGACGTGTTCTGGGCCTAGCATTAAATGGAGGTCGGGCAAGCCGCTGTGCATCTATCATGGCGAATAGCTCACAGGAGGCCGCAGCCGGGTCGGCGGCGCAAAAGCCAAAGAAAGCTCAGGCAAAGGCCTGGCGCCTGACCGCGTCATCGTCCTCACGGCCACGCTAGGGCCCTGGCACCACACGAGGCTGTCAAACACACTGATGTCTTCCTTGGCAACCGGCTTCGCCACCAGCCGGCCACGCCCCCTGTGCGCTTGGCGGCCTGTCGGCGGCATGCGCGCCAGTGGCCGGAAGTTAGGGTAGAGTGACAGCTGCCTGCGCCAATCACGGAGCTCTCAGGATAGCTGCCTGCAAATGTGTGCTACTGCGTCCGCATGGCGAGGGCAGAATCCATGCCCCGCTAGCACCCCTTCCCACGCATGTGTGGACAAAAGGGGTACAGGTTGATCCATATCTCTTAGATAAGGATCCCCCAAGATCCAGATCTAGTAAAACCGGATGGCCAGGAACCACATATATTACATCCGCATCTAGTCTAATCCGGATTCCGTACATCCACATCTACTAGAAACTGTCTTTAACAAATCCCCCTCTATTCTGAACCGGTTTTCATAAATCTGGGTGCAGGAGATCCGGATTTATTTGCCCCTGTGTGGAAGCAGCCTAAAACACATTTTTGGGACACTTTTTTTTGGAGGATGGTGAGGAGGCAACTGAGCAGCCTGATTTCCACCTAGGCAGAGTTACCAGACCACTAAAAATGGCCAACATCTGGCCATATTTCTGATGCTTTGAGGAGTGGCTCAAGCTGGAAACCACACTGCTATAAAGGGGTTCTCTAGCAGCAGCATTCCGCCAAAGGACGGGAGTCATCACAAGACACATGGCACTTGCCTATTGCTTCAATTGGCCCCATGTCAGTAACCAGCCTCCTGTCCCAGATCCTAACTCTATATGGATCCTGCCTTAGTCTTAGGAGTGGTTTGTGTTTCCTAGGGACATCCCTTAGGCCACACCAGGAAGAGATGTTTGTAGTAAATCAGGCAATGTGGAATCATACTAAATGGAAATTTTCCATCTATTTTGCAAGAAATCTATACAGAGGTGGATGGTTGAAATGGACCTATAACCAAGCAGCAGCAAAATTAGACTCACATGGAATTACGCTGCTCAGGCCATGCCTAGTTAGGAGAGCAACTCTGATTTAGTTGCTATCAAACTACAGCTTGCTGGTAACCTCAAACCAGTCCCTGACTCTCAAACAAAACTGTTATGATGACAAAACAGATGGGGGAAGAATAGCATTCCCTGCTTTGAAGTACCTTGGGGTGGGCGGGGACGATGACAATATAAATGAAAAATAAAATAAAATTTAGTTAAGGAATGTACTATCCCTATATTTGATCATGGCAACTAACTTATAAGAGTTTTGAAAGAAACATTAGTCAATTGTTAGAGAGCCTGCTAATGTTATATAGTTTCTAGGTATACAGAAAGTATAACTAAGAATGACTTATGTTAGGGAAAACCACTAGAGGAAGCCTTGCTTATGACTTACTCTATTATAAGAAACTTCTGTGTGGTCTCTCAAAAAATGATGATGCCCTAGAGGAATCTCAGCTCTGATCCTTCAGTTTTCTTATAAACTTGTGCTTTTAACACTAGTACTATCATCACCAACTCCATCACTAATACATCATTTTTATATAAGGAGCTCAACAGTCCTATAGGTTTGTTTAGGGCAGCAATACATGAAACCTGAGATACTCAGATAGCATCAGAATTTGAACATCTCTGCCAAACCTGAGGCCCTGATGCAGCTGGTCAGACGGGTATAACAAAGGTCATTTCCACTTGGGATACTATCCCATAATAGGAAGGGGTTCAGAGGCCTGCCTTCCATATAGTAGGATGGATTGTGGGAGGCTCCACCCCCTCCTTTCATGCTCTGTCTGCACAGGATTGGAGTATAGACTTAAGGCACCCAAAATTATACCTTGATAATGAGGTATACTACCTTTCTAGGAGTGGAATATCAGATCACAGAAGCTTGTAAACAGCACACCTCCATGGTCCAATATATCAGAGAAGACCCATTTCAGTAAGCAGCAGAACGCACTGCTCCTCTGAGAGCGGTATTCAGAGAATTTGGAGGGTCTCCATACCAGCTCCATAGCAGGGGTGGGCTTCAGAGATTGTGCAGGGGTTGGCACAGGACAGACCATCCCAATGCCGACAGCCTTCTCCAATATCACATATGACAATCCCAAGATGGGATGGATTTCTAATTCTGTGGCATGGAACAGCCCATCCTGTCCAGAGTTTATACAGATGTGTGCAAAAAGGAGAAAAGCTCCAACTTCCTTACAGCCACCAGAAGTTTCAGTGAAATTCAAACAATTACAAATCCCAGAATATCTCATCCTACAGTAACCAATAACCAAAAACAGTAGCAAATAGGGGTGTGCACGAATGCAATTTTCGGGATTTGATTTGATTCAAATCAAATATACAAAAATTCAGTTCGATTCGAATCTCTAAAATTTGAATTTACCCAAATTTGATTGAATTAAGCATATTTGAATCTATTTGTTTGATTTTTTTATTCAAATTTGCACTTACGAATGTCAACAGCATTCGTATGTGCCTATATGCATTATTATGCATCCTGTACACATCCATACGCATCCATACACATCCGTATGCATCCCATATTTATCCCATATGCAACCTGTTTCATCCCATACAGATCTGTACAAATGCGTACAGATGTGGGAAAGATGTGCACATGCAAGCACACATCATGTACGTACCCGTACACACACAAATGTCCAAATAATTCAAATGAATAGATTCAAAATTTTGAAATTCACTTGAATGTTTAAATTTGAATTTATAGCCATCTGATTCAAATTCAAATGTCGAAATTTGAACAAATTCGATCGAATTTCAAATGTTTTGAATATTCATGCACATCCCTGGTAGTGAAGACTAGGTGCGGTAAAATCATATAGCTAAAATGTAAAGTCTCAGTTTAAGTGTATCATGTAAAAACACAGCAGCCTTTACAGTTATAATGCAACTTCATAATATAAGTTTTCCTGGTCGGCCATTGCATCATTAGATTTTCGCTTGCTAAATATATGAACTGTGCCTTGTTACTGTGATTTGTATGGAAAGCGTGCATTAGGTTTGATGTTTAAGTCTACAGCTTTCTCTACTGCATTGGGAGGATGCATTCTGTTTGCGTGCTTTGCACTCACTTCATGAAGGATGAGGAGGAACAAATCAATATATGCCTCTCAAAGACTAATGCGACCATGCTAAAAGCCATAATTTATGTGTCTAGGAAACCATTTGGTTTCTGTTCGGTCAGGCTGCCTTTTTACTCTTATTTGACAGGGAAAGGTGGACCAGCAGCAGTAAGCTAAACTGTGCATAAGCTTCATCAAGCAAATGGAGAAGAGGATAATAATTAAAATAATAACAATGCTTGTCCCAGAAACAGAGGAAATTATTGTTGCTTAGGTGTTCAGCAGCCAGGAAATGTAGCAATCAAGCTGTTCCTGAAACAGGCTGCTAGTGCTATTGATGTTCCAGCTATAGGATTTATCTTTCCAATGACTGTTTGCAACTTATTCCAGCTTTTAGTACAAAATCATTCTCATCCTAGCCTTTATTATGAATGCCTTGTTTCTTTATTTACTTTTCTTGTTATTTCCTGATAGAATGGCTGTCTGCTGGCCAGTTTGTACTAATTAAACTACTTTGTTGTCAAAGAGCGTTTGCACAGGTAGAAGCCCTACAGTTAGTGGAGTACAGATTTAGGCTAGGGCATGTTCACACTTGGCTTTATTCTGAAATATATCCTGGTATAGGACCTGCTGTCCACATGCTATAGGATGTCCGAAGGGAGGTCTGCCAGAGTCTGCATTAATATGCAGATAGCATATTCCTATCCTAAGATTATTCCAGAATACGGTCAAACGCAAATGGGTCTCCAGTCTCCACTTACCTAGGTAATTGGCTTTTGTGCAGGTGCCTGTGGGGAGGTATAGTGATCTCTACTGCAAAAGATATCTCAAGATCTCCACTTTGGAGTGTGGAGGCATTATTTCATGCAGCAATCCAAGGTCCTTTCAGTGAGGACAGAAAATTGCACCCGGCACAACAGGCACCTCGGACAGTGGTCCCACTCACAAATGGGTTGGCATAGTTGCCACAAGTTGTACATACAGTTGTATGTACAGTGTTACAATATGACTTCATTTTGGATTCATTTAATATGACTGAATGTGGTGCATGGCAAAGCTGAAGGCACATGAGGAAAACATTGTAGTAAACCAAAGGATACATGTGGAAGGCTATTGAGAAATCCCTGCACAGACAGGGAAGTTATGCTTTTTAATTCATCCCCATCCCCCCCCCCCACATGCCTTGTGTAAGGTGAGAACAATGGAGAAATACTGGAGTATCTCAGAGTCACAGGCCCTTTGTGCATGGACACTTAATGAAGATTAAGTCCACATCTAGGCCTCATAGATCTGCAAATTCATTCAGATCTATGAGGCAACTTCCACCACTGGTCCACTCTTGGTATTAGACAGATCATGATCCACATAGGGAGACATTCAGTCTGGATCACTGGTTGACAATTTAATCAGGTCTACCAACATTCCAGACACCCTGATTGTTTGCGAGTAATGCAAACTTGGTTAGTATCTAAGGGAAGAACTTGCAATATGGTCATTGTCATTATCTGACCAAGATAAACTGCAGTAACCATTGCCTCGCCTGTTAACAAGTAAAAATGCATTGTCTTTTAGTTTTCCTGCCTGGAATATCCTGGAACCTCCACGCCACAGAAAGTCATGTGTCATCCATTTATTCCGATTCAACCAACTCCAAACATCCTTTTCACCAAGCTCAGGAGATCAATTCTGAACATTTCTAGTCTACTTCCCAGTTCAGCTCCCATTCAACCCACAGGAGGAGAGCTATAAATACCCATGATTCATTCCTGCCTTGTGGCCTTCTCCCTCCTTTTCCTCTAATACTTTCCCTTCTTTTATCTCCAGCCTATTGAATCCAAAAAATGGTAAATATATATGCCTTTGGGAAGGAAAAACAGCTTAGTTAAAAGTTGTTTGTGTTGTGCTTATTTTATTTTACTGCTAAAACCTAGCTTCAGAACACTAGCGGAGTCTCCCTGTTTATAAGTGAAAGCTTTCTTTTTCCTTTATTCCTATCAATCATGAGCTATTGCCTGATTGTGATTTAAACCACACTTTGTTGTACTAAAGAGACAATTATTTTTATTGTGAACACTGCTGTTACTTGATCTTTTCACTTACTTGTTTTTACATGATCTGTCCCAGTTATTAGGCCTATTCGCGCTTTGGCCTCTGGTATGGCCCCTTTTATCTTTTTAAAGCCTATAGCCCAAAGATCCTGCTTAGAACTAGGGTGACTTGAAGAGCTTTTTCCACAAAGCCAGTATTCCCAATTCACCACTCTTATCATCAGGGCACAGGCGAGTGGAGATGTTACCTTAGTTGAAACAATGTGGCATATTGAGACTGTGCTCTGAAGGATAACACTTTATTAGGAAAAATGTTTTACATGGAAAATATGTGACCCTAACTGTTAGCTGTATAACACTGAGATGATAAAAAAGAGTATGTATTTAAATTCACTAGGAAATTACCTGTTTAGGTAATTTAGGTAATTAGGATGTTTAGGGTGGCTCATACAGCAGGGACAAATCAGGAGGAATACACAACCCTAGTCAACTGTCCTAGTGATCTTAATAGATTTTTGTGATTCTGTTGGAAAGATAATGCCACTGGAACTGCAAGGGAAAAAATCAGTTCAAAAGTTATTTTCAAGTGGCTTTTCATAGCCATGAAGGGTGGATGGCAAGAGATGGCTTTCAATAGATTCCTTTCCCCACAACTCCCTTAAACTCCCACACTGTTCTGGAGGCTTATCTACTGTGCTGGAACAGCCTTTCTGGGAAAGTGTAATTGACATGTTTGTGTGGCATTCCCATAGGACATCATGAGTCATGCTACTAAGAAGTATGTCATAGAATCTTAGTCATAAAGCAATGCTGGTAGCAAGCATGGGGGAATTTTTTTAAAAAAAAAATCTTCAGATGAGTGATGAATAATATGCAGCCCTGTGGGCATTGCTGACCTACAATGTCTACTAAACCAGTCAGTAAGAAATGGTGAGTCATATACTTCAACACTGTCTAGAGGTTCACTAGTCAGCCACTTTTGCTTTAGATATTTGGGTGCAGATACCAGCAGGTCTAACTGATCTTGAAAATAGACTGAGACATTAATAAAGTTTTTTCACAACTGATGTGTTCTCAGTAGTTGCTTCTAGACTACTGTTATAATAACAACTTTAGACATGTATTTGGCAGCAGGTTCAGGTTCTTTAAAGACTAAAGATTTGGTTTGATAGCATTAGTCACATGATCTGCTGGGAGCAGTAAAGAACTGTGCATTTTGTGCTATGCACTATAGCCCCAGAACGAAGAGGTATCTGAGAGTGGTCTGGGCCAGGCTGCTTCAAAAATCAGTATGGGGCAGCAGAAAAGCCTGCAATGGCAGGCAAGGTAAGGCATGGACTAAAGATGAGGGGGAGGTCTGAGGCAACCAAAGGGAGATGGTGTAATCCTTGAAAGATGAGCAGAACCAGCTTCTTGGACATTCTCAAGATTTGGCCCATTAGTGAGCCAAACTTCAAGCAAAAACCAAGTTCAGCTTGCTGGTGGACCAGCTTGAACTGAACTTACCAAGACGTTACCCTTTCCAGACTAGAAAGGATGGCTTCTCTGAACTTGAAGCAATCTTAAATTCAGTAGGTTACAGCAGCTAAACACAGATGTAAGCAGAGCCTGAATAGGTGTCACTGGCCCACATCTATGCTTTCATCTTTCAAGGATATAAAATTCACAACCATCAGATTGAGCAACAGTGAGGTTTTTTATGGGAAATATTTTGATCCCACTTGAGGTAGCTCCCAATAAAAGCTATCTATTTTTTTTGAGGAGTTTAAAAAAAGGACCATGAAAGACAACCATAAAACTAACATCAGCAACAAAAATCCTCCTCCTTTGCTAGCAGCTCCAGTTAATCGCCTTGAGCAACCATAACCAGCTCGGCTTCTGAAACCTCGCCAAAATAAATCAGTCTTACAGAGCTTCCAGAATTCTAATGAGGAGTTCCATTGACATCCTTTCTCCATCAATTTATTCCAGTGCAATGGCTGGATTTGTAGCATACCAGTTCTCAGCACATACATTGTCGGTGGAAATTAAGACTGAAAGATAGCTACATCCTTATCATATAACTTACTTATTTCCATCTCATTGTTTGCTCTCATTTCTGCCTCCAAGTTGCTATTCCTTAACATAGGCTGAGGCTGCAGACTGAACAATCACAGCAGAGTGGCCAGTCATTCTAGTCCTAGGGTCTTTCTGCACTTAACATGATCTGATCTGCATCTGGATCACAGCAAGGCTTGGTCAGAAACAGCACCATCTACATATCCATCAGGCAAACTGAAAAACACAAAAGGATATATTCTCCATACCTTCTATCAGATATACTATATTCTTTACACTGCATCCACTCTTTATTTTCCATACATCATGTATTAACAAGTTATACATCATGCATACATCATGCATTCTAAGGTATTTGCTTAAAAGACAAGCAAGGATCACTTCCTTAGCCTGATGTGTCATAAGGGAGATAAATAATGAGCCACAAAAGGAACTTTGTCATAATTTCCAACAGAAAGGACCAACCTGAAGAAAATAAGTTTAAAGGTATTAAAGGATATCATTTTTAGTATCTTTCAACAAAGAAGAGGGTTATCAAAAATAGAGTTATGAATCAGAAGAAGGGAAGGAGAACCAAGCGACTGCTGTGACATTTTCATCTCTATACAAGCGTCTCCATGCACATATGTGCAAATCATCGCGGCATCTGGTTGGAAGCTAGTGACCTTCCAAAGTGAAAAAAGCATTATATAGCAATGAAAATAGAAATCTGAAAGGGGACTGTCATGCTGCCAATAAAACACATAGAATTTCTCAAAATTAACCACTTTTTCTTCTTTTCCCTTTACCACCCTAGCATCCATCCCTGATAATGGGTAAGACAAATCCATTTATTTTCCAGCCCTATTTCTGACATACCATCTGTGAGTCACAGTGTGGGTAGTAGATGAGGAATGAGATTCCATGAGGAAGCCTTGCTTTATTCCTGCAAAATTTAAATTCAGTGCTGATCAAAAGTTGGCTAAACCAAAGGGCATTTCCTCCTATGCAGCATTTCCTATGTGGTACTGTCTAATCTAGGTAGTCTGCACTAAGGATTATCTCTTTGCAGGCAAACAGCCCAGTCCAGCTTCAGAGACCAGGAAAGAAAAATCTTAGCCTCTAATGTTGCTGACCAGGGGTACTTTGCCTTGCTCAGTGGAATGATGTCAGTTTTAGTATATTATATATTATGCACCATCCATATTTGTTTGTGATCTGGTTTTAAAAGGTAGACCATTTTGTAATTATTTGTAAGCAAACCATGTTTGGAGCAAGGTATGGCAACATTTTCATACTGGATCCAGTTCCAGTACCTTCCAGTAGACAATTTCATAGTGTGAACAATGTGTTCTATGTGTCCATTAATGCATTTGTTTAAAAGAGAAGCAAAGTAGGGATGTGAATGAATATTTGTATTCATTATTATAGCAAATTCCATAGACTCACTGATTATCCTTTGAGTGAACAAATACATCTTCTTGTCTGATCTGACTTTCTTACCCATCAGCTTCATAGAGTTCAAAGTAACGGATATCAGGGCAAAAAATCCTAATTACATCTTTAAACTTATGGGGACTGAGCTTTTTGTGGCACATCTGGGAAGGGATTTTGGGGTTCTGGTGAATAGCTCAATTCTGGTGTCAACCCAATTCACAGCAGCAGCAAAAATGTTAATTAAATGCTAGGGATAATTAGGAAGCAAATAAAAAATAAGTCAGCAAGAGTCATTTTGACAATTTATAAATCTGTGGTGAGGCCACATCTGGAATGTTATGTACAATTCTGGCTACCACACCTCAAAAAAAATATTGTGGGACTTGAAAAGGTCCACAAAAGGGCAACCAAATGATTAAGGAGCTGAAACACCTCCCATATGAAAACAGACCGCAATGTCTAGGCCTCTTCAGCCTTGAAAGATGGCATTTAAGAGAGGACCTGATTGCAGTATAAAAAATAATTTCACAGTATAGAAAAGGTAGATGGAATTGCTCCAGAACACTTCCCGGAATTGAACACAGTTCTATGTGACCATGCACATGAAGATTCCAATATAAGTTCAAATTTACCCTACTTCAGTTTGTTTTTATCTAGAATTCCCCCAGCTTGGAAAATCATCATTTGACAATGTGCGGTCCATCAGACCTGAATAACTTGTATAAGTCACACAGCTATTTTGAACGATGAAAATTCATGCAAGAAGAATGGGGTATTTTTGTGAACCAGTTTGGTCTAGTGGTTAGGGAGCTGGACTCTTATCTGGGAATACTGGGTTTGATTCCGCTGTCCTCCGTGGAGCCAGCTGGGTAACCTTGAGCTAGTCACAGCTCTCTTCTGAGCTCTCACAGCCCCACCTACCTCACAGGGTATTCTGATGTGGGGAGAAGAATAGAAACCTTTGTCAGCCACTTTGAGTCACCTTAAATGGGTGAGAAAAGCAGGGTAGAAAAGCCAATGCCTCTTCTTCTACTATCTTTGGATTACCTAGACTGATGGGTTATGGCAATTATTTTCCCCCTTTCACCCTCTCAGAGAAATAGAGCTATGACAACAGCAACAAAAACTTCCACAATGATATTATGTCAAGAAAAAAAACACTGGAAAGATCCACATGACCATCTTAGGCAACACCAAGAGAGAGGGGCAGAGCTCCAGATCCTACTCCCAACAACAGAATCCACTCCCATGAGCTACAGCATCTTTTTGCAGAGTAGTAAAAAATCATGGAATCATAGAGTTGGAGGGGACCTCTAGGGTCACTGAGTCTAACCCCCTGCTCAATGCAGGATTTTCTAAACCATCCCAGACAGATGTAGGCCCAGCCTCTGCTTGAAGACTTCCAATGAAGGAGAACCCACTACCTCCTGTGGCAACCTATTCCATTGACTCATCACCCTCATTTTTCCTCCCTTGAAGTTTCATACTATTGTTTCTAGTCCTCCCATCCTGTGCAAGTAAGAATAGGGATGATCCCTCTGCACTGTGGCAGCCCTTCAGATACTTGAAGACCGCTATCATGTCTCCTCTCATTCTTCTCTTTGGTGGACTGAACATTCCTAGATTTTTCAACCTTTCCTTATAGGACATGGGCTCCAGACCACTAAAAAATTTGGTAGCCCTTCTTTGGACGTTCTCTAGTTTGTCAATGTCTTTTTTGACTTGGGGTGTCCAGAACCGGACACAGCACTCTAGACGAGGTCTGACTAGGTAGAGTGAAGAGGAATAATTACTTATATAATGTTCTACAATAGAGAAAACTTTGCAGGCACCACACAAAGCAATCTTTACCTATCCTCTACCTCCCTTCCTGCCCTCCCACTCACCGGTAACCACTGCCTAGGCACTTCCAGGTCTGCGCATACAGTCTCCATCAAATGACCCTATTCAATTTGTGTGCAAATGTCAGAATCATACAAATATGTACAAATTCTTTGAGCAAAGCCTGAAAGTGTCCAATATTCATGCACATCCCTACAAGGAACTTTTGTTCCCCAGTCACAAAGTATACGTAGGCTGGGATGCACAGGCCAAAGGCAACCCCTTCTCCTCAGGAGCAGAACCTTCCAGCACCCTCTAGCATCTGTGCAGTTTATGCCTATATGACTTTCCGATCAACCCTGACCACAGCTAGATGCTTAATTGCTTCAGCCATCATTCACTTTTTATAAGTGCTCACTATCTCCAGCACAATCTTGATGGAATTTTTTTTCACTTTACAGGTTGTTTTGCTCATTTTATTCAAAGAGAAAGACAGTATTAATTACATCCTGTCAAGATTTAGAGAGAAGAATTCAATATTGTATTTTACTGTAACGAAGAAATAAATCCAGGCTTGATTCCAAGATATAGTAGAAGCAGAGCCTCCAACTTTGACATGCCAAAGAAGAAGATAATAACTTTCATCACATGCTAATTGCCTTGTTAACATGGATTGTTCAGCCAGCCAAATAAATGCCACTCAGATTTATTTATTTTTTATGAACAACATAGATCTTGAAACTAGGAGTACATCTCTCTCTCAACACACTATTTTCTATTCTTCTTGTCTACCTCTATGTTCTTTGCATCCTTGTTTACATTTACTACTTAAAATAAATCTGCCTGATTCAAATACACTCAGCTGTTTTGGAGAAGTATTTCATTTCTCTCATGAAAATCCAAAACAGGTGATGGGAGGAGAGAAATAATCTATTTTGCCATGACTTCTTAGGGTGATTTCCTACCTTCAATTCCTTGGGAAAAGCTATCAAGGAAGCAAGTATAGGGGATAGTTCCAGCATCCAATCCTTGGAACTCTAGATCTATCCTTAACTTCACCAGTGCTTCCCTAAGCACTGTTGAGATGCAAATTGCCACCATTATGGCAGCAATCACAGAACTGTGGCAATGGTGCCAATGCCCCTGTGTGGTGCCATTGCTGCAGTGATGGGATGGCTCAGCACTAACCATGCTTGCACCTCCCTCCCCAGGCTCTACTCAAAGCTCTCCCAGCAGGGAGAGGTGTAAATGGAGCCACACCTGGCAGCAGGGACCATAGATGTAGAGCGGTTAGATCTGCTCTATATGTACATGCAACGGGGAGAGTCCTGCACATGTAGAGCTGTGTCTGGGGAAGACACAGCTCCATGCAATGTGGATGTTCCATGCAGGAGGACTTCTCTTAGAGTTCCTCCTGCAGACAAGTGCAGAAAAGCTCTTAGTTTGCCATTTAATAAATCAGGTAATTAGTACTATTAGCTACTTAAACAGTCAAAACAAAATGGGCAAAGATTAAGTGTTGTGAAATTATTCATTTTATAACCTTCTATGGCTGTATATTGTCAGTATTCTAGAGCTCTGTCTGAACTGCATGGGACTATCCTGCACTATGGTGGGGCAGGTAGGCTGGAATGGGTAATCCATCCCAATGTGGGACAAGCTGCCACTGAAGTGCTTCTAGAACTGTCCAGGTTGAAAAAGGCCCATCCTGGCCAGCTTCAGAGGCCAGAAACAAAAGTTCCAGGCCTTTTAATCTGCTACCCAAAGCTTTTTTTGGCTGGGTCCCAGAAGGAGCTTACTTCTGGTGCTGCTTCCAGGTGCACAGCCAAAATGGCACCAGGTCTGTTCTACTGGGCCACAATTGTGCACTTTCCACACATAGGCCATAGGCCAGTGCACCATGGTAGGACACTCGTGGACTGCTTGTGGTCTACAGTTGGAGCAGAATATAGCACCATAGTAGCACTATTTCCCACTAGGGATGTGCATGAATGTTTGTTTGTTTGTATTTGATTTGTGTCAAATCAATTGCAAGAAATTCATATTTGTTCAAATTGATCCCCACCGAATGTGGTAGGATTTGTATTTGATATGAATGTTCAATCCCATTCAATTGCATACGAATAGCATACAAATCCCATATGGAGCTTCATACAAATGTATCAAAACATTCTATTTAAATTCAAATGTCAATCTTCAAATGTGCCAACATTCTATTCAAATTTGAATGTCTGAATTCGGCCAAATTCGTATTAATTTTGAATGTAACAAATATTTGTGCACATCCATAATTCCCACTCCAAAGCTCCATTCAGTGTGGATTGAGTGTACCAGCAGGGGCACAGTCTCTGCTAGGACATTCCACATCCGTACTATTTTGTGGACAAAGAGGCTCAGCAAACCCCTTGAGCTGGTTAACTGACCCAGGTTAACTTCTATAGGATGGTACAATATGGCTGATTTCTTCCAACAAATCACAACAATTTCTACATTAGAATATGACATGGCAACAGGAAACAGACCAACTGGCATCACTGAAAATGCCCCCTGTTGCCCATAGTCTAGGAATCACCTGGCTTTCATGGTGGACCCTAGCCTATTATTACAGCATTATTATTACAGGGGAGAGGAACTGGGGCGCTTCAAAGGCCATCTGCTGGGACTCGAGAGCAGGAGAAGGTTTGTCCTTGTCTCTGCTTGAGATGCCCATGAGCATTTGGTGGGCCACTGTGTGCAACAGGATGCTGGACTAGATGGGCTGTGGCCTGATCCAGCAAGGCTTCTCTTATGTTCTTATGTTTGCATCCAAGGCTTAATCCTCTCTGCATCTTTACATGGAGTTCATCCATTTATTTGTTCAATTTATAACCTACCTTCCGCTGAGAAGTCCCAGTAGGAGTTGCAGGAACAAAAATAAATAAAATCAGTTTAAAACTACAGTGCATAGTAAGCATTAAGAGCATGATTTAAAAATGAAAAGATATCAACTAAGAAGGAAAAAAACCCAATGAAAATAGTTTCTTTAAAAATCTGAAAACATAGAGCACCAAAAAAGGAGGGTAAAAGGTGGGAGCAACTGTCGTTCAGCTGGGCATCTTCCTCTTCACTTCAGGTCACCATCATGATTTCCTGCATGCCCTTGGTGGCCTTCAAGCCTGCCCTTGAGTGAGTGATTGCATGGAGGGAGCATTATTGTGTTTCTTTGGCTCCACCATCACTTTGCTCAATGTGAAAAGGCAGGTAAATAAAGGGTCAGAATAGGTGAAATCTCCCAGGCAAGCTTTATTCACTTTGCAGCAGGCAGGAGGCAAGTGAACAGTAAATATCAACTTGCTTGTTCCCCTGTATACCCATTCCTTGCTCCTTGAGCCAAGCCAAAAAATAAAAATTGAGAATGAACTAACATCGGGAAAGACAAGGAGTGTCCTAGCACAAGCCATGGTCAAGACAGAAGCCAAAGGATTCAGAATTAAGTTATGAACAAAATATATTTTCAATCATGTCACTGTCAAGTGTGGATGAAATATAAATTATGTTCTATAATCTTATACAAAACAATGAAGTTAGAGAGCATGAATAAAGAGAAAGCTGAGTCAAGTCCAAGCTATCACACATACCTACTCTTAAATCAGTCCAAGGACAGAGCAAATGTCTTGTGCAATATACCAGACACGGTAAGGCAATGGGGTGCAAATTCAGACTGTGACTTTCTTAGGTAGAACAACGTGTTTTCCAATATGGTTCTCTTACCCAAGTGTTGGAGGTGAAATGTAGAAGACAGCACACTTATCCATATGATATGGGCTTATTTAATTTTTTTCTGGGCTGATATTCAGGGAAAAAATGGTTTACCAATAACCATTGGTATTTCATCTTCTCATTTATCATTACAACAAGGGCACCATTCTGCTTTCTTCTGAACAGAATCCATCCTCCAAATTGCCTTTCTAGGGAAGGTTAAATCCAAGAGTTAACAGAGCATGAAGCATTGCAGCCAAGCTATCCCATTCCAGATGGGCTGAAGTTGGTAAAGCACTCAGAGTTGGAATTAGCCATCATTGGCCTCACAGGAAACGCATACAATAGTACCCCCAAAATGTTCACCTTTCCTTTCTCTGAAAGCATAATTCAATAAAAAATATGTCCTACACTCTTCACAATGGGTAGACCAGCCCTGTTTTCCTAAACACAATAAATGACTATCTGCCAGGGTCATTTCCTCTGTTCAGCTGGTGTCATCGCGGCTATGGAACAAAAAGTTCCCTGGCTATGAAGTTTGTGCAGCCAGAATGGCAACAGGCATGAGAACAGTATGCTATCACTTTACAAGGAGTGCTGCATTCATAAGATTCTTCTTAGTGTTCTGCATGGCAGCTTCTGTCATCATGTGGATCCTGCCATTGTATCCTTATCAGCTTTCAGAATAGTTTGAACAAATTCTATTTTTCATCCTTTGTCAGCAAACAATGCCTGACCACCTGATTGTGATTTATAGCTGTGTTCAGTTTTGTTCAACTAATAAAAGAACTAGAAAGGGGTCTTTGAAAGGACTGCGTATACATTTGTGCTATATACTTTAGGGGAAAGGTCCTTCCATTGGAAGTACAGAAAGTCAAATGGAATAGCAATGCTTCGTGACCTTTTTCTCATCTAAAGCTTTTTATTCATGGAATGAAGCAGCTACTGCTGCAGCTGGCAAGAAAATGACCCAGACTAGACTATTGAGAAAGGGTGATAACCCTTTTGATTTCTTTACTTTTCAGAAACTTCTAATATCCACAGTCCTAGTGTCTTTCTGGACCACTGATTGTACTATTTGGTTCAGTTGCACTATTTGATCTGAGGCTGCAAACAAATCATTTCAGACTGAGTGATAATCCATTCTGTTTAACAAGACCTTCCTAAGCAGATATGCCTCATGCAGTTACTTCTGCTGTGACAGCCCAAGTCTAACAAAGTGTTATGAGACCCAGTCTTCCTTTGCTGAAATATAGTGTTAGAATGCTCAAGAGATATTTACTTAAATAGCCATCCTTCTATTTGTTCATTTGTATTTCCCCCCATAAAATATCAGGAAGTGACTCTCACATATATGAGGCACAAAAATAAGACTACAGGGTAAGTAAAACAAGAGAAATGAAATGTTAGAATGCTGTTAAAAACCATAGCCAACAGCAAATGGGATAAGAAAAACAGATTGGCATTTAGAAAGACAGGAAGGGTATTTCACAAATGGGTATCACCAAAAAGAAGGTCCAGCTATGTCCTGCAGAAGGCCCTGAAGAGCGACATTCTTCAGTACATGGCAGCCATAACAGGATAACTCCAGAGGATCTAAAATTATCTGACAAATCTGTAGCGGGGAGAAAGTTTGCTAAATAACCTGGTTCCAAGTTGTCTATGGATGTATATGCCATCTCTGTAAGAGCTTCGGTTGATGCACACCATTCTTCTGCTCTGCATTTTGTCTCCACAATAACCCTGTGTGATTGGTTAGGCAGTGATTGGACCAGAGTCGCTCAGTGAACTTTCGGGGCTGAGTGGAGATTTAGACCCAGAGATTCCTGAGTCTTAGCTTGACACAATGACCCCTTTTGTGCTGGGCCTAATTCTGAACTATTTCCTCAAATAAGGGCTGTCATTACCTTCACTAACATGCAGCTGGCAGGCCCTTATTCAAAGATTATAATCTGGAATTATAATGCACAATGCCTCAGTGCACAAAGGGCCTATACCCCTTACACTATATGTGTTATCAGGGAATCATCAGTAGTTCTTTAAAGCCATAAAACCACAACAAATGGATCTGCGATGCATAAAGCATCAAGGGTCTGATCATTGATATTTCTGATTTCAAAGAAGACTGACAAATCCCTGATAAGTCCTTCCCTTCACACTCTTACGTTAGTCACTTTGCAGTGTTGCTGAAGCGCCCCAGATGGAGGCAGCAGCTTTGGGAGGTAGGTCTCTGTTTTTGCAGCATAAGATGCCCACTAATTAACACAATTTCTGTCTGTGGTGTCTGGAGATGAGGTTATGAAATAGCGCTCTCAAGGAAGGTGCTTTATTGAGCATTTTCCCACTTCAAACTGATGATGTAGCCATGCTCTGCAAAGGTGTCCACTCCACTCGTGTCTCCACTGACAAAAGTTGAGACAAAGCCCTAGTGTGAGAAGAAGGGATGGACAAATTTCTGCTGCTCATCAGAACTCCAGAAATCTGTGAGTGAGGACAGAGTGATGATAGCTGTTATACTCACAAAGAACATTCTATGCCTATCACCATTCCATTCCTCCTTCACAGAGGCCCCATCTAGACAAGGCCTAACGGGTATTTTGGGCATTTTGTGCCATTGAAATACCTAGATGTAACAGCCTTGCCATTACAGGAGCAACTGTCCAGACAGGTAAGTGGTCACGCTTGCTCCATGATATACTTTCAGGTATAGGGTGGGATAGAAATATAGATAATAAATAATATTTCCCTGCTGTCTGGCAGGGCTGGCAAGAAGCAGTTGCAGAATCCAAACAAGATCTCACATTTTCTTCCCTCCCAGTGTCTGGAGGTAGCAAGACTCCAGAAGTTCCAATAAGTCACAGATGTTGACACATGCACCCACTGAATCCAGGAATTTCAGTCATTCTGAGTGCTATTTCAAGTGGCATTTCCATTTCCATCACTTTCACCACCACTGCATTGGATTTATTTGGCATACTATTGTTTCCCCATGTATTTGCCTTTTACTAATTCCACATAATAAAATACCATAACACATCTAGTGGAACTATAAGGTAGCTCAAGCACAACTGTATTGAAAGACCCAAATAATATAAACCCTGTAGTTTCAATTAACTCATCTTTGCAGTTTCACAGTCTCAGAAAGTGCTCTTAATAGATCTCTTCCACTACAGTGCACATATTCTATTGCAATCACTTTGCCAGTTATTGAATGCTAGCAGAGTGTGGCAGGTCTCTCACAATACCTTCAGCTGTTATTTGAAGATCTGTCTGTTATTATCCTGTGATTCTGAGCCTAAGGATGGCTGGACAGAGAACAGAATTTTAAGCCACAGTCTCTGCAGTGCTGCTTTTACTGTAGCATCCACTATCCTGAAACAGAGACACAGCAGTGCAAATTTTTATATTCAGTTCTTTCCTTATTAATGCCAAATAAGTCTGGAGTCCTTCAATTGCACAGATCATGGCTGGTGGCACCGTTCCCATTTGTTTTTTGCTGCCTCCAAACTAGCTGTCTAAATCTGCAGTTAATTTTTTTAAAAAAAACCCTGTAAACTCACTGAAAACCAATTGTCCATACTGGAAGTCAGCTCCGTAGTTTCCTCTATCAGAGTGGCCAGAGTTTAGGCAGCACAAGCCATCACATGTGTTGAGGCAGCCAATTAAGTTTTGAGCTGTGCTTTCTCATTAGGTGGAGTCTTGTCGATGTTTCTTGTCATCCTGCCTCCATTGGACTGATACTCCGGTTTAACTATATACTGCACAGCAAGAGTAAATCAGGTAAAAGCACAGTACCAATCATATATTGCAGCGCAGTGAAAAAAGACTTATCATCTTGTGTGACAGCACAATCAGAACTGCGCATTCCATTCACAGTATAAAATGTGTCTGGACACAGCCTTTGTTTATTTCTGCAGCCAAATTATATGCATTTACCTGATTTATGCAAGGATTTTATTTATTTATTTACCTATTTATTTATTTATATCCCACTCTCCACCTGAAAATCCCAGAACAGATCACAATAAAATTTTAAAACAATATTTTAATCATATTTTATTAGCCTTTTAGAAATATCCATATATTGCAATAACTAAATAAAACAAATTTAAATCACCATCCGTACATATGTTTCAGTTGAACCTATTATTTCTGCTATTACAATGTCATTCAAATAATCATATATTAGCTTTTTAGAAATATCTATATATTACAACTAAATAAAACAAACAAATTTAAATCAATCACCATCTGTGCATATTTCAGTTGATCCTATCTATTATATCTACCATTACAACATGTCATTCAAGTAATCACATTTTTAACTGCATTTGAAAAATGCATCTATACTTTAATTTTGGCAAACTATTTTGCCACTTGTACTAATGAGGGCAAGGAAGAAAAATACAATATGGTAGTTGCTTTCTATAGCATAGATTGTTATCCATTTTGTCTAGCTATTGTCTTAACAGATTTTGAAAAAAAGGTGTAGCAGCAAACAAAAAATAAAAAGCTCCAAAATGATATAGGATGAACTTGCACAACATATGACAACAGCCATGATCTTATCATACTTTGGAAAACAATATTTTATCAGGGCTAGTTACAGGTGCCCCAGACCAATTTTTATTTGGTGCCCCCTACACAACGCATCTATGGATACATATTAGTACATATACATGTTATGTGATTGTTCTCCATATGGACCCACTTTCATTACAGTGCTTGTTCCCACTCCAATTTATTCTTACTGACGCTGCCCCCAATGCCAGTTTCTCACTGCTCTGAGATAGTTTTTGTCTCCCAAACCTTGGTGTCCTAAGCCGGAGGCCCTACTAGCATTCCCTTAGACCACTACTAAATGGTTGTAGTTAGGGATGTGCACAAATGGGTTTTTGACATTTGATTTGTAATGTTAATGACATTTGCATTAATGTTAATGTACAAATGTCAGAACATTCAATTTGTGTATGAATGCCCAAATTCATACAAATTTGTACAAATAACGAATGCTACGAGTATTTGTGCCCATCCCTAGTTATGGTGTCTCAACTGAAGAGTTCATTTAAAAGCTCTTAGGGCTCTCAAGAGTAGGAATCTGCTTGAATTCTTTTTCTGGTTCAGTTCAACTGAACCACACAAGCCACAAACATGCCCAAATAAAAATAGCTGATGCCTTTTACCTGTGGTTTTCTCTAGATCAAAGGCTTAAATTAACAATTGAGTCAGTGCCACCTCTGAGTATACGAGCCATGATTCCCAAAAGGAAGAGGAAGTCGAAGGTTGTCATCCATTTCTAGATCAAGTTACTCTGATGAAGGGAAATACACTAGCCTGATGCTTGCTGAATACTCCCATCCTCTGAAGTTCTTTCACATTAAAAATGAACTGTAAACATAGTAATAGGTGTTGCTGGATGATTTATGGAGAAGTATATCTGGAGCAGACAGACGCTTGCCTGATTTATGTGTTTTTATTACAGCAAGTTGAGTTTTGACATCCTTGGATACTAAGGGTTCGTAAGATCAAGACAAAGCATGGAGGGGGGTAAAAGCAGAATTCTGTTATTTTTTTCAAGAATAATGTCCAGTTCTATTCCTCCTTTGACTGGCAACAACTTCAAAAGAGCTCCAGTAGGGTCAGTTTTCTTGAAGGAAACAACATAGTTTTCTTGTTTCTCTGAAAATCTATTTGTTTGCAACATTTATAGGTCAAGGGGAAAAAAACCTAAATAGACAACTTTATTGATGAGACTGAACTATCTCAATTTATTTGGAAATATAATTAGAAGGGATCTCTTGTGGAACAGAAGTGGATGGGTAGTGACAGATGGCAGCTCTGCTGATTTGCACAACGAATTTGAATTTTGTAAATCTGATTCATAGTGAATCAAAAGGGGGTTGAGGAATGAAGGAACATACAAAGCCGTACTAATTAGCATGAGAAAACTTAATTGCCCACATTTTATTGGTCATTCTTCATAAGAAATTTGCATGCATTCTGCAGTTTAGCTCTAAATTGATAAAATAGGATTGCATTTCCAAACATATCATTGTATGTCACAATACAATTGTTTGTATTGTAAACAGTGAAATATTCTACTTTTAAACTTAGACCTATTAGCATGCATAGTTTACTCAGAAACAAAGGACTAACACTTCTTTGAGGCACCATATGTGTGAGTACCGTAGCACACCAAGGTCCAGTCATCACTGCTGATTACCAGTGTGGCAGAATAATGAAAGCAGGATGAGCACATATCCTGAACGGAGAAAGTGGCTTAGGGTGAAAACAGACAACTAGAGTCTTGAGTGCTTTTCACAAGAGGAGTGTTGTCACAGCTTGTCCAGGAATGCCCACTCCTCTCTTCTTCTCAGGCCTCCATCAGGTTTCATCAGCCACCTTTGGCCTTCGGAGGCAAAGGGGTTCTTCTCCAGCCCATGGATACTACTGTGCCTCTGGGCCCTCTCTTCTCCCTTTTCCCACCTTCTCCTTAAGCCTGCTAGCAGGCGCTGCCATCTCCTTTGCCCTGGCCTGCTCTCTGGGAAGTGGGAAGTCTTGGTAAGTCCCTGGTTGCTGCAAGAGACATGTGGTTACTCATTTCCCAGTCATTCACTCCTCCCATCTCCTCAGCCCTAATCACTGTTTGCCTCTCCTTTTCCCTATAGCTTGGTGGGGCCCCCTCATTGCCAAAGCATGCTACAATCACAGAGGGGGCTTCTTCTATCCAACATTCTTCTTTCCAGGTCTACAAGCAGGCATAGCCATGCTGCTGCCACTGAGATAAAGCCTTCCTCTGCTCCCCACTGCCCTCTATCCAGGATCCTGCACAGCCTTTGCCATCCATCTGCAAGGCAGTGGAGCTATTTACCATCCCATTGTTATTGTTGCAGCATGAGTCCCTATGCTCCTGTGCCACATATGGTTGGCTTTTGGGCTTGCACGATTTCCTCATAAGTATTTCTGCATTGTACTAGTGTCTTCCAGGCAATCCAATAGGAAATCCCCAGTCCAGCCTCCTCCTGAAGTCACAAACACAATACATTTATGTCTTTGTGCCATTCCGTACTGTTTTCTGCCTAGCTCAGATCCCTCTCCAGCATTACTAGATGCAAATCAGCAAAACATAAAATTATAAAGTGCAGGCATAAATAATTTATAGCAGGTTCTGAACCAGCTATGTTTATCATTTAATACCCTGTGTCTTTACTGTAATTGTCTCCTGTGCAATTTCAGTCAGATGATACGCATCAATCTGTACCTCCCCAACCTTGATGATGCTACAACATTCACAGGCACGCTCAAATGCAATAAATAATTGCAAATTAAAGCAATCTTCAGTTATCTGACCCATGCTGGCTGTTCATTAATAACCCTCCAATCCACAAATGACTTCTCATATGAATTTATTACCAGAAGCAGCTCACTGGTGTAGGTATAGCTGTCACACAGATTATCCTAGTAAGTTAAATTGTAAAGAAAAGAATTTTTTATTTGTAGGGTTTGCGAAGAAAAGGGATAATAGAAATACTAGGTTGTAATATTTGTGATGGTGAAAACTTAGGTTCTCTAGTCAGTGTAATTCATGGAAATTGTCTTACACTTGCAAGCCTGTTGTGCCACCACTAAAGGGCTTAAAAGAGAAACTGGGATGATGCATATTAAACTTAGAAATGATTTCACAAAGGGAGAGAGAAAGAGCTGTAAAAGCAGAAAAGTTGCTATAGAGCGCGTAGCCCATTCAATCATCATAGTGCAGGAGGAAAACAGGGTGGGTGCTGAATGGCCTCTCTACCTACCCCACAACATAGAAGACATTTTCACATTTACTGGGCTTGGATCACAGTTTGACACAGGGGCTACTCTAGACATCATAGGAAGTGGGTATAGAAATGGGCATAGAATGCTGAACCAGGTAGTTACAAATACTTTGACATAGCTTATACTACTGTGAGAGCTCTGTTAAAGTTCTAACTCAGAAATTTACTTTTAGGTTGCTCTAATGAGTACTAGGAGTTGAGTGAATGCTTTCAGACTGCAGAACATCTGTATCCTCCACCCTAGGGATCTCTTTGGCCCACAGATGTGTGGCCATTATGCCTCTACTGCAATCCCATGGTAACCTTAATGTTCCATGAAGATCCTACCTCAGTGTTGCTAACAAGCAGCCTTGAGAATCTTGTTTCAGGCCATGGTGAAATGGAGGAGACTAAATGTTGCAAACCTGGGAGGCTGACATCATCCAGTTCATCCCCATACAGGTTAGGGTGTTACCAGCATGCTGCCTGTCATGACTGGGGTCTGTTTCTCCCTGCCAGGCACTGCAGAGCTCTCCTTTCACTCTTGAGGCTCTAATCTATTTAAAAATGTTCCTTTATTGTGCCAGCGAACTCTCCGAAGCCCTAACATACACCCTTCTCCACTTCCCCTCCCCTCTGGGAAAGCAGAAAAGCTTCTCTTCAAGCCACAGCTGTGGCACTCTAGTGTTTACTTTTACTTTTTAAAGAGACAATACGTGTTTCTGTTGTTACTTCGCTGTGCTGTTACTGCTGACAAAGCCAGTCAGACTGCGTCTTAAAAAAACCAAGAATACTTTTTATTGTTTACAATTCTTCGTTTCATAGACTCAAAACTTAGTATGTTACAGATCAATATATTTCCAAACATAAACATTTCAGCCAGTAATCAGGATCCCTCCCTATTTCTACTAATAGGCTTCACTTGGGCCCAGGCCCTATTCTACCCTCAATCTTCTTCTCCCACCCCCGAGATGAACAGTTTGAGTATAAAGAACTAAGGACCCCTTTCTCTCTTGAGCAAAGCTATTTATAGCCTCTTTCTCTCTCTGACTTCAACTTTCCATTTGTTAGAACTCCTGGATGGCTCTCCCCGCCTCACTGGGTACAGTGAGCCTCAGTTCTTACAGTCCTGCTAGCTAAAGCTAAAACTTTCTACCTCTACTTACCTTTTCCCCAGGGGTCGTTACACTGCCCAATGCCTTCTAGATGTCTCCCATTTTTGCCTTTTGAACAAGCCAAGGACATTTATTCTGTTGGTTCAAAATAGAGAGAACAAAGAGAAATCTGGGAAAGTAGTTTTAGGGATGTGCACAGATATTCATAACATTCAAAATTCAGCTGAATTTGGCTGAATTCAGACATTTGAATTCAAATTGAATGTTGGTACATTCCAAGATTGACATTCAAATTCAAATTGAACACTCTGGAACATTCATATGAAGCTTCATTATATTTGTTAACTTGGGAAGACGGGAAAGCTGTTGCACCAGTCACAGCTGCAATGAATCCAGAGTGGATTCAAGTGGATTGAGAGTGGATTCTGAGTGGATTCAAGGTGGATTTGACACATTCAGAGTGGATACATAGGAGATACATATTGGATATGTAGGGGATTCGTATGTGATTTGTAGCAGGGATTTGAATCAAATTCGTATCAAACATTCATATTGAATTCTAATCCTATTGCATTCAAAAGGGATCTATTCGAACAAATGCAAATTTTCTTGCATTTAATTTGATATGAATCAAACTCAAAAAAACATTTGTGCACATCCCTAGTTACTACTGAGGTATTGTTGTTAATATGGTAGTATTTGCCGGCAAGTCCAATGGTAGGACCATGCCAGCAGCACATCTGGGAAGGGTGACAGTACATCATCAGTGCCAGGCCCACTCCCAGGGTGGAGCCACTTCTGGGAGTGCTCTGATTTCTCAGTAGGAAAATCTAACAAGCCAAAATTGCTCCTGTACCCACTCCTGTAAGAAAGGTGATGGTAGGGGTTGCCTATAGCCTGCTCTAGACCCCAGCAACATTCACCCTAGATCTAAAAATGACCTACTCTGGGGCCATTTCCAGAGCCTAGCAAAATCTTAACCATGTCAGCTTTCATGCCAGTGAACTTTCATTCCCCAGCCTCTAAATGAGGCTAGGCTAGGATAAGGAGTTTACCATCTGCTCTGTTCCTATCCTGGAGAAAATTCGCCAGCCCATGAATGGTCTTCATCTATGCCAAGCAGCATGTGGTATGCAGAAGTCACCAGTGTTGTTTTCTGGAATTTTCCCAGTGTTGGAAGGCCTTTTTCAGGTTCTGGACCACATCAAAAAAGGTCCACCAGCACCAGCAGAGGAATCCCACCCATCTCCCATGTACCCCCTTATTGTTTAGGGCATGTTCTGCTGGCATCTGAAGCATTTTTTGGTGCAGTCTGGACCCTGAAAAAGGTCTTTTGGGGGCTCTGGACCACAGTCAAAAATGCCTTGGATGCCAGTGGAGGTGTCTGGTTCTGGAGTCAACTAACCCCAAAACTGGAAGGCCTTTTGCCTGTCCCAGGGGGCCATTTTGGGGCTTCAGACCATGCTGAAAAATGACTCAGACACCAGCAGAGGCATCCAGCCTGTCTCCCACGCACCCCCTTACCATTTGGGGCATGTTTTGCTGGCATCAGAGCCTTTTTTGGCACAGTCTGGAGCCTGAAAAAGGCCTTCCAGGGGCATGGAAAGGCACTTCCGGTTCTATGCACACAGACCTGGAAGTGCCAGAAGGCACGGTGGCAGCAGCAAGGAGAACAGGTAAGTGGGAGGGTTGCATTCATTTCGTAAACAAATATTCATTGGAATATTCATGTCCAAAGCCGAATTTTCCCACATTCGATTCATAGCTAATTGAATGTGGGAAATGGGCTTCATGCACACCCCTAGCACTTAGTCCAGTCCTCTCTCTCCAGCCTATGAGACTGGGTCATTCTAAAAAGCAGATCAAGGAATTTTCTCCTTTACTTCTAGTGAAAGTATTGCAAAGAGAACAACTAATTAATGCCATGATAGCTATGTGGAATTTCTCTGAACTTGAGTAGTTGCTTCAGTGCAACATTTTAAAAGAGAGAGAGGGATGAGGAAGAGTTTCACTGACTGCATCTTCTTGGCAGCCCCAGAGTTTTCACATTTGCCTGGCTTAAACCTATTGCCCAGCATACCATCTCATGAACTGCTGAAAAGGAGCAGAACTGGCTCAGTAGCATCATTGCAACCCTGCTGCTAACAATGGGTCATTAAGCTGTGTACAAATAATGAGAACGCTGGGACTAGAAAGTGAGAAAAGAGATTATTAGGCAATAATTTGTCAGTGAGCCAAATCTGTTCAGATTTTTCCCAGTTCCTCTCACTCAGCTTTTTCTAAGGTCTCAGAATTCTGATCGTTACACAAATTAAAGATGTTAAGTTTGTTAATGTTCCTTTTTATTGTTCCTTTTTATGTAATTTACACCCCCACCCCCACCCCAGAAGTCACAGAATAAAACACTCAGTTGAAAAGTAATGTACTCACAAAATGTCCCTGGATACTTGACTGATAATTCCCAGTCATTAAACAACTTGTTGCTGATGGGTCCAAATTATACGTGCATGGAAATCATCCATTTATGTGAGATGACAGTGGGGGAATACTGCAGAAAAACTGGGAGCAGGGAAGACCTGAGTTGCAGAGTGCAAAAAAACTAGGAAAGGTTTTGTTTTGCTTTTAATTGTCCATTTTGCTGCAGAAGCTTATCTTAAGCAGAGGAGGGAATTTTCTGTTTTGTTTTTCTGCCCAAGTATTGTTTTGCAGCAAGGTCAACTGTGCAGAGGCATGTTTTGGTTTATGGCTGTGTTCTCATAGGCATTTAAATCCGAACTGAATTCGAATTCAGTATCCAGTGTTCCCATTTCTTCTGCAATTAATCCAAATTCGGCATCCAGTGTCCCCATTCAAGTTCTTCTTCCCGGATTTTATGAGTGCTATTCCACGAAAATCTGGAGAAAAAAATCTCCTGAGAAAAGCAAGACTTTTTTTTACCCACTCCCCCCCCCCCAAATGGGAATGCTCCTGGGCTATATGAGTTGGAGCTGTAGCCTTCTGGCCAATGCCAGCCACATATGGGTGGGATTTCACAGCTTTCCATGCCCACAATAATAGTAGACAGCAGTGGTGGAGAAGAGGAGGAAGTGCCACCCAGCCGGCCAGAGGGAGAAAGAGAGAGGAAGGTGGCAAGGGAGGAAGGAAGGAGGGAGGGGGAAGCAGCCACCCCCAAGGGTTCTCCAGCAAAGGAGGGAGCCTGCCCACCCACCAGCCGACCAGTCAAGAAGCGAGTCAACTGGCCATCTGGTGGCCTCCCCATGCACGTTACCACCACCACAGGGGCCATATATATATAGTGTGCATATCCTATATATATCCTATACTGCTAGTAAATTAAAATATTCACCTCCCCACCAACACAAAACATATAGACCAGAGTTGGGGACAACTTTATTCTTCCCCACCCCCCAAGCCTCTGATCTACATGTGCGCAGATGCATTCTTCCGGGTAACATGGATTGAGGTGCATGTGGGTTCATGAGGAGGAGGAAGGAGGAGGCAGCCCCACCATTTCCGAGACTTGACAGGGAGGGGAGGGAGGGGAGGAGGGAGGGAGGGAGGGAAGTGGGTCAAGAACAGCAAAGAGGCTGGAAAGTAGAGCTCTCTCAGCCCCCTGAGCTTCTTCTGCCAACATCTTGCCTAGGGGGGTGGGGGGGGCAGAGATTAAAAGGTCCTGTTTCTCTGTGCTGGCGCTTTGGGCAGTGAGTGGGAATGGCACTATTCAGATTCAGTCCAGTTTACCATCAGGCAAATGGGAACGGCCCGAAATGTGCACTTGGCCCTATATTCAGATTATAATAGCCCAGCAGGGACGGAAATAGTCCAACCCACACTAAAACAGTCAAGTGGGAATGAGGCCATGGTCTTTTTCTTGCCCTGATCTGAGCAGGTGAGCTTCTCCTGCAGGTATGAGAAGGGGCTTTTGTTTTTATTTTTTTTCTGCCCATGTGTTGCTCTGTGTAAGCTCACCTTTCTCCAAGAAGGGACTTTTCAGTTTAGTTTTACTGCCTCAAAGGTACTTTTCTGTGTGGTTTTTATGCCCAGGAGGGATTTTTCTGTTTGGTTGTTCTACCCAGATGCTTTTGCAGATGCATTTTGGGCTTCTCCCTTTTCACACTCTCCTCTATCTTTTACTTACTTGTTGGGGGTCTCTTTCCTCTCTCCAGCCTTTCTCCATACCATCTGCTGCTTTTGTTTTGTGGGTGGTGGTTTGTGCCTATCTGCTTGAACCTTAGCTGTGGCAATTATGATGTGACTGCACATCCACAGCTGAGCCAACCCCACCCCCATGCAGTGTTTGCACCTAGAAGGGAGCACAAACACAACAAACAGGAGTGACCAGTCAATGGAATAGGTTGCCACGGGAGGTAGTGAGTTCTCCGTTGCTGGAAATCTTCAAACAAAAGCTAGACCTACATCTGTCTGGGATGGTTTAGGAAATCCTATATTCAGCGGGGAGTTCAACTCGATGACCCTGGAGGTCCCTTCCAACTCTACATGGAATTCTATGATTCTATGACCAGGAGTTGTTAGGAGACATCCTGATGCTTTGGGGGAAATAGCTTGCTCAGGACGCTCTAGGGATCTTTTACATATATGGCTTCAATAAAACGCCAGAGCAGTTTGGTGCTTAACAGCAAGGAGACCCAAAGTCTAAGTTCTTAATATTAAAAAATGGTTTTTAATAATCAATATTAAAAGGAATCAAAGATGAAGGGGCACTACACACTTTTCCTGTGGGGTAGCAGCTTGGCTGGCAATCTGGAAATATATAGGAAGAAAGAGGAGAAAAGCTTATCCTATATTATGGCTTGACTAGCTCTCATCCATGCAGTTCTCAGGAGACATTTGGAATGCAGGTTTTTTTCTGAATGCAGTAAAGGTCCAGATGCAGCTGGGAAAAACAGGAGCTGGCTCTCTCTCTCAGACAGAAGAGGCTTGTGAATTTGGCTTCAGCTCTCTGAAGAAATGGCAGGCAGGACGCTGGCTTTGTGCAGGATCAGAGATCAAACCCGCCCAGCAGGCAAATGGCTGGCTGGCAGGCACAGTGGTTTCAGCTTTAGTGATTTCAGCAAGCAGGTT
>MTQE01003428.1:14890011-14905477 GCA_014337955.1 Aspidoscelis marmoratus | reverse complement strand
AGAGAAAAAATTCTTTTTCGCTGCCGTCACTGCCACATGGTAGGCACAATCTCTGCTTCCTGTAAGCTCATAGGAAGATAAGGAATGCTGTGAGAGATCATTGAATTCAGCAGTGTGCTTTCTCTGTGTCCAACCACAGACCTATAGGGAGACGATAAGTAAGACACAACTATAATAGCATTTTCCATGACTGTGGTTCCTAGAAGCTGTCCCTTATATACACACTGCTTAAACGTTAACGATAGTATACAATCTCTATCTTTCCTTAGAGCCTTTCTGCACTTACTTGGAATCTAGAACAGGATCCCTCATAGTCCTCTTCAGGGCCTCATCTGTACTAATCCGGAATGTGGAGATGTGCATAAGGTATGCACCTCCATATTATGGTTACAGGGAGATCCATTTTAGCAGCGCACCTTATTGCATCACCAAAATATATTCCCCATGGGCTCCAAGGCTAGAAACTTTCATTTATGTGACCTTCAGTTCCCAGTGTGGGGGCTAATCTGGAACATTGTTGCTCTGCAGGTAATGCTGTTTCAGACCACATCTTGCCATGATCTGGACTGGAGGACCATGCTGGTCCAGACCCAGTGGTTCAGACCATGACAAGGTAAGTGCAGAAAGGCCCTTGGTTTCAAAAGCTAATTACTGCTAAGCAAGCATAGGGCTGCTTAATCAGAAGCAATGCATAAGTTTATAGCAATGCCACTCTGTAAAAAGCTGCTTTAGAGTTCACTCAAGGCTAGAAAACAACAGTTGTTTTCCGCAACTGCCAACTCTGCAAATCCAAGCTCTGAACATTACATTTTGCCTCCATTTCTCCTGTTTATGCCTCTGCACTTTGCATTATTACTGAAAATTTATATTCCCTTTGACATATCATTTGCTTCAGTCTGCATCCTCAAAATTGTCATGTCACTTTTCTTACTATAGGAGCCTCAGACATAAATCAGTAGACTGCCTTCTATATCAGTGCTGAATGGGTAATATTCTCTCTTGCCATTTATTCTATTTTAAAATATCTCTCCACTTCCATACCACCTAATGGGGCACTTGCAGACAAAATATATTATTCATAGCAGACAGCAGTAGGTGCCTCTCTGAAAGCTCTTGCTACCATGGACAAACACATAAAAATACTATGTAGAAACAGAAGTGCTGATTGGGCTACTCTACTTTATATTAGGACTGCTCTCTGGTTTAGATAGCTGTAAAGTACAGCCCTAGGCTGCCCAAAGAGAGGCCGGACCTCAAACTCTCCTCCACTGAATGCTGCTCTTCTACCAGCTTCACAAAAACAATACATAAGCTGTTGAATTTCAAGTAATATCCCGAGACACGATTTCCGCTGTCCATTTGGACCATGTCAGCAGTGGGTTGCTGTGGGATGGCTTCATGCCATCATATGCCACAGCCTCTTTTAGTATGCATTGTCCACATGGACTCTGCGTCTGGCCCACTGACAGGCTTAGAATCCATGTTCAGAAGTGCTCTACTAGGAAGTAGCTTAAAAACAGTCCCGGGGCAAGCAAGGTTAGGACCTCATTCTTGTCACTACCTTGCTGACAGGCACTGGCAGTAGAAATGTCCTACAGATTGTTCACTGAGCTCCAGAAATTGCCTATTTTAGTGACATTTTTGGTGATGTGAGTGAAACATCCTTAATGACCACCTTTGAAGCCAAGAAGCTTTTACTCCCTATCAAGCCAGGCCAAGGCAGCACCCATGCAGACAGCTGCTAGCCCATCCTGCTCTTCCTTACATAAGGCTTTCTTGAACCAATCCCCTCTCCAAGCCAAGTGTGATCTACATGGCACAAACACCTGAGAGTCACAAGATCAAGTGTTTAGCCCAGTCTCCCCACGTCTTATAAGTTGGAATCAATAGGATAATATTTAATGGATATTTAATTTTGAGTTGCCTCTTATTGATCTCTTAAAATTCTTACATTGTGGAGATTCTTTCCTCCTTTTCTTCATTTTTTTTCATTTTTCCATTTCTCTTTCCAAGATTTGCTTGTTTATAAGGCTTGGGTCTCCTGGTACCTTCAAGTATGGATCTTACCTAGGGGTCTCAAGATGTGTTTTGCTCAGTCTGAATGACTGCACAGTTCCTGATTCTCCCCACATAGTCATCGTAGTGCTGAGAATTCCTTTTCAGAAAGGCTAAAAAGAAGTATTCACTTTTAAAATTCCTGTTTTCTGTGTTTTAAAGAAAGGTGCTGATCTTTGGTTCTCTGCATGCAGGTTCCTGGAGAGGTTTCAAAAACATTCCACAGGAGATGAACATAATGATCATGAAATCACTTTCTGCCGGTAATAGTGTTACTGTTCTGTCCAGAGCAGGTGGCACTTTGGAAGCACACACACACGCGCGCGCGCACACACACACACACACGCGCGCGCGCACACACACATGCCAGCAGCAGCAAGGCAAAGTCAGTTCACCAGATCAGGTTGCAAGAGTCTGTCAGTCTGAGGGTGCATTCCCATGGGCTGGCAATACCTCAGGGTGGATTCAGGGCAGCCTTAATGCGAATCATAATTCACATTAAGGAGTCCCCATAGCAATCGAGGACAGCGCGGTTTCAAGCCAAACCCGCCCAGCCCTATGAAAACTGCAGTAATCCCTGCATCAGAAGCTGCAGCTGTTTCAGTTATTTTACCGTAGCTCTGCTCGTCCGCTTGACAGCCCCTCTACCCGTCTGACTGCTGCTCAGCCAAGTGCAGAGAAGCTGTCAGGTGCTCATTTGGGATAAATCAAGTCCTTACCTAGGCATGCCTGCCCAATCAGGCAAGAGGGGACAGTTGCGATCACAGAGTTAGCGGCGGGGACAACAAAACCTCACCCACTAATGCTGCGATCCATCAGGAATAATCCAGGAATGTCCCCATGCCCCCCTTGAAAATCCATTCTTGCCTCCTAATTCAGGTCTAGAACAGTTGGAAAGCAGGGGTTGCTCTGGGTTATTGCCTTTTGTGGCGCATGCATCCCGGATTAAGGGCTACTCATGCAGAAAGCACAAAGAAAACACACGTTCACCTCACCATATTTGGAACATGGGGATGAGCCCTGAGGGTCATAAAATAGAGGAGTCACAAGGTCAAAGGGTTGCCAGAAGAGATCTGTTGTTTGCAACAACAGGAAACAGCTTAGGGTCAATTATATGGGTTATCACTGAGGCATTTCCTGCATCACATGTGCTTCTTCTGAAGGCAGTTGTGCCTTTTCCCAATGGAGCTGACTCACCCCTGGCCTAATGTCAGCCAAGACCATTTGTTCTGGAGTAGGCCCAGCATCTGCCTTAGCTGTGCTAGATGGGGCAAGCTCTGTCTGGGAGTCATCTTCTGCTTCCACATGCAAGGGTTCATCTGTCAGGAATTCCTCATCCAAGGACTCAGACGGGCCACTGGATACAACAGTTACTGATATAGTACAATTATTTATGTTATTTATTTTACCTGTCATTTGTCTACTTGTGCTTTTTCAGTAATGGAAAGTTATCTATACTGCCTTTTTAGCCATAGTTACTTAAATCATAGTACCTGTTTTCTTCACTGTGGATACAATTCAATGGTGCAAATAAGTCTGCATTCACAAGTAGCAAAGGAAACATTATTATTATTATTAGTTTATTTCTACAGTGCTGTCCATGTACTCAGCGCTTAACATCTTAGAGACAGTGTAATGTAGCTGTCATTTATTAAAGATAACCTTATCTATTATTGGTTTATGATATTTAAAATTGTTGAATAGTAATTAAGATGTTCTAAGTTATTTTACATTTTTAAATTTATTGCTGATTTTACTTTGAACAACTGTATATTGCATAATGCATTTTGTATGATAAATATCTATGCAATAAATAATTTATTTAAAAATGCTATGGGAAAAAAAACTGAGCTTTGAATGCCACATAATTCCCTGACATTCCATTTTAAGCATTATCTAAAGTTACATCTTTCATGGACTATCTGTAGCTAGACATATTTCTTCTGAATGTAAAGGATATAGGCATAGTTGCTTTGACTTGTTTTTGTAACACATGCTGTCAGAAACAAATATTGTTTTATTAAGTTAACATAAATTATAAAAAATAAAACCTGGGAACTTCATGGTGTGGTACAATATATGTCCCTTAAGCAAATAATATCATACAATGCAAAGCAAGAATATCTATTCCTCCTTCTCAACCAAACCATGCAGCTCAGGTGGAATACTGGGAGAAGAGTCAGAAGGGGTAGCATTTCAGATGGTACATGTCACCAGAGAGAAGTCCATCTATAGGAAACAAAAAGGTAGCATTCAGTTTTTACATGGTTGGCATACCAGCAGGACCTGTTGATAGGTACTCATACCCTGATGTTACCATGGCTGCCCATAATGATGGTGAATCTAGGAGCAACCCCAAGCTGCATACTTGTTCCTATAGAGGGACTACAACTCCATTTTCAACAAGCAGGTTGTCCAGTCCCCAAATTTGGGAACTACCAAGCCAGAGTAGCTCAATTTTGCCAGGATTTACTTTTAGTTTGTTGTTCCTTCACAGCCTCGTCCAAGCACTGATTCAAGCACTCACAACCTCTTCCAAGCACTCAGAGATCCCTAATTCAATTGCTATAAAGAAATAGAATTGGGTACTAAAAGTGCATCTTGCTCCAGAACTCATAATTCCCATTGGCTAATCCTATTGGTGCCCAACAGCTGGTAAACAAGGCTGCTGATAAGACAGTGTCCTGTCCCACAGAGAAATTATCAAAATAAACTCACTAAATACCCAATAAAATAATGCTTGCTTACCACATGCACTAATATGTAACACAGGGTTAGAAACCTGTCTTGGCTTTGAGGAGCATATATTTTCCCCAAGAAAATTAAGTTATGATAGCTCAGCTTCCCACATCTTCTATTCCTCTACACATTGGAGGAGGAGGCAAAGGAGTTTAAAGATCTTATTGCCAACAAAAAGTCGGCATGGTACTTGTCAGAAAAGAATAGCCAATTTGCACCTTGCTGGCATGTCAATTATAAATTCCCTTTTATTCCCTTTTTTCCTAACCACATCACACAACAGCAACAAAATCATCTGAAAATTGTATGTGTTTGCTAGTTTCTCTAGCCAGCTATTTTCTTTTGTTGCTCACTGTCAACTCGTGGAAGAGGAAGATGCCCTGTTCTCCAGAGTTTTATGTCACCCTGTTATCAAGAAAAGAATAGGAAATGCTAATTCATCTGACTTTTTTTCAAAAGAGCCTCTGACTCTCTCTCTCTTCCCTTCTCTTGCTGTAAAAGAATTTAACATCACTTTTTGTTGCTGTTAAGAGAAAGGAAAGAAAATATATTGGCTGCATCCACACGGCATGCCTTAATTCGGTTTAACGAAACCGAAATAATTGAACCGGAACAAAACTGTCTCCATGGCTTTAAACTTGATCCGTGTCCGCGGGATCCCAGCGGCATCCCACCGGCAACCTTATCTCAGATTCAATCCTTGGAGGTCCCACGACAAGTCCTCCCTGCCCATTGCCAGTCATGATGGTGCTGACTGATGTTCCCTCAGAGATCAGACCTCTCCCCCGGCTGCTGGGGATGGTTGAAAGGGGCAGGGAACGAGGTGAAAAATGAACCAGATGTATCGGAAGGGAAATTTAACAAGAGGTGTGGGGGGGGAGATGTAGCAAAAGTGTCTGATTTTATAGCTATCATGAAAGCCTGCCTGCTCCCACTCTCCCTTCCCTGTGCCTCTGGATGCCCCTTTCTCACCCCCGCTTCCCTCGTGCCGAGAGGCTGAGCTGGAGGGGACCTGAGGGGCTTTTCCTTCACCTCACGCATTTCCCAGGGCACACAGCAGCAGCAGCAGCAACTCAAACAGCCACAGCCTCCAGGGCTTTCCTTTCCTTTCCCTTTTTCACAAGTCAGCACTTTCAAATAGCTAGAATTGCGCAAAACTGCAACATTGTTATTAAGGTGTGAAGGGCTTACAGCGCTACAGTGTAGCTTTAATGACTGGAGTTTTATAGTGGCTGTTTGAGGGTGGATTTTTTCAATGAAATCACTATCTTTGGAAGTAAGCTATTGGGGGAGGGAAACCCTAAACATGACGTCCCCAGAATATGGACAGCCATTGGATTCAGTGCGATTGGGGGAGGGACACCCTGAACACGGAATCTCATCCCTTAACACGGTACTGTCCACACAGTTAAAAAGGAAACACGTATCGACGCACGATTCGGAGTGAGACCTGTTGAAATCAGGTTTGAGATTCAAAACGGTTTGGCGTGCTTCAACACGGAAAAAGCGTTTTAAGCCGAACTGCCGTCTGGCCAAGGAGAACTCAAAACGTTTTGAATTCGAGATAAGGTTGCCGTGAAGACGGGGCCATTAAGTTATCACAGATTGTTTCAATTCCATGCATAAAAATTTAGTCCTACAACATTTGGAACTGTGAAGTTCAGAACTGCTGGAAATGAAATGAATGACAAGAAATGACAGCTCTCTCACATATGCAAACACATACACATAAGCACTTTGAAAAGTGTTAGGATATCACCCTAAAGTAATTCTTCTTTTATTCTTGGGCTAAGGGCGTTTTTGAACTTACCTGAGACAATTCCATTACAGTAGGTTTGGAGCAAGCAGTCCATTCCAAGGCTAGGACATATTTCTCTGGGATGGAACAACACCATTTGCATGGCAACCCTAACCTAACCAATGTTGGCCCCAAAGCTTGCATAAACCTCTGAGGTACTCATTTCAGCAGCACAATAAGGCATGTCACTAAAATGCCCCCCCTCTTGTAAACAGAAAATGTACAGTACAGTAGGTGTGTAACTTCTCCATGCCTCCATCTTCCAAATTAGGACCCACTAGTACACTGGTAGACTTTGATATTAGGCCCTTTCTGCATTTACATTTGATCAGGATCAAAGGTCCATTTAGTCCATGTCATAGGCCTTCTCAACCACATGTTAATGTGGATCAAGGAGCCCCCATTTCCATTGGTATGACTCCATCTGTACTAGAAGGAGCAAGATATGGACTAAGAGGGCCTTAATCCAAGTGCCTTTCTGCACTTAACCTTATTCTAGATTATATTCCAGAATAGGGGTGTGCTGTCTTCATGATCATGCAGGCTATGGCAGGCATCAAGTGAAGCCTACCAGAGCCTGCATTAGCATGTGGACAACAGATCCCTATCCCAAGTTATATTCCAAAACAAGGCCAAATGCAGGAAGGGCCCAGGTTTCTGGTGAACCTGTTTGAGTCCAGCTAGGGGAACCAAGTCCTTGTTTGAGAATACAGGAGGTGTAAAGTTGGCACACCTTTGTATTCTAGGTCTACTCAAGGATGTTTTTCAGCAGTGCACCATAGCACACCATCCCAAAACTCACACACACACCAAGCATCAAGGCTATGGAATACCATTCCTAGACTACCGGAGTCTAGGAACTTAGCAGCTGTGGTATAGCTTAATGTGAATCAGCTCCATGAGTGCAAACAGTGCTGATCCAGCCCACACTTCCATGTGATACGGATCACCATGCCTAGTTATTCTAGACCAGCTGATCCAGATTTATGCCCAATAAGTGTTAGAAAGGTTTTACTGTACCTACCTCGAGGACTTCTTGGTCTGGATCATGCTCCATCCTTTGCAAAATGGAGCATACTAGCAGTGGGCAAAGCCTCTCATATTCCACCCTAACATGTACAAGGAGGACACTTGCTGGTGCAAAGAACACCAGTAAGTGCAAAAATGCTCCAAGAAAACTCTTCGTGCTACGAAATTTATAGAACATTCATAATAAAACTGCAGTCCTGCATTATCATCCCCAACCAAAACTGTTCTCCAAAGATAGCAGGTGAAATCACTGATAGCAGGGGAAGCATTTTCACTGATGGGAGTAAGGTGTGGGGCTCTGATTGGAAGACGTGCTCTGATCTCCTCAAAACACATTTGGTCCTCTTCATCCACTGGGCACAGACACGTGCTAATGGTTTGTTGTTAGAAGATTTTGCCCAATCATAGAAATCCAAGGAAAACAAATATCTAGTAAGTTTCATTTTATAAACTTGACATTCTCATATCATACAATATATCTGGTATTCCAAGCATCCAACAAAAGGATTGTTTGCCACCCACACACTGACAAATACATTTTAGGAATTGATTCTAAAAGTGTATTATCTTGGTCATCTCTATCATTTAATTTTATCTAACCAATGGTGTTATCCATATACATAAAACATACTTTCCAACATGTTTTCATATCCTAATATGACCAAGGAATAGAATTCAGGATTTAGGAAAGGCTTATGCAAATAAGCAAGGGGCCATTTTGTTTCTTAAAGAGCCTTGTAGTAAGGAAAAAGGGATATCTCACCTCCAGTAGTATTCCTGTCCTGGAAGTACCTCTATACAAATGAATGACTTTGAACCACAGTATCCCTGTTGGGAAAGGAGGAGTAAAAACTTATATTTAGATAAATGCTCCTCTATTTATGAAAATAACCACAAGTAGCTCTAGTATTCACTAGTAACAATTGATGTGCTATGAATATTTTGCAAAATTGAGGAGAAAATGCAGCCTCCTTTCAGCCATAAAATTCTAACCCAATAAATCATGTTTGCTCATTTGCTCCCTCGTGGCCCTTTCTTCCCCTCCTTGCTTCATATACTTAGCTCTGGTAAACTTCCTAGCTTCTTAAAATACAAATTCCAATGACACGTGAACCACGAAGCTTTTTAAGAACCTAGGTGACCACTTATCCATCAGCACAAAAAGAGGAAACTTTATCAGCAAGAAAAGAAGTAACTAAAGGACACAGATTGTTGACAGTATAATTTACGCACATACTGTATAAGCACGTATATGTACTCACTACCAGGGCTAACACCACCCACTGCTGCCACAATGTCCTACAACATCCATTGCAGTATTTGCAGTCTTCAAACTTTACTATCTATAATACATTTACTACTTCTTTTCTTGGTCCCTTTCATAGCTGAGATTCCTTCCTAGTCCAACTTAAATTTATACAGATGTTTTCAAATGAATGCTTGTTAGAGACTAATTGCCAGAGTGCCTCATGGGTCCTTCCAGAGGATAGAGACATTCAGCTTTTCCATTCAGGGCTGTAACATATGCATGAACACCTCACATGATTATCTAAAGCAAGCAGGCTAATTAGGTATCATGAAAAAGGAGAAATTGTTTGAAGTTAGAAAGAGATTAAAAAATGAAATGTGGCTGAACTGAGTGATAAGGCTGAAAAAGATGGTTCTCCTTAGCAAAACTACTGGAGGCAAATTAGCATTCAGCATGTCACCTCAAAGCTCAAATGACATCAAGGTGAGATGGCAGTTGGGGAAAAAATTAACCTAAAAAGGATTTAATGGTTTTAGATTTTCTTTCTTTCCTTCTTTTGCTGCTTCCCCCCATTTCAATTATTTCTATTTAAAGAAGACAGCAGCAGCAAACAGTGATTTGAAATGTTCATACCTTCAGGAAGGAAAATATTACTCTCAGAGCTATTTTTATGTGTTATTTCTTTTTAAAATTTATATGCACCTCTCTCCTGGAAATATTTAAGTTCGATCTTTCAGTGCAACTAGAGATTCAAAAAAAAATCCACACAGGATCCATAAAGATAAAGAATTAATCCATACTATACTATGTGAAATGATTAGCAGGCTAGGCACAAAGGCTTAGGTTATGTCATAAACAACAGGGTTAAAACAAAATATAAATCAGACACCTTGGATGGATAAGCACAAGTTTGTGAAGCCAGGTTAAAATCACAGGAAAAGCAGCATTTTGGGGTGACTGCTTAAAAAGACAGAACAAGACAGTAAATACTCAAGAAGAGTGGCAGTGAGAAGTTATCTAGAGAAGCTCAAAGCCTTCTGGAAGGAGACCCAGTTTGCAAACAGACCCAAGAGAGGCTCAAGAGACAGACTTAACAGGACCCCATTCCTCTGTGCATCCCTTTCTCAGACAGACAGGAAATCAGCACTCTAAGGGAAACTTCCTATTTGGATTGGATGGAGCACTCAGAGCTCTACTGCCAATCCCAGCCTGGAAACAACCAATACAGACCAATCAGATCTCAGGAAACCCAGCAAATGAGTAACAAACAGAGGTGAGCTACCAATCTAATACCACCCCTTCCATCCACACACGTGATGGAAGGATGGATTTAGATGCAGATTTGAAGTGGGTGCAGTGCGGAAGCACAGCACCCACCTCAAATCTGTGCTCTGAAGGCCCTCCCAATCTTGGGGCTCCCCCTCACCCCAGAAGCTGTACCTGGCTTCAGGAGGCACTCTGCATCGGCCTGGATCAGGCCCCACCCAGCACCCCCAACTCACCCCAGGGGTTGCACACATGCGTCAACAGTGCTTACCTGCTGCTGCCAGCTCAATTCTGGCTGGAATAGGCCATCAACATTCTGGGCCTGCTCACAGGGTGGCCTCTCATTGGCCAGGCACCCGCCTGGCCTCAACTGGCCATCTGCACAGGTGCGGGTGCCCAGCCAATGAGGGGCTGCCCTGCGAGCATGCCCAGAATGTCACCAGCCTATTCCAGCCAGAATTGAGCTGGCAGCAGCAGGTAAGCGCCGTTCACATGGCTGCGTGACCCCGGGGTGGGGTGGGAGGCCCACCACTTGCATGGGCCTGATCCAGGCCAATGCACCTCATGGGAACCCAGGGAAGGGACCCGACAAGCCTCCCCACCCTTGGCTGCAAGGCAGCCAATCGGGGGAGGCCGGGGGAGTGTCTTCAGCCCGAACATGTTGAAGCCACTTTCCTGTTCCCACGCAGGCAGGGAAAGGACACGTTTGGAATGTATCCTTTACTTGCCAGTGCAGATGGGAAAGTGACTTCAACGCATTCGGGCTGAAACATCCTGAGGCATCTTTGCCTTAGTGCGAAAACACCTAGGTTCACCAATAAACTTTTCTGCTTGGAAAATAAGGTAAGCACAAAATAACTCATTCTGCTCACTCACAAGCACATTGACAACATTTTGGAATGAAATCTTCCTTGCATCATAGGATTCTCTGACCTGTATCATCTTGCTGCAGACATTCAGCCCCATGCTAGGTAGTAATATCAGTGCAAATGTGTCAAAAAGCATCTGCAGAACGATGTAGCTCAGAGGACCTCTACAATACAGCATTCTAACCTTGGGCTACAACTACTGCAATCTTTCTACTTAACTGATCATTCTTCATCAAAAAAATCATTTTTTAAAAAATCAGTGTAATTTTTTTATTGATGTAATAGACTACAGGTTTTCCACAGTGGTGAGATAGGCCCTTTCTCCTCTAGGCTTTATTCTGGACTATAAGAGCCTGGATGTAGACATAATATTTCCCTATTCTGGAATATAATCCCAAATAAAGCTCACTGCAAAAAGTCCATAGGCAAAAAAGGTGCATGGTTGTTTTCAGAGAGGTTATGTGTCTTAACTTGGAAACAAAAAAAATTCTGAAATATGGAAGGGATGTGGTACAGAGGGAGCATGTCTACTTTGAAAGTAATAGAGACAAATATCAACCCACATCCCCAACAGTGCTGGAAAATACTTATATCTTAAGTATAGATGTAAGAGAAATGCATTTAGTTTTCTGAAACTGCAGACATTGCACTTCCTAAGCCAACAGACAAATCAAAATGCAGGCATCATTTTTTAAAAAAATTCACCTCCCAAAAATTTGCTTACAAGGATATCCTGGCAATCTGTTTTGGCTAAAACTGTTTACAAAAATGCATGCTTAATTTTTCAATCACAAACTGGTGCAGAAATGAGGCAAACCAAACTTCAGATTGATAAATGAGATACTTGTGTGAAATGAAATTTGACAGATAGATCCACTCCTCATTAGAAACCTTGGAACGTTTCTGCCAAAAAACACAATTAACACAGATAGTGCCAAATTAGATAGACTAATAGCTTAACTTAAATCAACTTGTTCTAACAGTAGGAGTGGAATTAGTCACATGTAAAATCTAACATCTACCTTGGTCTCTGGGTGAGCTCTATTGGACAATATTTGTAATATTCCCACAGAATGAGACACAACATTTAATATGCATGGATGAGTTCCAGATTCCATAATTGTGAATATCTGCTATTCAATGCATCCAAAAACTGGACATGCTCCATAATCATAATTATTATTATTATATTGTTTACCAACGGCAGCCAGCCTTCAAGATTTGAAAGTACCCTGTGGAAATTTAAAGGCAGAAGCAGTTAAACACAGACATTTCAAAACCCATGTAATTGTGTAGAAAGTTCATGTCTGGTTATTGGCAAACACCTTAAGCTTTTGCTCCCAGGGAATTAACTTACAGATACACAGTGCTATTTCTTGGCTCCTCTCCTATTGATTCTATGCAGATGAAAGCAATGCCTGGGCCCAGTGAAAATCAGTGGGTTTGGATGCATCAAAGATTTCATGCAGAGGTTCTCTAAAAGGGGAAGAATCGGAAGTGGGAGAAACCAATGGGACCCAGGAGTAAGGAAGCAGTGGCAAATATCATATGGTTTGTTGCACATAAAACGTACTCCTCAGTAAAGATCTTGAGATAAGTACTAAGTAGCATGAATACAGAATGCACTTTATGGTGGTCTACAGTTAGCTGTTCTCGGCAGTATCCCCTTCTCCATGGAATTCCCCCCTTCTGCTATTTGTGAAGCAGCTACATCTACAGTTTTTAGGCACTTATTAAAGACCCCTTTCAGCAACATGCTGACTTCCAGTCATGCTCCTTGTGCTACTTAAATGGGCTTCCAGTAGGGTGTGCAGAGACTGCAATTTTGACATTCAATATGATTTGAATCAAATGATCAAATGTCCAAATTTGTACGAACAGAGAAACAATGAATGTATTAAAATTTGAACCAGTTCAAATACATTCATACCTATTCATATGAATATTCAATTTGTATTCGATGATACAAATGTCAACAACATTTGTATGTGTCTGTACACATATGTAAGCATTCATATGCATCCTGTTTTTATCCGATATGCATCTTGTTTTCATCCTGTATGCGTACGTCTGCGTACGGATATGAATAAGATGCATATGGATATGTATGTAATGCATATGTATCCATATACATACAAATGTCCAAATAATTTGTACGAATAGTTGAAGATATTCATATTCATTCAAATAATAAAAAACTAATGTCTGGACATTCAATTCAAACTCGAATGTCCGAATTCAGCCGAATTCAATCAAATAATCAATATTTTGAATATTCTTGCATATCCCTAGCTTCCAGTGTTCCAAAATAGGAACACTTTAGCACACAGCCTTTTGTTCCCAAATAGAAACCTTAGTCCACTGGTGAAGTGGAAGTAGAACCAGGAGAGCAGTGAGCAAAGGACTTCCAAGAGGTAGCCTAATGCCAGGAACTGTCTTTTTTACTTCCAGCTGCAAATATTTTAGTGATAGTGGTAATTTGAACAATCTAAGTCTGCTCCATTTCAGTTTCATGATCCAATATTCAGAAAGCATTCATTCTATTCCGTTCCATTCTAATTTACTTTAAAGAAAATAATTGTACTTAAGAGCTGGTACTTAAAATTAGGCACTCTTGTAAGTATTTTGTATGTGCTTTTTATGTAGACTATGCATTTTCCTCTATACTTTTTGTACAGTCTAAATGAACCACAAAATCAAAAGAAGTATTCAGTCTGATTCTATGCTGTGTTTTCTTTAGTAGTGACAGATTAAGTAGGTCTCCTTTGGAACACAGACAAAATACATTCTACACAAGTCTCTAGTTGATAACTAGTGTTAGCAAAAGTGGAGTAAAGTTTTGGATAATTTGGATTAATTTGAAGTCCAAAAATACCCCAAATTTGAACTCCCAGGGAATTTGTAGCCAGATCATTTTACATAAGTTTTTACATAACAAAAAATAACAGAAACAGAGACAAGACTCATTTCAAACTCAAAAAGCCAGTATTTCTTGTTAAACCAGTGAAAGAAATTTTATTAGAAATATAGAAGAGAAGTTAAAATGAAATGTAAAGTCATCTCAGAGACATATTCCATTCAAGCATCCAAAAAGACATGCAAAATCCCAAACATGGCCAAATAAATGAGCATTTTACATTAAGTTATAGTTGTGCATTAAACTGAGCCTATCCCTTTTTTATTAAAACTAGTTTGTAGTTATGCAGCAAAAATTCCCCAAAATACCATAAAATTGCCTTTTATGGGTAATAGCCTGAGAAATCAATAAAATTCCCACAAGAACAATTTCAAATCTTAAAGAAAAATATATATGAAAACCAGAAAGAGAATAGCAAATTCCTTAATACTAGAAAAATTCCCTACCCAAAAATTCTAAGGAAAAATAGGGAGGAATAACTGGAGAAAAGAAATCTTTTATCTCAGCACATCCAGGAATTCAAGTTAAAACAAACTGCACAGATGTAGCAAACCATATCCATTTCAGGAACAAAAATAACTTTTAAAGAAAATTAATTCAAGGTTCTTCACAAGAAATCCAATCAAACCTTGAAGCAAACCCTTGAGTTAATCAGGCTTTGGAGGAAACTCTGAGTGAATCATTCCTCTGTGCCACAATGAAACCCCTAAGAAAAGAATGAATAGAATGCATAAAACCATCTTATTTCAAAGAATAAGGTTAAATAATTTTCTTTTTCAAAAAACTCATTAAACTTCTGTTTCTTCTTTCAGAGAATAAGGAAAATTCAACTCTTATTGATATAAAACCATGTGTTTTTGTATGATTGTGTCTCTGACTGCAAAAGCTACTGCCTTGTGTACCTTAAAATAAAATTTCTAATTAGCACTTCTCCTGGTTTGATCCCTTCAGCTTGACTCACTCAGGCCATGTAGACATGAGCACTTCTCTTATCTTTGTTAAGGTGTAAAAAGTGAGTCATGTCAAATGTGTAATCTTGACATCCTAGTACTGGTAACTTTGTAAACAGACTTTCCTGTTTGGCTAATAATTCCATATTCTTAAGTTTATTTTACCCAGATCTTTCCCCAAAATCCATTCCGTTTTATTCTTTACCATTTTATTGAAATTAAGTAAACCAAACTCTGTCCCAGTTTCTATATTTTCTTCCCTTTCATTATTTAAAAATCTGTTACTCCAAAAAGAGAAAAATACTTTTCCAGGTGTCAGTTTCTTACTTGATTTAATCAAGATTACTCAGAAGATTACTCAGACTTTGTCTCTTGCATATAGACTTTGTCTCTTGCATACAGACAGCCTGTAACTTGAGAGGGGGGAAAAACATGTCCTTTTAAAATCTCAGGCTTATCTTTTTAGCCCAATATGGAGTCAGTCATGCTATACTTAGGCTTTTCCACATTTCATGGTCTGCATTCGGCTTCATTCCAGTTATACAGCCAAATTCATAAATCAAAACCCTGTTTATTTCAAATTCAGGTTTTGCA
>MTQE01003428.1:14867178-14889959 GCA_014337955.1 Aspidoscelis marmoratus | reverse complement strand
TCAAAACCCTGTTTATTTCAAATTCAGGTTTTGCAGTCAACACTTCTTATAATATCTGTACACCCAAAGCTGATCTGGTTACACTAGGAACTTCCTCGGATAGATCCTTGGTAATCGTGACTATGGTTAGGTCTGCACTTCTTTGTGAAACCGGTATGATTTGTTTGCATTTTTATTCCACCCTATAGATGAAGGTCTCACGGCAAGTTATGCAGTAAAAGCAAAATAAAAATTATCTCTATTAATAACAGTGCCTGAAAGTGGGGAAGCAAATCTGTTTCTTCAGCCAAAGGCTTGAATAAATATATCTCCTGGCACATGAAATGTGTATACCTTCAGAAATAAGGCGGTACATATATCAGGCAGTACAAATCAAGAGGTTCTTCCCTACAGACCATAAGGCATAGGCAGGTTGATAGAGTGTTTGGATGTCATTCAAGTCATTAAAGCGAGTCTTCAAGAACACCTACCATCACAATACAAGAATATTTTACTATAAGCAAATGAATGGCCAGATTATGTTAACAAATACAAACAAACCAGCAGTGGAGTATCCAGTGTTCAGGATGAAACACTCACTCACCACCAAGGTTAAGATGCAACCATGGCCACCATCTCCTTGTATCTTCCTTTACGCAAGACACAAAAGTGGGGTATATGATATCCCCCCCCAAAAAAAAAAACTGATCGTGGCTGCCTGATGATTGAGTGATGCAAACTAGATAAGCAGAACTTGGTTTTGGAAGGGTAATCAAGCAGATCTCTTTCTTGTCTAGCGAAATTCTGCTTTGTCATTTCAAATTACATTTCTTTCTTTGCAATGTCTGGTTTTCCCATGCCACCCAACTCCCCTTCTTCTTGCCAAGTAATAGGGGTATCTCTGAAAAGAATCTAATCATCTTTTCTGTTAACATTACCCTGTAGAACTCCAAAGTTGAGCCATAACTTTCAATATGCAAATTCACACTAGCTAGGTGAAGAGGAAGACCCAAATGACAATATTTTGTGGTGCAAGGAAGCATACAATCAAAATAACATAAGCATCCCTTTGGACACAGTGTGAATGTGATGTACACAAGGCCCTATAAAAATCCAAGAAAAGAGGCAGAGAGAGATGCAATATGATTTTCCTTCCTCTTTATCTTGCTTCTCCTTTTCTTTCTTGGCTTTTTAAATATCTATTTATTTAGGGAAGGATAAGTGAATATTGGAACAAAAGCTTCTCAGGAAATGTGCTGTCTAACCCTCCCTCCCTCCAATAAAATCAAGATTATAGACAAAAGATTTAGAGGTTAGTTGGATATTTCTGAAAGTGCTTTCACCCACTAAAGATTTTATACTGAATTGGTAATGTGTCTATGTACCTGGATTATTTTGTAATAAAACTCTTAAACCAGTGAATTGTGCCTAAGTTGTTCACAAGGTAATTGAAGGTGAGCCAAGGCAAAATGTGGAATTTTTTACAGTCTGGACCAGCACAAGCACATACTATAATTAAACTGCCCAGACAAAACACAAGTACACAAATACACACATTCGCTCATGTATACAAACACACATGCACAAACAGAGACAGAGTAGTTTGCTGAACTAATTCACACTAAATAAATAAAATGATGTATGGGCCAATTCCATGAACAGGAAGTTGAGGCAAGTTATGAGATAAGCAGACCCAAACCCCTCCCACTTTTCTTTGGATTTCAAATCAGCTTTGATGAGTTTGTGGACATTGAGGGTGCTTCCGCACAGGCCTTTTAACACCCATTAAGCACACGTTCCAATGTGCGCCTCTGCACACAGGTTGCTAATTAGGACACTTTCGGTGAGGGGTGTCCACACAGCGAGCCCGTCTTTAATGCGGATTTCAGCGGCAAAAGCGGTTTCCTGCCGGAGCATCCGCATTAACGGGGGCAAAGAAGCACACTTCTGGTGGGTGCATCCGCACCTATCCAGACTTAATGTGTGCTTAATGGGTGTTTCTAGCACACCACATTTCAAGTGGTTTTGCACTGTGAATCCGCAGCTGTTTCAGATGCAGCCGCACAGCACAAGTGTGCTAACCCATGGCCCTCCCCCGGCTCGCCATGTTTGGCTCCCCGGGGCCGAGCATGGTGAGCTGGGGGGCTCCTACCTTTCACCTCGCCCTCACCCCAGAAGCAGCAGGTCACCGCTTCTGGAGCCAGGACGAGCTTCCCAAAAGCCCGCGCCTAGCCCACCCTGGTGGGAGTGCAGCGGATCCCCTCCTTACCTCATCGTCCTCACCCCGAAACTGAAAGCAGGCGCCCAGGATGCAGCGCACCTGCGTCCTGCGCACCGCCTGATTGGCCAGGGCGCAAGTCAGAGCAGCGCGCCTGCGCAGAACGGCTCCTGAGGGCCGGGGCTGCCAGGTGCAGCCCCAGCCACTCAGGAGGAGCGCAGGATGCAGGCGAGCTGCATCCTGGGCACCTGCTTTCAGTTTTGGGTCGACGCCGACGAGGTAAGGAGGGGAACTGCCGCACTCCCCCCAGGGTGGGCTAGGGCGGGCTTTTGGGAAGCTAGCCCGGACTCCAGAAGTGGTGATCCCCCAATCTGGATCTGCGCCGCATGTGCGGAGGCACGGGCGCGGGGTAGATCCGCATCTCTTAGATGTGGATCTACCCCGTTAAACCGGATCTACCGGGCACCGGAGTTATTAAAACTGGTTCCCCTGGGAGCTGGTTTTAATAAGAACATAACATAAGAACATAAGAACATAAGAGAAGCCTTGCTGGATCAGGCCACAGCCCATCTAGTCCAGCATCCCGTCGCACACAGTGGCCCACCAAATGCTCATGGGCATCTCAAGCAGAGACAAGGACAAACCTTCTCCTGCTCTCGAGTCCCAGCAGATGGCCCTAGAAGCGCCCCATTTCCTCCCCCCCCCTCAGCCTGAAAGATGCACCTAGGCATTCGTTCTAGTAGCCATTGATACATCTGTCATCCATAAATTTGTCCAACCCTACCTTAAAGCCATCCAGACTGGTAGCTGTCACCACCTCTTCTGGCAGCACATTCCATAGGCCGATGACCCTCTAAATCCGGGTGCAAGGGTTCTCTCATTCTAAGGTGGTTCTTTCTTTTACCTTACTGGGCTGGTTCGTTTGACCAAACTAGCCTGGAGCTGTTCTGGTGGCAAGAACAGCTCCACAGTCCCAGGAAAAACCTTCTGTATTTGGAAGCTTGCCCCAGGATTGCCCCTTATTGGCTCCAGAAATACTGTCATCTCCAGAGCCACTTCCAGATTTACTGAGCATTAGGAACTGAAGTTCTTAGCTTTGATTCCTCATGGACATCCCTTTCACTGTGCAATTAGCTGTGCTTCCAAGATGGGTTCCCCTGTTAAAGTGGGACAGGGAGGTGTACAACCTTCTGTATGCCTTCTGGGGCTAGTCTAGTGGCACCTGGGCTACTGGTAGACATGTAAAAATAGGTGTACTGGTGTCCCGATCTAACCAATCATTTTGAGTGCCTCATGGATGGAGTGGCCCTGGGAGGGAGAGTGGGCTCTCTCTTCCATGCCAGCATGTGAAGGAACGAGCTCAGAAGAGGACTAAACTAGAGCCCAGGTAAATACAGAAAAAGTATAGAAATTTACCAACTCTGCAGGCTGTACAATCTGTTGTAACAAGGGGTGTTTTTCCACTGTCAGAAAGTACCCATTTTTGCACCCATTAAGGACCCATTTGGGTGTGAGCCAGATGATCCCATTTCCACCAAGGCACCCATTTGGGACCCAATTGTTTCGACTGCCGCTGGGGAAATCTGGATCAAATGGGTACTTTCTGGCCTTTAATCGGATTTTCTGTAGACCCCATACAATAGGGCAGAAATCCAGATTAAAGGGAGCCTGTTTCCACACTTGTCTGGCAATGGGGTCTAGAGGAGGCTACGGGGAGGGGCACCCATGGGGGGAAGAGCCCCAAAACCTAGGCTTCGAAGTCATTTCGAAGTCATTCAAAGTCACTTCGAAGTATGTGCAAAATAGCTCCGGAGCATCTTAGAAGTCTGTGCTGAACTTCAGAGTGAACTTCGAAGTGACTCTTAAGTGACTCTGAAGTCACTCCAAAGTTCACTCCAAAGATCAGCACAGACTTCAATGGAGCTGTTTTGCACAGGCTTCAAAATGACTTCGAAATGACTTCGAAGCCACTTTGGAGATTGCACCCCCTGTCTCCCCAAACACCTGGGGTGACAAGCAGACCCCTCATGGGTAGCTCCGGATTTCCAAATGGGTGCTCCGGTGTTTCCACGGCAGGGAGGCTAGCACCCATTGCTATTGGGTGCTAGACCAACCATGGAAACACTTTGGGTATTTCCCTTAATCCGGATCTACTAGATCCAGATTAAGGAATGTACCCATTCCTTAGATCCAGATCTTCTTAGATCCAGATTAAAGGAATGCGGTGGAAAAACATCCAAGAACACATTTGTGACCACAGTCAAATGCATAAGAGATTGCCCCATACAACCATGAGGTTGAATACAATTAAAATTACCTATGTACAAATGGTCAGATGTATGCCCACATCTAAGGCTGCATCCACACCTAAGTTTTAACCTCGCTTCAGTCTACTTTCAGATTGACAAAACCCATCAGCAAAGTGACTAACAGTTTTCTTTCAGCAGTCGAACTCAGAAAATCCATCTCTGAGTTAAAGTGGAAAGAAAATGGCTAGTCACTTTGTTGATGAGTTCTCTCATTCTGAAAGTGGACTGAAGCTGGATTGAGTTGACACAGCCTAGGGCCCTTTTTGCACGTGCAGTGAAGACCCCATTAGGAACCCGATAAGTACACAATTGGTACAGATCAGTTTTATACCTTCCACTCACACAGCTCCTTAAGGACCCCATTCTGAATGCACTGTCCACACGAGCACCATCAAAATCCAGATTTAGTGGGGTTTGGGGCCCTTAAATCCGGATTAATGCAAGACGCCTTTAATGGTGTCTTCAAACTGGTCTTCCGCCATGTCCACTGTAACCAGAAGTGACCACTGATTGACAGCTACACAGGCCAATCATGCTGTGCCACCAGCGGACCTTCCTGCTCAGGCTTAATTGGGCCTAATCAGAGCCTCGGTGTGGGTGCTATGGCATCTGCACAGCAGCTCTGTTTAGCATCCATTGCCATCAGGTGCTAGGCAGCCTATGTGTACGCATGGGACCCTAACCATGATTTGGAACTTCAAGAACTCGATTCCACAAGGACCAGATACCAAAGATCTGGATCTTCTTTATCCAGATTAAGAGAGATTCATGCAAAAAGGCCCTAGGTGTGTTCATTCAAAAGAAGTCAACATTACCATGTCCTTGAAGAACAGCTCAGGTTGACTAAGAAATAGCAGTTATACTATTTGTCTGTAAAGCCCAATTGTCCTTTAAGTCTTCAAGACTCAGGATCCTTGTTAATCACCAAATGACAGATTAGGAATAATTATTCCTTAGGAAGCTGTTCTGAACAGCTGGCTGGGTACGGCATTAATTGCTGCACTCCTGCAGGTTCTGGGCTAGTAGATTTTTTATCTGCTGTAAAAATCAAAGACAAGACTAGGTACATTTGGTTTAATGGTTGAACTGTCACAAAAAAGGCAGCAGGCACAAAATGGATTTAAATAGGCTACAATTTTATCAACATGGAAAAGTGAATAATTAGGTCTTAAATATAGCACCCCATTGTCAACAGATACTCAGGGCGCTTTACAAAACTCACTTAATCTCACTCAAACTCAGCATTCTTGGCACTCTCATTAATTAATAAAATTACTTTAAAGTAGTACAATACAGAAACCTGTCCAATTTCACACACACACACACCCAAAAAAATCATACAAAAGAGGCATGTGGGTTTTGCCTCAGAAGGGTGCAAATTAATTATTTTATTTTATTTGTGATTTCAGTGAGTTCCCAGTTAAATTTATCACTTTGTTGTAAATTTTTCTTCTGACCACCAAAATATCTACTGAGACTTCCTGACCTGGATTGTTCTGGGGAAGGTGATATATGAAGGATCTTCTCCTATGCTTTAAATGACATGTAGAAAGGCAGGGAGCTTGCCTATAAAGCCCTCAGTGTGAGTGAGTTGATTGGCTTTGCTTTCAAGGTAAGTCTCTGCTTTTGTCTTAAAAATAAAAAGCAAGAGAGAGGAAGAAATCTTTTTATGCTGACCTCTGATATATATATTTTTCAAAAGCTTTACTTTAATATGAAGGAACAGCTACCAGGTACATGACAGCCAATCCCCTGAGCTCCCCAGGACAACGGAAACAAGAACTTCAGGGGAAATCTGCAAAATGCTGACTGATAGGGAGATGATTTTAAGAATGAAAGAGAATGGACTATGTTGGAGAGTGTATATTAATGCTAAAGTTTTGGAGTTTCATTTCTGTATTTGTCCTCTTAAGTTTGTTTAACAGTCTAGTGATTTGTATACTTTTAGTGTTACATATTTTAGTGAAAATAAAATAGAAATCTCTTTTCTATCAAAGTCATCACATACTTGATGTCTCCTTTCTGAGCATAAACAGCAACCCTTTAGAAGTGGTTTGCCAGTTTAACCACATGTCCCAGATCACTTTGTTCCTTCCATAGCTCTTGGAATAAGTAATCCTGCACTGTGCTGGGTTAAATTACGTGAGCAGATACACTATGGGCTGGTCGGTGCCATCTACATTGTGGGCAACCCACCCAGCCAACTATGGAGGATTGATATGAAAGTTGTCAGCCTCCATAATTGTCAGCTCAGGCTGTTTTGGTCAGGCATCCTGAGATGGTGCCAGGCTTTTTGACCTAGGTAGATTGAACTAGCAATTTGTGATTTGTGAGACACAAATTGACTGATTTGTGTATGAAGTAGGCTATGGTGACATTTTTACTCTACAGCCCAATCCAATGCCTCATCCAGTGCAGATATAGCATTCAACCAGAAGGTGTGGCCTTCTGAAAGACTGGCCCAAATTGAGAATGAGGCATTCCAGGTGGTCGGTTGGGTTGCTCCTACTAGCACAGTGCAGACATAGCAAAAATAACCAAGTGGTTGAAAATACTGCAGTGGGCTGATGGAGATACGAGGTCCCAACCTGTGATCCTTCAGATGGTTCTTTATAAGTGCTGCAACTTGGGATTCACAGCTTCTGTGAACCTGAAATCAGACTAAACAACTCCTGAACTGCTTACTGCTGCTAATCCACCCTACTGGAGTTGCAGAGTACCTTTGTAATGATTGTCTAGAGCCGTCGCCAAGAAGAATTTACTGTTCCACTGGCTACAGTGCACATTAATAATTCAAATATATAGGACAATATATCAGAGATATTTAAAATAGTGCAAACTTGCCACATTTTTATGCTACTTCAAAATTGATGTAGGGAGAAATGTTTTAAATACACTCAAAACCTGATATATATTTAATGACCACTGAACTTTGTCATAACATCCATTTTTAATTATCAAGAACATTCACTAAGTTGCTAATATTTCTTAAGCAGTTTTTTCATTTTGTCGAAGTGTGAAGTTATAGGCAACGTTTGAAATTAGAGGCATGCCCTTACTTCTTCAAAATATCACATTTCAGGTGTCAAAATTATTTAACAGTCTCTCCAAATAAATATTAGTGCGGGAATAATGAAGATACAAAAATGGGAACAGAGAATAATATAATTGTACCTCAGTATATATACTGTATCTCAATTAAACTGTTTAAATTGGAAATTACATAGATTGAGTAACCAACATAAATTAAGAAGAAAGCCTGTGCTGGTCTTGCACCCCAATAAAATTAAAAGAACCCCATGGCAAATATATATATCCATTGACTTACGTTGGGTCGATCTACCTGTCTGGAAGCTTCATTGACTTTCATTATGCTTGAATGAGCTGTCTGATAATTACATTAACTTAAATGGAGAATTGGTCCCCCAATACACATAAATGGAGAAAAGGAATCTGCACAGCCACCCCAGAAGAGATCTATCATGGTGCAATGCCAGAACACATAAATGCTGGACCTGAACCCTGCAGCATTCAGATGCCAACCAAGAAACCTTCAGCACTGAACATGCACACCCAGACAATAGCTTTTCACATACTGCAGTGATAAGCACAAAGATTCCATGAAAGATGCCAACCTTCCAACACATGCACATATATATGAGGAGTTTGATGGCCTAGTAGGAATAGTAGGAAAAATATAGTCTATCTCTGATGATATCTAAAAAAGAATGAAGGTGGAAGTCACAACAAACACTAACAAATAGACTAAACAAACAATCTGCATCCCACTCAAAAGCCATCAAAGTGCACTTAACTCAATTCAGAATTAAATTTTGTTCAAAGATCAATAAAACACCTTCAACACTGTAGCAATGTAAATGGGAAAATGTCTGTTGTAGGAAGAAAAGGTTTGAGAATGCTGCAGGGTTACCCTCTGACTTCCGAGTTTCAGCTAGAAACTACACCAGTGATCGACTCCATTCTACTGACTTATATTGAGAGGTCATTTTCACTGGACAGTCATCCTAATGCAGGTCAACGGAGGTTTGTTTTCCTCCATTGTTTCACATTGAAAGGCCAATTCCCTGTTTAAGTGAATGTAATTGTCAGGTGAGCTGTTCAACCCAACGCAAGACAATGGAGGTTTTGACAGGAATCCAAGCTATAGAAAATCACAGTGTGGAGTGTGTGTGTGTGTGTGTACTTCCAGGCACATCAAAATTTCTGAACTTCGTAAGAGTGAAACTGCAGTGTCAGAAAGTGTACTGATGGAGGTATAAATGTACATAAATGAGTTGTCCTGATTACATTGTCATTTGGGGATTTGAAGAATCTTTCTTGGAACTTAGAGGAATGAGAGGGAGGCATATGATCTTGCAGAGAAGAGGTGAGCAGGTTGTCACCAGGAAGTGGGAGACATTTTAGGTAGAAACTTCCCATATACAGGCAGTGGCTTTGAGCAGTCACATATTATCCAAGCTACTTATCTGTGGATTTCAAAGGAGCCATTTCATGCAGTTCTTTAAAATCCTTCAGCCTGAGTGCCTTTAGCAGAAACATTCAAGGAGTACTTAGAACACCTCTGTTTGCCATGCAAGTGAATCCCCAGTTATATAACCGAAACAACATTAATGTGTAAGGTTATTGAGTGATAGTGGTACAGATTTCCACATGAAGTTCTCCCCATCACACTCCCTAAGCTATTCCTCACTTTAGCTATCGTTACTGTCAATTCTCAATTTAAACAATGAATTGGTTAAATCAAACAGGGGTGTTTATAAAATCTGAATTTGAACTGAACACCCTGGCTATTTGAAAACAAAGTTCTAATTCAAACTGAGGAAACAAATTGAATCCACCCTGTATGATCGAGATTTGAAGGTGTTTGAGGGTCTTTAAACTGACCACACTGCTGTTAAAAGAAAAATGAATCCAAACTAAACCAATCTCTGTTTGGTTCAATTTGAACTGTACACCAAAAAGAAAATTGTGTGCATCTCTAGGGGGTAGTTTAAAATTCTTCCTTCATTACTCCCAATGGACAAAACACTCAAAAATTCAAAACTGAATATTTCACAAACAACCACATTTCAGTAAAACATCCAGAACATTTCTAAATATTTTGTTTTGATCTGGATAAAAACACAACAAAAATTGCTTCCTGCATACCCCTAGTATTTCTTCTAGTTACCTTCTTCTAACATCACCATCTTCATTGCTTCAGCACCTCACTGCTTCCTCTTTGCTCCAAAATACAGCCTCCCGTTAGTTCTTGTCAAAGGTTAGTTCATGAGATGGTTCTGTGTGTTGTTGGTCCAGATCCTCTTGGGGAGTATTTGGCTCTTTCCATCACTCCAGGATTAAAAGCTCATCCTGTATGAATCCACACTGGGCTATTATTGCATTCACTCTCTGCCAAAAACTGGGCATTTGCAATTATCCACTTCTGAAAGCAAATTAGAAAGTTTTGTATTTTTTTTCCACATTCTTCACTGGCAGCTGATTTTTAATTAAGAAGCTCCATTTTTGAGTTGAGAAAGTTTGCCAAAAATATTTCCTCTGCTTGGGAAAGAATACTTTAACCAACCCCCCTCTTTCTCTCTCTCTCTTTTTTTAACCACTGGTGAGCAAGCTGCAAAATTCACTCTTTTGCTACTCAGCTACTCAATGTAGTATGCAAAACAGGTTTTTGCTGAAACTTCTTTTGCTATCCATTCTTTAAGCAAGCTTTGCCTTTTGCCCATGTCTTAGCTACTGGAGGACTCTCCAGAGCAGAAATGGCAGTAAGTTAGCTAAGCTTTTCACCTGTTTTCCCAAAGTAAAGGTGAATTTTGCTGACCCAGCCACTCTGAGAATCAGTTATTCCATTCTATAAGAAATGTGACTCCTGGATAACTCTGTAAGATCATGATCACACTGGGCTGAACTAGGTCATTCTGTTAAGAAACTGAACTGAAGCCGTCCTAATCCTGTTCACACCCAATCCCCAGCAATCAGTCTTCAGATCATCCTTAATTTGGGCTGCTATGCTCACACCTTTTATGTCATCTCCCCAAGTCTCCTTTATATGACTCTTTAGTTCTCTCCCTCTACCAACACCACCTGAATAAAAGGATAAAGTTCTGTCATTCAATGCTCCAAAATCAGTAGTGGCAATGGGGTGTGTTTGGAGTTGTATAGTGTTGATGGCAGACTCGATGCTAACACAGGGTACTGTTGCGGTGAGGGGATTATGCCTCCAAACGGAAGCAGCCAAGGCATATACCAGCCTGCATGCACCTCTGGCTCCACAGTCATTTCGGTAGGAAAAAGGATAGGCTGTAATCTGCCCTTTTCCCTAAAGCTGTTGAAGAACTTTCACTTCTCAGTCCCTTTCACTGCAACAAAACCTTGTATCCCTTGAATATTGCTGAAGGAAAATGGATGCTACATTGTCCTTAGAATTGTGTCATTTCTACTCTTGCTCCACACTTTCCCTCTCCACCTCCCAACAGTGCTTTCTGGCCATTTATTTTTCAACCCCCTCCATGTTTTTCAGAAAAACACATTATCAATCTAGCACAAAATAGATTTACATTTTAAAAAAATGATGGACAGAGTCCACAAGGTTGCAACTGGAACAAAGAGGAATTGGGGGCAGGATGGGACCATCCTAGGCATGGTGACAAGCAAAGTGCAAACTGTTTGACAAGCAAAGAAGAAACTACCCCCATGATGAAGCTTTCTGCCAAGCCTCCCTCCCTTGCAAATATGAAGGGATGCAAGGAAGGAGGATTGTGTGTGTCACCCATGACCAGGCATTGGGTGGGAGGGAAGGCTGGATCCACCCCTCTCAAGGTGGTTCAGCCCCCTCTAGCCCAGTTCTGTGCTCACACAGGGTAAGAGAAAAGAGACTGGCTCCCCAGGACAGCTTGAGTTCTCTGTAAAAGTGGGCTCCAGAGAAGTCAGTTGGAGGAGGAACAGCCCACAAGACAATTCAAGGGGGGGGGGAATCTGAACAAAGTGACAAGAAGATGGTCAGAAGATGCCTTGGACTATATGTGTGATCATGGTCTAAGAAGGTGTTTACCCATTGATTGGCTTTTGTTTTGCATGAGATATCCCATTGTCGGAATGCCTGTCAGCCATCATCCTCTCATCTGCATAGCCAGAGGTACCAGAAGCCAGCTGGTTGAGCAAGGTAACTATCATCTTTGGCAGTTAGTAGCTGGTTGTTAATGTCAGAAGAGCAAGCAAATATAGTCAAGAGTTGCAACTAGAGGCATATTCTCAACAGAAGTTGCACTACAGCTTTTACTGCACGTGTGCTATAGTTGAACTCTTGTTTATTAATATGCAGTTGTTTAAGGACAGATCTGACTGTTAACATGGAACAAAGGGATGAAAGAGACATGGATCTATCCTGACTGTGGAAAAGGAAACCTGACTAATAGTTATCACATGGAAATCTAACCCTCTGCCATGATGAAATCTTGAGAGCAGGGATTTTGCTCAGAAACCTTCAGTCCATTAAAGTAATCCAGTATCATCCAGCATTCCTGCAGATGTTTACAGAGTGTACAGTACACATAAAGCCTGATTCAGACAAAATTAAATAGGTGCCAGGAAGCATCTGATATCTTTTTACATTTTAATCAGAATGGTACCATCTCAGACTAGGGTGTTGACTAGCACTTGCACTTACAAGCAGTAGTCACTGACAGCCTACCCCCAACACAATTGATCATTCACCTATGCTCGATTGCCGGGCTGCTCCTCTGCAGGGCACTGCCTTCTTGAGTGTGGTGCCCTGAATGACCGTGCATGCACCAGTGCTGTCCCTATAATGGCACTGATGGTTGGCACAGTCATAGCTGCAGTCTCATCAGGGGGTCATGGGAGCTGCCAGTGCACTTGCACACTGCCAGTGGCCTCCCCAGCCAGCAGAGGTATGACTGGTCACCAGCTGGATGATTCAAGGTAGGTTCAGGTCACATGTGGCAAGAGTTGGTGAGCTGTACACCACAGCTAGTTCATGATAGGTGGAAATCTGGGAAGGCAGGGGACTCTTGTAGGCTATAAGTGCCTCCTACAAGGGCAAGGGCACTTGCCCAGATGTTCACCTATCATGAACTAGGGGCTGAAGTGTGAATCAGCCCCAGATCCCAGGTCCTGCTTTTGTCTTTGGCAAGTCAGACATGTTAAAGATTAATGGCTCTTCTTGGTTGTCTTATGTAAATCTGTTCTGCCTTTCCTGGCAGGCAACAGAAGTGGGACAAAGAGAAAAAAAATGCAATACCTGTCTCCTTTTAAAATTACACTTCTTGGATTAGGTCTTTTGTGTTAAGTCTGGTCCTCTCTGGTTAAATCCTCATACCCTACAATATCCCACGCTCAATGAGCAGCTCCATCTGTTTTGTAGGACTACATCTAGCACAGTCTTCTTTGGCCCTGGTGGGGCTTCCCCCAACCTCTACCTGCCTCTTAAACAATTTTGAGTCTTGATAGAGGCTACGGGAAGCCCCAGCAGGCCTGAAATCACACTTGGCTACATCATGACATCATCAGTTGTGCCAATGTGGTTGCAGTAAGCCACACACACACACACACACACACACACACACACACACACACACACACACACACACACACAGGCACCAGGTGCCGAAAAAGACCAGGATAGGCAGCCAGGGACAAGATAAGCTGAAATAAGGCCAGGTTTGCTAACTGTTTTGTGTAAGATGGCATAGCCATGGCCACCTTGCTCTTCGTGAAACAGTAAAAAATGACATTTTTCATTGCTTTTATAATCCATATTCACACAGAATGTCTTTCTGTTTAAAATGGGACAAGAATAATTCTTCACTAGTTGCTCTGGATTTTGTGCCTATCTTTTTTGTCTTTTTTATTTTTTAATAAAAAGCTTGGCTCTGCTGGGTGCAGTTACTTTTCGTTCATGACTAGAGTTTGAACAAGTTGCCCCAGGGAGTCGTTGTGGAAGCAGTTGCAATGTTTATTATCAGTACAGGCAGCTTTTCTTATTCTGTTAGCAACAATCCATTACGCCCCCTTTGATTAGTCACTATTCCACATTCCCTCTTTTTATCAGAACTGGAAAGCCTACCTTTATTTTTTTTCAGAAGAGGAAGAAATGTAGAAGTACAGTAAGAGCTTTGGAGTCTTCTCAATCCAAGTGTATATAACTGGGATGAATGAAGAAATAATCTTCCAGCATTTTCTCCCTCCAATAGGATCTGTCCTATTTAATGAGGTAGCGCCAAACAGCAAGCTCCTCTGAGGGCAAATCTCCAAGACCATGTAATCCCTTGGCAAATTATCCACAAGCATTTCTACAGTTCAAGCAAGTTTCTAAATGGGGGCAGGAGAGGGTTTTGCTTATTTGTGTGTAAACTTCCAAAGTTTGGTTTCAGTTTTTAAACATTTTACTTGAAAATTGGAAACCTCCACAAATTTCAGGATTGTCCTGCTAGGTGCCAATCATTCCATGCCTCCCTTTCTTTGCATGCATTGCTGTAACTTTCTCAGATTCAAGCTTTTAAAAAAAATAAAAATAAAAAGTCAAATCAAATGTATTTTAAAAACTTCAAGGTGGCTATGTAAGTGATGATACAAATTGCAAATAAGCAGAAACCTTTTTCCAATTTCTGTGGATTGTATAAAGGTCAAGTGTCAGGTAAGTGAATATGAGCAAGTTTTTCACTGTGTTTAGAATATGTATGAAGAGAATGTTTGTCAAATGCTATCTGTTTTGGGATTGTGCTGATGATGTAGGATGAGTTGTGAACTGTACTGTTGGTGATGTCATCACAGGAGAACACCAACACGAATTTAGGGACGGGCAAAAAATATTTGTCAGCTTCGAAATTTGTACGAATTTCAAAGCTTCAGATGTTCTCAGTCGAATTGAATATTGGCTATATTCAATTACTGACATTTGCACACAAAGCAAATGCTTTTCTGCATTCATTGGAAGCTTTGTTATATTCTTGAAGGATTCAGAACAGATATGGAAGTGTGCCTGGCAGCAGGGATTTGAAGCAAATTTGAAGAGCATTTAAAGAGTATTTGAAGCGAATTTGAATCCTAGCACATTCAAAGTGGCTTTGTTTACATGAATGCAAATTTCCGGTTCAATGCGAAGTGAACAAGGGAAAAAAGCATGCTCATCCCTACATGAACACAATTGAGTTTGCATCCACGTGCAGTTGAAAAAAAATTCAAAGCAGCTTAGAGGTGGTAGTTGCCTTTACAGTGGATTACAGGTGGGAGGGACATTTGCTACCACTGTCATGTGGCCAACATGGAATAGAGAAAATGAAGGAGCATCTTGATAAGCATAGATAGTCTTCCTCCCTATAACTGAATCTGAAGGCAGGGATTCCTACCTATGGTCTTACTGGTGGTGGGGCAGCAGAAGTCATGCCAACAGCACAGTGCTATTTTTAAAAGGAGTACTATAACAGTAGTGGTCCTCTTAATTTGGAGGGCTAACAGCACTATGATGGTAGCAATTTTCTCCCTTGCTGTGCAGACATTGCCTGTTCTCCAGTCAAAGGTTCTCACCTTCATCCTTTCCCCTCCTAGTTTTCCTTCTCTCTTGAACTGTGTCTATTAGAATGTAAGCAAGGACTTGTTTTATGTCTTATATTTTGTAAGCTGCTCTGACAGTAGGATAAAATTGCAGTAGATAAATGAATGAACCTGGGAATTTAATTTGCCAACTACAGGTTAAATGCAATTAAAATTAATAGGACAAGCCACAATAATTAAAGCTAGAAGACAAATGGATTTGTTTCTGAATTATCTCTTGAGGCTTACTGAATATTTGATATCTATACACTTATCTGGCATTATACAAATTTAATTTGTTCTGTGAAAACTGCTTGTAAAATGAACTCTTATAGCAACTTCCCATTTCCATTGCTTATCCTTCCAGTAGAGTCTCTCATATGGTCTGGATGATGGATTTCTATTGGTGAGTTTCCATTGCCTTAAGCCTCTGTCTCCTATCATTCTCCCTCCCTCTCTCTCCCTTTTAATCAGCTTATTCAAAGAAAAATGGGTAGAAATTGGTACTTATTTTTCTATTGCGGCCAGCACCTATAAAAACACCCAAGATCATTTGTCAGGCTTTTCTAAAGTCCACTGGAATATGGTAAATTTGCCTTTGGCTGTGTTCAGACATAACAAAAGGGCTGTGTCAGAGAAATAGTGTAAGGCCCTTATGTTCCTAATTCTTCTTCTGAAAACAAGTTGCACCACCTAGGCCTTTTCAGCTTTGAAAGGTGGCATTTAAGAGGTAACCTGGCTGAAGTATATAAAATCATGCACAGTGTAGAAAAGGCGGGTAGAGGGGAAAAATCTTTTCTCAATCCCATGTTAGAAACAGGAATACTATTTAAAGTAGATGGTTAGGACAGTTAGGATAGACAAGGGAAGTTTGGGTCGTATGTAGGCTTTCATGGCCAGATTCAGTCTCATTTGTACTCACAAATGAGAGCAAGAGCTTATTTAGATCTATATCTATTTGAGATGGATCTTGCTAGAGACTGCTAGATACTGCAGCGATATCTGAAAGCTTAGGTTCCCAAAAGAACCTGGAACATGTCATAACTGCCCCCCAAAATGACAAGGGGAGTTTCTTTTTCACCAGATTATCATCAGTCTGTGGAATTTACATAGGTGGTGACAGCAACTAGCCTGAATGGCTTTTAAGAAAGGATTAGATAAATTCATGGAGGTCAGGTGTATCAATGGCTACTAGAATAGATGCCTAGATAGATACTGTCTCCAGCCTGGGGAGACAGGTGGGATGCCCCTCAAGCCCATTTGCAGAAAACTTAGAGTAGGTGAAGGTTTTGCCTGTGGTGGGTCACTATGTAAGACAATGCTGGACTAGATCCAGCAGGGCTTCACTTATGTTCTTATCCTCTTTAATCCACCTTTTCTAGCACAGAATGTTCATGAGAGGGAGGAGGATCAGACCAGTGTATGAACAATCCTTCCTCATCTCTCAGCCCTCATAGAATGCAAGATTTGGCCTTAAAGTGTCATCTTGGCTAGAACATGTCACAAAAAGCCCCTAGGCTTCTTTAAGTATTAATAACAAGGTATAATATTTGCAAATAAAGGAGCATTTATCATACTTGCTATGATTCACAAGATATAGCAGTCTTTCTTCTTGGGCTACCATGCATTGTTATCAGTTACATGCAGGCAGCTGGCAATAATCCAGACTTCAGCAAAGAGTCCATAGTTACTGCTTCTGTTTATATATTTAAAGATGTGAAAGACAGTTGTTGAGGAATCAATTCTAATGCTGTCTCTGAAAGTCAGATGAACTGGACAGGAAAGCAAATTGATTTGGGCACCAGTAATTACTTAAGAACTCATTAAACTCTTGCTAGAATCACTTAATAAACCAGACATGAAGAAATATCTGAAAGCTGTTGATGAATGAGGCCAGTGGTGAATTTCCTTGTTCTTTCTCCATCAGAGAGACACTTTCTTTATGAAAGCATCTTTGGCGAATTAGAGTTCTTCCATGCTTAGGTTTCAAGTTATTTTCCATATATTATTTTCCATATATCTTGCATTACTAGAGAATATGCACTAATGCCTTCCATAATCACTGACCATCCCAGGTAGGCTTGATGGAACAAGGAGTACAACATCCAGATGGTTGTAGGATCTCACCCTTGTAATTTTTTTCTGGTATGTTTTCTTATCAGCCTCTTACATATGCTGCAGATATAGGCACAGAAAAAGGATATCTAAGATGTATCTAGTTCTCTTGCAATGGAGATAGAATTTGAAGCCAAGACTAGCAAATGCTTGTCATATGTATGCAGCATCTGAAATTCTTAAGCTGAGGCCACTAGTATGCATGATTTCTGCAGTGTGCTCAAGATCTATATTATTTGTGTGCCACGTTGCATCCTTTCTGTAAAAAGGATTAGAAAAAAAATTACAATGAATAAATTCTCAAAGAATTATACAGTACTTTTGTCTATACCTTTATTGTATCAAGATATTCTGGAGATAGAATGTGGCTGTCATGGTCCTAAGTCTTCTCTACCTTTTCCATCACATACTTCAAGGAGAGTGTGGAGGGGTAGATCTCTGGTGTGTGAACAATCCAATCTATAAGCTGTCTTTAAGCCATCTCAGAAGCCCCTGTGTCTGATCACAGCCTGAGAAATTCTTCCGGGGAACTCCAAATTAAATATTTATATTTCAGCACTTCACAGAGTACAGCCATTAAGTCTGTGGAGCTCTGGCTACAATGTTTGATATTCTCTGTTTGTGTTTTGATTCAGTGAAGATCAAAATGAAATTTATCGAGATCCTTCACCCCATCCCAATACATGGGCAAAAAAAGAAGATTCTCTTGACCCAGCTGGGAGGCAGTTAAATACTCATACCTTATGTTTGTTAAAGGATTCAGCTTCTTCAGCTGCTCACATATGAATCAAAGGATGATGTAGGCAAAATGACAATTATATAATACTGAGGACAGAACATTCACAAGGGTGGACTTTTCTGTAGCAGGGGAAACAATGCCTAAAGTTATTTTCCTTTATTTTTTTGTAATTTATGGCTGAGCTGCCTCAAGTATTAGTGGGAGTTCTGCTTTCAACACAGATTGAATCTGCCCACTCATGCATTGTGCAGGGATGACAACAAATTATACCATATTACCACTTTAACTTCTGTGTTAGAGAGACTTTTCTTGCAACATCACTTCAGCTTGGATTATGTTACCATAGTCCGTATTGAGTTAAATGTATGGATGATGTGGCATATCAGAGGACCAGTGCACAGATCCTAGACCTAGGCACTATATATTATCTTTAGGATTTCCTCCTGCCATACAGACTTACATATCTATTAAGATCTTCAGGGGAGCCCTCCTAGCAATGTCATCTCTATAGGAATTTCATGAGACTACCACCAGGAATATTCACAATGGTGATCTTGCTGTTACGGAACAACCTTCATAATGAAACAACCAAGTATCTACTGCTTATTCTCCTCACACAGGCCTTTGGAGAGTGAGGGGGCCCTCTATTCTTATAGTTTCTTTAGATACTTTTGTAATCAGAGATTTGTATTTTTATAGTACTTTTATTTTTACTTTTCTATCTTGTTTACCTATTTTATTGTTCATTGTCCTGAGACTATGGCAATAAAGTGATATAATAATCCAATCAAATGAATGAATGAATGAATGAATAAACAAAGCTTAGATGAGCATCACAATAAAATCAGCCAGAGCAGTAGTATTGTTCGCAGCTCTATGAAAATGTAAATATCCTGCCAGTTATGTGATTTAAATAGGATGTGCACAAATGTTCTAAACATTCAAAATTTGATCAAATGTGATCAAATGTGAACATTCAAATTTGAACAGAATGTCTTCACATTCAAATTGAAACATTCGAAGGAATTTTGAATGTTCCAAAACATTCATTCTAATGACTCAAATCATTCAAATGTACAAATATCATACGTATCTCTACACATTTGTGCTTATAATACAGAATGAAAATGGGATCCATATGGGATAAAACAGGATGCATACTAAATGTATACAGATACGTATAACATATATGAATGTTGTTGACATTCGTATCTTCAAATTCAAATCTAACATTCAAGTGAAAAAATTGGAATGTATTGGATTCCAATGGTTTTTGTTGCATTCAGATTCTAAACATTTGAATCAAATCAAATGTTTTGACATTTGTTTCAATTCAATTTCAATTGCAAAAAAAAAATTGTGCACATCCCTAGATTTAAATATTTGTTTTGAATATCTAAAGTAATACCTTTTACCATATAGACCTGTCTGCATCCTAAGATCTTCCGGTGAGGGCTTCATCTTCCGGTGAGGGCCTTCAGTAGTTAGGGGGATGGGCATGCATGAGAGGTCATTCTTTGTTTTAGCAGCCAGGTTATAGAAGAATAATCTCCCCTTTGAGGGGTGTCAGGCACCCTCATTTTATGTGTTCAGATAACTGGTGAAGCCTCTGGCCTTCTGAGGGAACAGCATCTTCTCCCCATTTTTTTTATCTATGTTTTTTATGATTTTATTGTGACCCACCCTGAAACCTTTGGATTTAGCATGGGATGGACAGACGGACAGACAGATGGAAGGAAGGAGAAGAAAGAAAGAAAGAAAGAAAGAAAGAAAGAAAGAAAGAAAGAAAGAAAGAAAGAAAGAAAGAAAGAAAGAAAGAAAGAAAGAAAGAAAGAAAGAAAGAAAGAAAGAGTATAAATACCTGATTGTATCTTTGTATATATTTCATAGTTCCCTACTTTTATTACTCTGCTGTTTCTGCATGTTGAGAAAATGAAGAAACGCTTGTAAGTGAAACTTTTAACAATAACTGCTGTGTTTTGTAAATACCTAGCATGAAAATGTGGTACCAATAATATTTATAAAACATCACCCCACCAGTGGAGATTTATGCAAAAGAAGGAGAGAATCACAGCTCCCAAAGACTGAAGATAAGAGGGGAAAGAAAAATGAGTAGATGAGATCAGGGGAGGGATGGAGATTGATTCCCAAATGGATTCCTACAAGCAGGAGATAAAAAGGAAAAGAAACACACTAGGAAATATCTTCAAAGTTTTGGCCAGGAGGCATAGAGGCATCCACTGAGAAAACATCAGCTGACCCACAAAGAGGGATGATACATGTTTCATGAGCTTCCATATCTTCTAGATTATTCTAACCTTCAAGTATCTCTGATTGAAATTTTGTATTACTCTTGGGCTGTGGTCACACTTAAGGTTTAATCCAGCTTCAGTTCACTTTCAGAGTGAGAGAATACATCCATGTCCCTTCACCCACCCTACCGCCCCCTTATCCCTTCATGATGAAGCAAATATTGTACATAGAAGAAACTATTCATATGTATACTATTGATAATGTAGAAAGAAAATTACTGGTCGTTTTGCTGATGTGGTCTCTCACTCTCAAGGTGGACTGAAGCAGGATTAAACGTTAGGTGTGATCACAGCCTTGGTTTAATCAAACAATATATAGGAATCATAAATGGAAAGGCTAGGACCAGGAGTACCTCCATATCAATATTAAATAGGTACAAAGTGGACTAGCATCTCACTCACAGCAGTGGCCTGTTAGGAACTGAAGTAAAGAAGAGGAAGATGCATATAGAACTCTTCAAAGATATCATTATCAACAGCCATAGGAACGTTGTAGCAATGGCCCCAGAGGTGGGCTGTTAGGACCAGAAACATCACTTTGGATGGCAAACAAGGCAGGTCACATGAGTGGTGGTAGTGCTACCAGAAAAGAAGAGTGAATGCTGTTAAACCACTTACTCCACTTCCTGTCTTCAGTGCCCTCAAGAATCCTTATGGGCAGGATAACAGCTGGATTCCTGTGGGTTCCAATGGACCGCACTTTTGATATGCCAAAAAGAAGCACTGTCAAGGAGATGCTGTGCTGAGAAGCTGCATTCCGACTCTCTGAAGATCTTATTCCAATTATCCCAAGGTAACAAAAAATAGGCATAAAAATAAAAATAAAATAAAAATGTAACTATGAATATGCCATTCAATCTGGACTAAGGTGTTATGAGTGTTGTGACACGCCCCTCTTTGTCTCAGACAGAGACAGGAGTGATCAGGAAATAGGAGACCAAGGCTAGCAGCTGAGCTGGCATTGCCAGGTCCCAGCAACCTTGAGGCTTTGAGTGTCCTCCCTTTACCAGGGCCAGACCAACTTTGAATGATATAGTTGTGGAAGGTCCTATGTTTGATCATCCCACTCAGGTCCTTTTTGCATTATGCAAGCTGCTCTGATCCATTAGTGTGTGTCTGTAGGCACAGGCCATGTTAGAAGTTGCTAGCATTAGCCCACTCCATAGGTTGCCTATATTTGGACAGCCTGTCTTTGTCCAGCTGTAGCTGCTGGCTTCAAGGTCAGAAAAAAGCTTCCAAAGGTTCACTGTTGCTCCAGTGATGCTTCCTAGTATGTCACCAGAAAGGTCTCTCAAAGCATTTCAACCTATCTTTGCACCCTTCATAGTCCAAAATGTGAAGTCCGGTCTAGACTCCTTAAAGAGGTCCACTGCTTCATTCCATGTGGATGAACTGTTCTAAAGGGAAGGGAATGGCTTTCCTAATCCACAGGAGATGCAGAAGGGTGTGTCTTGGATCAGAATATATCCTGATCAACACCCAGTGCAGAAAAGACATCAGGGGACAATCTCACCTCAGGAAAGGAACAGGCAACACTGGTTCAACCAGAGGGAATACTACCAGAGAAGTTAAAGGCTGGCTAAAAGACCCAAACTTCTTAAGATGTCCTATTTTTATCCATGGATCTTGACTTTGTCTTAGGCTCACTCTGAATATTTTCCCCTCTCAATTTGACACTTCATATACCTCTTCACAGACAAGCTAGCTCTGAGTGAATAATTTTGCCTGACAGGGCAACTAAATTAGTTTACAACCTGTTGCCAGAGCAACATGACAGTTGCTTCCTTGTGGTGTCATTTACCACCACCACATTATAAGAATTAGAATATACCAGAGTCGATGTGGAAGATGTCTTTCAAGTGGAGCTTTACTGCCATCTTATCACAGCCTAGCCAGAAGAGGTGATCACATATAATCACTTCATATTTATCAGAACATGGTATAAAATTTTCCCTTGCCTTCTGCTTTATGTCCAGGGAATAAAATGAGGCCATGATTATCATAAACCAAAATGATTATGAAAATTCAAATCTCCAAGAGAGACAGTAAATGTTGCCCTGACACCACATACATTTACACTCTTCTAGGGCATCCAACATTTATCTGGAACTGTGGAGGCTGAGACTTTTATTCACCTCACCAACCAATTTTGAAAGAGCACAGACATCACTAGAAGAGGAGACCAGAAGTTCTGGGATTTTTTTAAATCTCCGGGAGAGGTACAGCAATAAGAAAGGGAGTCATGTTTTCCTAGGAAATCAGGCACTATGCATAGAAAACCACATCATCATATATGGACATAGTTTGTCTAGAACAGTGGGGCTTGGAGAACTAAGTCCTTCCTTCATAGGGCCAGCATTAATCTAATAGCTTAATAAAGATCTTTGATGACTCATTCTTGGGAGGTAGGAGATAGGCAATGCAAAGCTTTGAATCACTGAAAGAAAAATGCTGAAGTGTCTCCGTGAATTTACATTTTATCATCAGTTTCACTGTAGCAATTGCAAATGTGCCCAGGTTTTCCCCACCCGCTTCTCTAG
>MTQE01003428.1:14850141-14861124 GCA_014337955.1 Aspidoscelis marmoratus | reverse complement strand
CAGGTTTCCCAGAGCCAAGGATTCAGGTTGCTTATCCGGAAAGCGACATTTCACTAAGAGGATGTAGGGGCATGGCAAACAAGCACACATATTCTAGTAGTATGAAGTTGGTACTCAAATAATTATTCCTATATTTTTGTTGTTATGTATCTTGCCTGTCTGCCTGGCTAGGTTCCCTTCAAATCATCCTCCACCCTCAAAGATTGCCCATTTCCATATGAAAACAACTGAGGCTAAGGGAGAGAGTAACCACTGGGGTCCTGATGGAGACCCCAAGAAGCTAGAGGAAGTCAAGACCAGACTGCCTGACCCCACCAGCTGGGAGAGCCAGGTCAGAGAAGCAGGTTCCTAAGCGTGGACCATGGGGCTTTCTAGAAAAGGGAAAGCCCCAACATTCACCCCCAGACTGTTTTCTGCCACTCTTTCCCCAGGCCACTCTGCCCCATTCCTGACTCCTGGTTCTTCCTCTGTGCTTGGCTTGGCTTGGGATTCAGAATTAGAGATGTGCACAAATGGGATTTTTTGTATTCAATTCGTATCAAATCAAATATAAGAAAATTTGTATTCATTTGAATAGATCCCCTTAGAATGTGATAGGATTCTATTCAATATGAATGTATTGTACAAATTAGTTCGAATATCTGATACAAATGCGTATGTGTCCGATACGTATCGTGTAACATATTTGTTCTGAAAGCATCAAATCTGCCCTGAATCCACTTTGAATCCACTCTCAAACTATGTTGAATTCACTCTGGATCCATTGCAGATGTGACTAGTGCAGCTGCTTTCCCACCTCTCTGTTTCACAAATGTTCCGAAGCTTCATACAAATGTTCCAAAACACTTGTATTCATTCGAATGTCAATGTACAAATGTTGTAATATTTGATTCATATATATGAATGTCCAAATTCATACAAATTCATATGAATACACCCCCCTTGCCTGAGTGCGCAATCACCCAGGTAAGGGCTTGCTTTACCCCAAACGACCTCCTGACAGCTGCTCTGCAGTCAGCTGGGCATCTGTCAGGTGGGCATAGCAGCTGTCAAGAGCAGGAGGAGAGCTCCAGTAGATGATTAAAACAGATGCAAAAGGCACGTCTGTTTTAATCCTTTTAGCGTAGCTCTGTTTGTGCTCCTGGGGGCTCCTGACAGTTGCTCAGCTGACTGCAGGGCAGCTGTCAGGTGAGCATTTGGGGTAAATCAAGCCCTTACCTGGGCAATTAAGCACTCAGAGAAGGGGGGACAGTTGCAATCACAGCATTGGCAGCAGGGACAGTGAAACCCTGCCCACTAATGCTGCAATCATGACCTGGGAGTGTCCGCATGCCCTCAGGATAACCCGTTCTTGCCCCATAATTTGGGGTGAGAACAGTTATCGGGGGGGTACTTCAATTTGGAGGATTTTGTCCCTCATGTAGCCCAAATTAGGGCTTTGCATGGGGACTCTCGCAAGGCGAACTCACATTCCCCTCATGGTATCCTTATCATGGGGATTCCCAGTAAGAGCTTTCTAGGTAGTGGTAGCGGTAAAGAACAATACCAGGATAAGCAGTAATATTCTTCCCTCTTCAGGATTTTTTTATCCTCATTCTTTCATTGTGTTGTATTTGAATAAAAAGGAAGGAGGGAAGGAAAAGGTGGCAGCACTGGAGGTTGTCTTCAGAGCTAAAGAGCAAAACATATCTACCCATCTAACCAACCAAGTTGCCCCAAGGTGGAGGACAGGGAACACAGGTTAAATCCAACATGAATGATTCAATCAATGGTTCACTGGGCTTTAAAAGGGGCTCTTTTAATCAGGAAAAATGTGTTTTGTTTTGTTTTTTAAATAAACAGGTTCAATTGACTATTGAACCACTTAAGGGATCAGTTCAATTCAAAACAAACAAACAAAAATGTCCATTCACATTTCTAAGAGATAACAGAAGTGATCTGAAAAAATAAGATAGTCCAACAGATTTGGAAGGATACCAAGAGCTTTTCAAGGCAAATGTGTTATTTTCTTGTGTTCCTTCCCATCCCCTTCCCCCTCTAATCCCCAACCCCATCCTCTGCACCCTTCTGATTTGAATTTTCCTCTAGATGTGTAACCTTAAGACCCAGGAGCCAGGGATGGATGCACTATATGTGTAAGATTTATAAAAAGAAATAAGATGATGCTGCAACTGAGAATTGTATGTGCACGTGTGCATGCACCAGAAACACTTTGGCTTTGCATTTAAGTTTAAAAATATATCACTAGGGATAGTTCGTTGCTTTCAAAGTACCAATATTCCAAGAAAGCAGTAGTTCTCAAAAGCATGCTGCTGCATTTTTAATACAGTGCATAGGCAGTACAGGGACAGAAGAGAATGCATTGTAATTCATGGTTTTATTTGTTTTTCAAGGATATGCCTTTGTTAGTGGTTGCACACCATTCATTCTTTTGACTGCTATAGGCACAGTGCCCTATTGCCTAGGCTATTAAAGTAATGCAATTCAGTTTACTGAAAGGGAAGCTATACTGTGCAACCCAAGCAGATCTTGACAAAATATCAGGGTATATATGGCAACATCAGAAATGTCAGGAATGGGTAAATTAAAGCCAACAGTAAGGATCAAAGGTTTTATATATTTAAAATCTATTTATTACTTTCTGGAGAGTAGTTTGATCTGCTGTTATTTGATACAGTTATGCAATGATCCACTTTGTAGACATCTAGAAAACTAAGAAGCCCCCAGGTTGCAAAACACGTGATTCTGGATTGCTGTGTTGAAAGAAGCAGCACAAAACTACTCATGTGTTTTACTTTGTGTGTAGTTTGAATCCCCTGACCAAAAAGGCGGAACACTGTGAATTTGGAAAACAGCTGATGCCCCATTTCCGAGCCAAAAAAATCAGATGATCTGGTGCCAATGCTGGGCAGGGCAGGGCAAACATCACAAGGCAAATGCAGGCCCTGGTCTCCCTGGCCATTCATTCCCACAATGGCATGATGTGTATTTCCAAGTATTTTGTCTTTTTACAGTGCAAAATGTCAGGAAGTGCACAACCACTGGCCCCTGTGCATGCACATCAGCCATTTCCAAGATGGCCACTCCCATGGGAGGGCATTACTATAGGATTTCAGCTCTGTACCTTGGGCCTATGCTGGGATTGTCACAAATATATGTGGCAATCCCAATATAGTGCCAGAATAATCCCACATATTATAGCCTATCTAGTTGCAGCCTTAGAATGAGGCATTACAAATGTGGTGGCCTGAAAAATACCTGCAACCATAATTTATCATGGCATCAATAAATTATGTTGTCAAACTCTACAGGAATGTGGTAGGTAGTGATGAAAACTATATAGGTAGGCAGGATGTGAAGGAAAGAACATAAGGGGGCTAAACGTCTACTTCTATTCCTTTCCCCTGAAATAGCTGTCTAGAAGTTCTGATAATTGATATGCCCCTGTGGGCTGCTCTCTTCCCAGTCCTGTGGAATTTCAAATATATGTTTGCACATGCAAATATGCAAAACCATTACTTTACCCAATCAAAAAAAAAATCCAGACAACTGCCTTTGGTTTCCCATAGTATAGATTTCTTAACCATTCCACACTTGGTCTTGTTCTGATATATATCTCAAGACAGAGATTTCTTGTCCACATGCTAATGCAGACTATGGCAGTCCTCACCATGGCCCTGTCATAGTCTACACTACAATGCAGACAGCAGATCCCTGTTCTGAGATATATTCCAGAATAAGGCCAAGTTCAGTAAGGCCATTTGTATACTAAGGCTAAATTCTACAGCTAAAGAAGGTTAATTCCTACAGCAAAGTGTTCCATGTCTTCCTATATGAGTGGAACAAAAAAAACCCCTATATATTATCTCACCTACCTCCTCTGGAACAGGCAAATTCAAATAAGTTCCACCTAACATGAGAAAGAAGGGGGCAAGGGAAGGTGGGAATTAGGAAACCTTTCATGAACAGCAATTCTGCACTCGTTCCCTGTGGGGCACAACACCTTTTTGAATCATTTTGTCACCCTCTCCTGTCCATGCCTTGTTTTTTAAACTATCATTCCCTCCCACCTTTCTTTGTCAGCTATTGCTCAGCAAAACCTGCCTGCACTCAAGGGGGCTAGTGAGTTAAAGGTAGGGAAATGGATGTACCCCACATTTCCCAGAACACTTTGGAAGGCATGAAATTTTAAATTTTGTATATAGTAAGATGCAAATACAGTGCTCTGAGTGTTGTCTGAAGAAAAATGAAATAGAAACACTTGAAATGTTGTATTTTTGTGGGTTGTATGAATCAGCCAGCCTCAGAAGTAGCAATATTTCTCCTCCTGTCCTGTCTAATGCCCACAGAATGTAATTACGCAACTTCCCCATCACTCATCTAGAAGTAAGCAAGTGTTTTTTATTTATATTGGTTGGCATCACCCTACTAAAAACCCTCACCATGCCCATTTTATGCATGGTGCATTCTTAGCAAGGCAATGAGGTACACATATTTATTTTTCCTGCAAATGAAGTGAATGAGACAGAAATGTGCTAAGCTTTGAATTTGTTTCAAATCCCTGCCACCACAATCGCACATCTGAATCTGTTTCAAATCTGTTCTAAATCTGTTTCAAATCCACTCTGAATCCAATCCAAAGTTTTGAACAAAGCACTAATGCTTTCTCTTTGCATGTGAAGGTCAATCTTTGGATATAGTGAATATTCAATTTGAATGCAAAGTTGCAAACCTTCCCAATTTGTACAAATTGCAAAGGTGACATTTTTCTCCCATCCTTAATTTGTGCGGAGCTTTGCTTGGGACAGCCTTGCACCATCAATTAACAAACAAGTTTGGGGAGCCATATGAAATAGATCTAGAAAAAGACTTTCAAGAATTCTTCTGCAAAGTCTTCAGACTGCTTCCTCTGTAAAGTGTAAACCATAGCTGGCTGTTCTTATCCTTAGAGGATAGCTGTAGGGTTCTGCAAGTGCTAAAAGCAGTGTTAATTTTGCCTTGTTTCTGTCTTTTCATCTCAAAATCTCCATAAGGAAGACTTCAGTGGCTGTCAACATAGTATTGATAGCTTTGTAAGTGCAGCTGTCTCCTTAGCCATGAGATGAAAATGCAGTACTTAGCTGCTCTTTTATGGAAGGATGATAGGAATCTCAATGAATAAATGCATCTCAACGTAACATATATATATCCTTCTCAAAAAAAAGTATCTTTACAATTTGTTCTGCAAACTTTCTTAGGGAACAAAAAAGCTTAATATGTAGTAGTTTAGACAGATACGTAGCACTTGATTGATTGATTGATTGACTCTGACTGACTGACACAAACAGCACTTTCAAAACAACTGCACAGTTACTCTCTTCTTTAGGAAGTTTTCCATATCAAGGCTGGTTATCTAGCACAAGACGATAAATACTCTAAAACCTATTTAGTTCAAGCATCCAGATGCTCTTATCACTAGCAGGAGTTACTAAATACTTGTCCTACTGGATTCAAATCTAGGGAGTACTTTGCCAATGATGAAAAAAAATGTCTATATTTTCAATCACCTTGCACTTGCCTGGACTGAAGGCAAGCTTCTGTCTCAAAAGTGAATGGGAAAAGACTGGAGATGGAAGCATGTGAACTCTGAGTTGAACAAACTCCAGAATTTTCTTCTCTGAGCCTCATCAGTGTGGTTCAAAAGGGTGCAAGCATGACATATGGTCTCAGCCTGGCTTCAGGAGCTGTTGGGAAGATGACATACGGTCCATTCAACCATCTTAAAGATTCCAAAAATCTGGGATTTTTGTTCTGGTTTAATGCCTTTGTTATTGCCTTTAATAACTGGAAAGACCCAGTTAACTTTCATGGCAGAGCAGAGATTCCTCCTAGCAATTTCTGTTCTGTGAGCTTGGAACACAATGTGAAGACCACTGCTGACTTGAATCAAGGAACTCATTACTCATTGCCCCTGTCCAGTGTTTCAGGCTGGGGTTAATTTGTCAGCACTCAGAGAAACAGCCTTTGAAATGGTTCATTTCTGAAGCCCAGCAAAATGGTCTGGACTCCTCTAGCTGCCCCCACAACCTGTCTGCATGATAGCTGCTGAAGCAGACCATGACCAGGGCATTGATGAGTAATCCTAGCCTCCAGGAGCACTCCCAAGTGCAATGTTTGAAGGTTAGAAGCACTCAGTCTGCCAAGATCATGGAAAAAGTATGTTCCCTCAAAGGCTGTACCTCTGGTGAGTGGACCACATAGTGAATGAAGGTAGCTGGGCCTTGCTGAATCTGCCCTAGGTTGTAAGCCTAGTGTTCTTAACCAGAGTAGTGTACTATAGTGAACTGGTCTAGTGTTTTCATTTTTAGAACTGAAGATGCAGCCCTAACAGCCATGTGAATGCACCTTCTGTTAAAATGACCTGCACAGGGTGACCTCAAGCCAGTTTAATTTTCCTTGTCTCATATCCAGGCCTCAGTGAAAAAGAAAATACAGTATGTTAGAAATATTAAAATACCTCTTTAATTTGCCACAGCACAAACAGTCAACATTTTAACATGAAAAGCATTATCAAGAGTTCTGTGCAAAGGTCTGAGGCTAAACATGAACCACTGGTGTGCAGACATCCAGCTGTTTCTAATTAGTGTTACTAACCACCTCTCCTTTCATCTTTTCAGAAGCGTATGAATCTTAAAACTCCTTTTGTTTGTATCTTCAGCTGCCCACATGAACAGTGAAAGAAAACTTTCTTTCTTAGGTAGCCTCATTAAACCAATAAATTAATAAACAGGAAGGGTAAAATTTGGCTGTGAAGGCTGCATTACTTTTGGTAACCACACATAAGTGTCTTCCCATTATCTCCTTCCAGGATATTTTTCCAACTCCCAGTCAGGTTTGCAGCACATGGCTTTTCCAAGTGGTCTCCCATCCAAACACTGATCAGGACCAGCCTCACTTAGCATCGAAGAACAGGCAAGATCAATAAAGTTCAGCCAAATTACTGAGGTCATTCTGATCACCAATCATGTTCAAAGAGAATTTGAGGATTTGTCTCTTTTTGCCTGAGGTTAGAGACTTGACAACTATTGAGCATGCAGTTGTTGTCAGATATCAGACTTTGCACTTCTAAATAAGTTGCTAAATTGTATTTCATATCTTCATTTATCATGGAGTCAAAATGATTGGCAAATGGTTGCCTTTATGATCATTTGGCTGACAGTGTGCCATCGAAGTCCTTTCTACTGTTTTGATGTTTGAGTTTTCCTGGAAGATCTTGGGCAAGAGGTCAGTGCTCTTGATGTGGTCATTTGGTTTGGAATCATTGTGTAGATGGTACCTTAGACCCTTTCTGTACCGAGCCTTATTTTGGATTAGATCATAGAATGCAGAGAGCAGGTCTGTATTCCCAGATATAATCCAGGTTAATGCCCAATGCAAAAAGGGCCTTAGGCTAAGGGCCTGTTTGGATGTCCTTGTGCAACATGGATCGTGGCACTCTGGGATGCTCCATACACACACCACACTATCACTTTCTTCACAGCGTGACTGGTGAGCTCCCAGTCACTTCTGCATGCAGTGTTTACACTCACTTCCTAGTGCAAATGTTGCACGGGGTGGTATGGTACAACTGCAGCTGCAGAGTCATGCACCAGAAAATGATTGCCATGGCAATGGCCTGGCACACAGTGTAAGTTGCTACAGTTGTTGCTTTCATGATCTGGATGGTCTGGGACAGACAATTCACACTTGAAGTGCTGGAGATCAGGTTGGGGAGTATACCAATACTTCAAGTAAGGATGGCTCCCACTTCACCTGATTTTTGCTTCCCTGGATTGGTATACTAATGCTATTCCAAGTGTGTTAAGGCTTTATATTTCAGCTGGTCTCCTCCAAATACAGTATGGCCCAGTTAGATACAGCATAGTACAGGGGGTTGTATAACATAGATTTTTCACATTACAATTCCTTTCATCACATGGTCTTCTCATTTTGTGCATACATGGGAAACAAAATACAATTTCTTCTGTATGGTGGAAAGCTAAATTGTGCAAGATCACAAAATGTGGGGAAACAGCTCCATTTACTCAGAAAAATTGGTTGGGGTGAAGATACTTCTCTGGAGTAAACTGGCCAACAGGACAGTCTGCCAGTCAGGTTGCACTGATAATTGTTTGCTTACAAGCCGCCCTCCATGTACAGGGGCTGGTGGTCCCATAATTGGTCTCACAACATTTCCACAAATTGGGACAAGAGTTTCCATTCTCAGTGTTCCCTTTCTCCTCCAAAAGTAGCAGTGAGGGTTCGCAAGCATATTGACATTGGGATATGTGCAAATAGTCCATCCCAGGGGTGAGAAAAGGGCACATCTGCAGTTTAATGGCAGCATAGCTGAACTCATTGCTGGCAATTGAAAGCCGTTAGTGAAACCAGTGTCTGTGCTGTTCTTTTCAGCATGATTTGTATAACATAGTCATTTCCAACGCATTATGTAAAGAACAACTGCATTTTTGTACATGTAGCCCGTGGACTCAAGGGCTATCACAAATCAGAGCCCAAGAACTGACCCTAACAGAGGCAACATAACAGAAACTATTTAACATTCTTCTTGGGTCCAAAATAATAATGTCAACTAAATAAAAGGCAAGTGCTCATTTGTATGCAAAACAGCTGGTTACAGCAGATCTATTGTGTCTGCTGTTGCTTTCCAGCTGCAAAGATTTATGACTGAACACTCAAGGGACCTTTATATATCTATCCAAATTCATGCATTTTTCCATTAACCTGTGTGCTAGTATCTTGTACAACATGGCAGGAAACAATGATATACATTTTTTTGCTTCTGTTCAAGCATGAAAGGCATGGAAGATGGTCACCTTTCAGACACTAATAATACAGCAATGTAGAAACTTTGGGTCACATCTGAGCTAGTTTCCCAAGCTGTAATTCTCACTTTCTTTGCACCTCTCCTATGCAAAGAAATTTGATTCTTTTTTTTCCCCATTCCAGCTACTGCTGAACTTCTGGAGGAAAATATATATATATTTTCCTCCAGAAGTATATATATATATTCTGTTGTCAGGCTTTGCTCACTGACCAAGCTCCAAATAAAAACTGTCCATAGAAAATAAGTAAAACTTTGGAAGAAAAAAGTTATTTGCAGGAAGGAAGCAATTTATTTTTAAATTTAAAAGAAGTCCATGTTTGGAATGAAAGATATGAAGCTGGAAGCTTCTAAATGAAACAGACTTGATGCTAGGTCTAATGTTAACAGCAAGCCCTTTTTCATTTTCCAGCTGGTTTGTGGACATTAACTAATTGATCGTCATTCCATGTGCTGGACTACAGCAGGCCTCACTCTCCAATCATGCTTCATCCACATCAGACAAAGCCTCTTAAAAGAGGTCCACAACAGGACTAACATTTGGACTCTGGAATATATAAGATTGAATATACTGAGGGACCCTTTTCAGTGGAGCTCCATGTGCCACAAGTAGAGTGACACCCAAAACAGAGGTCTTTTCACACTTACCTGATAAGGCTCCTGTGAACTAAGGCTGGTAAACTTCAGGTAAAGGTGGACTATTCTCATTTGCCGGGAGGTAAGCTTCCCCAAAGCATCCATTACCGGCCAGAAATGTGAATGGTCCTCCCATTTACCAGCCTGTGCCGATGCCTCTGAAGCCAGAAGTTCCACCTCTTCGCTTGGCCACTTGGACACCATTGCAAGAGGGGTCTGATCAGTCACTCACCCTTGCTGTAATTGAACACCACTCTTGCAATTCTATGATCCATCACCATTCCCAGGGATTGCACTCACAGCATGGGCAAGTGAGTGAGCGATCACAGCCACCACTTCTAACATGCCTGCACAGATGCCACATTACCCAACCACCAAAAACAGGGAACTGGAAGAGATGTGATTGGTCATGCTGCTGGATGCTCCAAGTAAGCTTTTAGTTAACATTGGTAAAGGTTAACAATTAGTGAACTTCTGGGAAGGCAGGGTATGCTTGGAGGCTTTAGCAGCCTCCTCAAAGTGCAGATGCTCTTCACCAGAAGTTCACTAATCATGCATTACCAGCTGTAGTATGAATAGGCACCAGGTCTCCCAGAAACTGCAAAAGCCAGGAAGTTTAATTCCCAGCCATTCCATGCCTTCAGAGGCAGTGGTGAGGGCTGGGCCACAATGAGCATACATAGTTTTTGGAGTAGGCTGGGAATTGATCCATAGCTGATCCATGCCATGTGTGCCAAAATAGCCCATGTACTGCCAGAGTAGTCCATGTAGTGTAGAAAGAGCCCAAGTCTCCATGTACCCTGAAATATATCTCTGTCTGCCATGTGCAACAACATATGTCCATGTCCAGAAGCATCTGCCTGTTTTACCAAGTGCCCAACAACCTTCCCAACTGGCTAGAAGAGAGAGGAGCGAGCACAAGAAAGACCCAGAGGATAGGTGCCTCAGCCTAGCTACACTTGCCACTGGACCTCAAACAACCCAGGAGTGCCGGCACAAGTGAATGGGCGCACCACTGGACGCTTGAGGTAAGTGATTACCTAACATTGGTTAACATGTGGAGCACGATTTCATGCTCCACACCTAATCAATGATTAGTGCATTTCTGGGGAAGGAGGGCACATTGTAGACTGTAACAGCTTACTAGACGAGCCTTTCCCAGCGGTGCATTAATTATTGATCAGAGGTCGTAGCTTGAACAGGCCTCTAATTTAGCACAGTCAGACATTGCACCCACCCTTGCAGAATCAGTCCTACAGGATGCCCTCAGATTAGGTTTTGTTTTTTTCTGCAAGGCTGAGTTATCCCATGGTGAAAATGTAGTGTCAAGCAGCTGCATCTAGAGCATACTGTAGACATATTCCTCCCCTGACATATGTTGGCCAGAAATGTGCACATTGATGGTACCTGAGCAGAGATTCAAACCCAAAGACTCCAAACATGGGATATGATTAAATACACACACACACACACACACACACACACAC
>MTQE01003428.1:14831871-14850079 GCA_014337955.1 Aspidoscelis marmoratus | reverse complement strand
CACACACACACACACACACACACACACACATACATGTCACCTGCTGCTGCCACTACACCACAGTGGTTCTCATTGGTTAATCTCAAAAATGTAAGCCCTCCTTAAGACATGTAATAATGTAAAATAACAGCCGACCACATTATACATCAAACAGAAAGAATAATTAGGGCTTTAAAAAAAAGCTTTTTTAAAAAAAGCAGAGATGATGGCAAAAGCTATCATACTGTTAAAGAGAACAGTAATATTAAAGGAATCAAGATAATAAGCAGTCTTCAAAAATCTTAAATGATGATAAAATATATTAAAGAAAATATATATCAGGGAATGTCTAAAGAAAAATATATTATCTAGTACTTTTGAAAGCTCAGAGATAACTTTGCTGCTTGGAAGCCCTTAGATGATGCATCCAGCTCCTTTTTTTCATGTTAACAGGAAATGCATTACATATTTTTTTCTTCTCCATTTATTGGGTTTCTTTCTTTTCCTCGGCAGCCTGGTCATTCTACCCATTACACTTATAAATACATAATTCATCTTGATTCTAGCTCTTGAGAGATGCCCTTCTTTTTGCATATTAGAACCCCTAAAGCTAAGTCGTAAAATAAATGTAGTCATTGAATGAGGGAAAGCCTGAGCATAAATCTCTGCATTTACACTGCATCTTGTTCCCTTACATTCTTGTTTAAGTTTTATATTTAATAACATATGTTCAGGCAAGGCAATCAATCATGAAGGAAAAGGGCAGCCGTTGCTTATATAGACGCACATGTACACTTTCTACCTTGTTTACCTTAAACTTAAGCAATGGCCTACAAGCATTTTCCTTTCACTTTTTTAAAAATGTTACTTTTGAAATTGCTGGACTAAATGTTCAATTCAGATTGCAGGGGAAATGTGGAGAGTGGGAAAAATATTGTATTAATCTTTAGGAGTGGAAGGAAGTAAAGTTCAGTATTCTTAAGATGGAGTGTGAACTTACCTTTAAAGGTCAGGTGGCCAAATCTTTCTCCCTTGCCATTGTTTTCCTTGTGAAAGAAGAGATCGCAGTTTAGTTGCCTTCATAGTGTGAAATGATCCCTTTAGGTTGTCCAAAGGTAGGACAATCACCACTTGATTCAGCAATAAAGTTGATTTTTCCATATCCCCCTCCTTAGTATGTATTATGGCATGTCTGTGGTTCCGCTCTTTGTTGAAAAGGGAGGTATAAATAAATGTTTTATCATCATTATCATTATTCCAAGAGTGTAGAAAGTCCACTCATTATGCTTGAGAGTCATCAAAATTAGGTTTTTAAGCATATACAACACATATATGATGGACCATCAAAAAACAGATTTTTCTCTCTGGTTTTCATTTTCCTTACACCTAGGCTGTGATCTCACTTGACATTTTTAAAGAAGTCAGTTAATGAATTAATGAAAAATGGAAGAGAACTCATATTCTACCCATTCCTTTTTTGTTGTAGTTCTTAATTCCACCTCTAAAAAGTTGAGTGTGTTGGTGGAGGCAGTGGCCGAATGGGAGGGAGGGCGAGCAGGTAGGTAGGGCTCTCTCACTCTCTTACTCACTGGCCAATGTTCCTCCTCCCTATGCCGGGGAGCACTGTGGTGGTGGCAGAGGCCGAAAGGGCAGGCAGCTGTGTGGGTGGGTGGGCAGGCGAGTGAGGCGGTGGCAGCATCTGCGCAGTGAGGTGGCAATGGTACAGCCCAAAAGGGAAGCCGGGTGGGTGGGCAAGCAGCAGGGCGGGTGGACGAGGTGGCAGCAGTGGCCGAAAGTGCAGCTGGGCCAGTTAGTGGGTAGGATATTGTGAGCATACCATTCCCAATGGAAAAATAAAGCATGTTAGCAACAAAACAGGAGCGAGAGTTGTTTAAACATGTGGGGTTTTTTTAATGTGGGTTTTTCCGATTTACTCCTCTGAAAGTGTGGGAAGCCAATTTTTTATGCTGACAAAGAATTTTCAAAATGTTTTCAATGTGCAGTAAAACCCCATTGGGAATGTGGCCCCACAGTTTCTCTTTACTGCTGAATCACACGTGGGCTAAAAACCCAGTTCTTTTAAACTCAGGATGTGTTTGGACATAACAAAGGGATGCCTCAGAGAGACCTCAGAGAGACAGCGTGTAATCCACCTTTTCTAGGACCAAGTGTTTATGAGAGAGGAAAGGGGCAGGCTGGTGTGTGAACAATCTCACCTTGAAACATTCTCTAGGGTGCCACAGACATGCTTTTTCTTTTTCTTTTTGCTGTATCTTATTAGAGCCTTGGTGTGTTCTCTAATGAGTGCCAGTGGGCACAGTCCACCAAATGAAGCATCTGTGAAATCTCTATCCATCTATTGCATAAGTCCATCTTTTGAATGACGGATTATATAAAAAGATCAGCCTACTAGGTCAAAAATAATGAAGTTACTAAAGAGGGCCACTTTGGTTGCATCCATACAATAAGTAAAAAAAGTGACTTCAAAAACACTTAGTCAAAGCATCTACACTGTGCTGTAGTTCTTCAGGACTTCATGACCCATAGACCATAGAACACCAGGTCCTTCTGTCCTCTCCTGTCTCTCAAAGATTGTCCAAGTCCATACTTGTTGCTTCCACAACACTATCTATCCATCTCACCTTCTGCCACTCCCTTCTCCTTTTGCCTTCTGTCTTTCACAGAATTAGGACACAGCAATGAGTCCTTTCTTCTCATTATGTGGTCAAAGTTTTTGCCTTTCAGCTTTAGTATTTGTCCTTCCAGTGAACAGTCAGGGTTGAATTCCTTTTATTATCAATTAATTTGATCTTCTTGCCATCCAAGGGACTTTCAAAAGTCTTCTTCAGCAGCACATTTCAAAAGCATAGATTCTTCAACACCAAGGGTGCTTCCGCACAGGCCCTTTAACACCCATTTAGCACACATTCCAATGTGCGCCTCCGCACACGGGTCACTAATTAGGACACTTCCGGTGAGGGGTGTCCACACAGCGAGCCCATTTTTAATGCGGATTTTGGCGGCAAAACCAGTTTGCTGCCGGAGCGTCCGCATTAGCGGACGCAAAAAAAGCACACTTCCGGTGGGTGCGTCCGCACTTATCCGGACTTTATGTGTGCTTAATGGGTGTTTCTTGCACACCATATTTCAAGTGGTTTTGCGCTGTGAATCCGCATCTGTTTCGGATGCGGCCGCACAGCACAAGTGTGCTCACCCATGGCCCTCCCCCAGCTCACCATGATTGGCTCCCTGGAGCCAAGCATGGCGAGCCGGGGGCCTCCTACCTTTTGGCTCACCCCAAAAGCGGCAGATTGCTGCTTCTGGAGCCAGGGCGAGCTTCCCAAAAGCCCGCCCTAGCCCACCCTGGGGGGAGTGCGGCGGATCCCCTCCTTACCTCGTCAGCGTTGCCTTGAAACTGAAAGCAGGCGCGCAGGATGCAGCACGACTGCGTCCTGCGTGCCCCGATTGGCTGGCATGCAAGTCAGGGCAGCTCGCCTGCACAGAGTGCCTCCTGAGGGTAGGGGCTGCCTGGGTGGGCTAGGGCGGGCTTTTGGGAAGCTCACCCTGGCTCCAGAAGTGGCGATCCGCTGCTTCTGGGGTGAGGGCGAGCCGTGGCGGCGAGGTCCCCCGGCAAGCCAATTGTGGCGGGCCGGGGGAGGGCCCTCCGTCCCGGATCGGAGACAGGTGCTGTGCATCCACACAGCACCCGCCTCCAATCCGGATCTTCGCCGCGTGTGTGGAGGCACGGGCGCGGGGTAGATCCACATCTCTTTGATGCAGATCTACCTCGTTAAAGCAGATCTACCGGGCACCCGGAGCTATTAAAACCAGTTCCCCTGGGAGCCAGTTTTAATAAATCCGGGTGCCAGAGATCAGGTTTTATTTGCCCCTGTGCAGAAGCATCCCAAGTCTTCCATGTGATCCAGTTCCCACAGCCATACATTGCTACTGGGGAAATGATAGCTTTGACTATGAGAAAGCCTCTTCCCAGAGGTGTCCACCTATTAATTCTAGACTTTGCCCAAGGAAACACTGCACCATCATTGCTCATTGAAAGCACCATGGAAGCACTGTGCAGATCCTGTTGTTTCCCTTTCCTTTTTGGATAGCCTTTCATTCCTCTTGTTTTAACCGTAGTGTTCCTAATCCATAATGTGTAAGATAAACATAAGCATTTCTCTTCACATTAAAGTGACTCTGGAATAACCACTTTCTTGGAAATTGCTGTGGTTTTCTTAAAAAAAAACAAAAACACAACAAGCCTGAATTCTCTCTTACTCATAAACATTCTTTCCTTATTTTATGATTTACATATATAATGCAAGCATGTTGGTTTCCCTCCAGGTTCTTGAATGTTATCACATGATTGGCTGGAGGCTTTGAGTGGTGGAGCCATGTCATTGGCCTGCAGGATGGTCAATCACATGATGGAACCCTGACCTCTATAGGAAGGGAATCTCCTTACTTTGTTTCCTTTCATTTTATTTTGACAGAACGTAGATTCCTGAATTTTGTGCTCCTTTTTCTTTTCCAGAGGGAATGACCAAGCAAACACGTTTGCAAAAACAACAGGTACAACATGCACATGCAAGAGGTACCTGCATTTTTCTGGAAAACCTGCTGCCTCAGTGCCTCATTCAGCACTACAAAAGCTGCATGTTTTATGTGCCATGGACGAGGTAACTGAGAGTTTATATCACCATTGCCCCACTGTTTTACCCACCAGTGAAAGTATCTCTCATTCCTCAACAAGTCAGCATATGATGTGAAAAAGTGCCTGAGATTCACAGCATTCCATTCATGCCCAGTGACATGAGTGTGATGCAAGACCTCAGGCTGTATATCTTCCAAGAGCTAATGAGAATTCACCTCCCTGAAAGGCTCAGCAACACATTTGCTGAAGAAAATTAAGCACTACATCTTCCCCTGATAGACTTCCTTGCTCAGCAGCCAGCCATAACTCTTCATCCCCCCCCCCCAATCCAGGATATGATATTTTGTACACTTTAACACTTAGAGACTAAATTAGGCCTCCAGGGGACAGTTCATTCTTAAAATTTAATTTAAATATTCATTAGATGGCAGATTTTCACCTATGCCCATACTTCTCAGCAGGACATGGGATAGGCTAGTGAAATGACAGTCATACATAAGCTATTAATGTCATGCTGTTGAGTTCCAGAACAGTATGGGGCCTCACTTCCTGTGTTCAATCAGCACAATAATAGTCAGCAGTTGCTAGAACATCTAACATGGTGAAGTGGGGGGAGCATAAATTGAATAAGAACAAGAACAAAAATGTGACCTTCCTGAAGCTGAAAGTCAACTGCCACATGAGAAAGTATCACTTCCATAAATTCATCCTCCTTCTAGCACCCTCTTGTGAAGGCCAGGTGGATCACACAGTTTTGTTGCATCACCATGGAAACCAGGAGAGAGAGTGATTTTCAAGTTCACATTTCACAGCTTTAAAGAAGAAAAAAGTGTTTGTTGATGATTTGTTGTTTTTCGTTCAGATGAGAACATTGTGTATGGTGAGGAGCTTCCATTTTGATCCAAAACTGTTACTGTAGGATGAAACGCCTATATATAACTCAAAAGACTTTAACCAGCTGATGTAAATGCATAGTTCCATTAATGTTTATTACAAACCTCTTGGACAATGTCAACAGCTGACAACTGGAAGTAGACTATGTGAGCCCTGGGATGCATAAATAAAATCACACCTCTGCTTATTATCAGGAATGCAAAGTATTCCAAAGAAAGCCAGTGCTGATTTTTCTGCACTGGAATGTAAACTAAAGCTAGGGGCTTTGAATAATCACATTTCTAGAACATAGATGTAGTAGATTCTTATAGCAAAAGCAAGATATTTGTGGCCTTTAAAAACTAATATAAAGTCATTATTTTCCAACCTAATGCCTTCCAGATGTTATGAATTGATGTTTCTATTAGTTCCAGCTAGAATATTCATTCATTCATTCATCCATCCATCCATTCATTGGTACCCAGTGCACTGGCCAAGACTGGTGAGAATTAAAATCAAAAAAATGCAGAAGGCATCAAGTTGGAGGTGACTGACAAGGTCTACTCTACTCCATGAAAACTTACATTATAGCAATTTTGTTAGCCTTTAAAGTGTCAGAGTGGAAGTTGCTATATTCCAGCATAATCTTCTTTGCATGTAAGGTGTCCAATGTGCAGTCCCTGGCATCTGATCCAGAATTTGGCAGTCTCAGAGGACTTTGGTATCTTTATCAGAGTACTGCATAGATGTATTCACAAAGTCAATATGAGTCAAGCTTGACTCAATGGTAACTTTTCCTTATAAAGCCACCACATTCTGTGGTGCAGTCATATGGGTAGAATAATGCACTTGGCAATGGACTGCAGGCACATGGACTGCACAGTGGTGCCATCCCACCTCTGAAGGCCACAAAGTATCTTCAGGCTTTCCACAGTGTAGGAAAAATAATTATGAGTACTTGCCACACTTATTCACCCCCACTGCCACTGTGTGGATGGTCAGTGATGGCAGACATGACTTATCTTGCTCACTCTCTGCCTAGCATCATTTAGGAATGGATGGAAAACAGCCATTTTCCACTTCCATTTCATGTCCTTCCCATGCAGGCCTCCATAGCTGTGAGTGGGGGGCATGATCATCACCTCATTGATCTGCCCGCTGCCCCCCCATCCGCCACCACAATTGCAGCCACCACTGCTGCCACTGCCAGCTCCAACACCCCATGGGGGCATGATGGAGGTGGCAGAGGCAGCAATTGCAGCCACTTCAATGTGGCCACCACTGTCGCCATCGCTGTGGCTGCCTCCCCCCGATGAGACTACTTCGGCGGTGGAGCATCAGTGGCAGTTGGCAGGGATGGCAGGCACATCGATGAGGTGGCGATTGTGCCCACCAGCCAAGATGGCCGGCTGCTAGCTGGGTGCTATCCACCAGCACCACACACACACACACAGCTCCACATCTGCTAGGCCCACCCCTGGACCACATCAGCAGGTAAATCATGCAGATGTGTGTCCTTTAAGCTGGACTTCAAGGCTGAAGACTGGATTGTAGACACTATTAAAGGATCCACAGGAAAACCTGATTTAAGGGCCAGAAGGACCCATTAAATTCATATTTCTCCAGCCCTCATGGGGACAGGGCCTTTGAGATGGTGGCCTAATGGGGTCCTCACAGGGTCTTCCATGGGGACAGGGCCTACCTGATCAATACTAATTGGATACTAATTGGATTCCTAAAGGGCTCTTAATGGGGTCTTCGACAAAAACAGGCCCAAACAAGGAAGGAAGGCCTGCAGCAAAAAATGGATGCAGACATTCACATGTGACCCCTCTGGACTCAGGATAGCTTCCATCTGAATAAAAGGTGTGACCATGCCCTATTTCTTCTTTTTTACCAGCTTGAAGTAGCATTTACATGGAACAATACAACCATCTCAGTGTGTTCTCCTTTTCATGTTCAAAAGAATAACTTTCAAAGCTAGATGCTTTATATGTCCCTCTGCTACAATCTGTGCCAACATCCTCCGTGTCACCTGACACGGCCAGCTGACATGAATAATCATAAAATCAGATATTATGTACCCCTGTCCCAAGCCAAATAAATGCCTTTCTCTGTGTTACCTGGGTCCTGACTGGAGAAAAGCTACATATAATTGTGACCATCATTACAACTTTTACTCAATGGGCTTTTCAGCACTTAAAACCAGTCCATGAAGGTATCCAGTAGCTTCCCTTCCACATGGCAGACCAGTTTAAGGGAGGCTACATCCACCACTAGTATACCGGCATACTGGTATACTTTTAAATATATATACATACCAGTGTTCCAGCAGTTGTTAAACTGGAATGCAGAAGCATGCATATGTGGAGCAAGTTTCCATGTTATGGTTTAGTGGGGGACTACTTTCAGTGGTACATCAAATTGTGCTTCCAAAATGGGGATCCCAGGAACTCTGTGGTGAAGAACATTAGTTCCACGCCAGAGGAGAAATGGGGGTTGGCTCCAAAGATTGAGCAATCTTTGGGTGTGGCACAAGCACAATCTTGTTCCAATACACTTGGCCACCTTCAGCTGCTGGACCACTTCAACTTGATCCAGTGTTGCTGGAACAGTCCAGTAAGGTAAATGTGAAAACAGACAATGTTAGACTGACATTCACATAATTTTCTGCAAGCCAATCCTCAATTGATTAGATGAGTAGTTCCAGAGTAGAATGTTCTCTTAAGATCAAAGACTTTGACCCTGTTATCTAGTATAGTCCACTTTGACCGGCAAAGAGCTGTCTCCTGTTGTCTGCAAAATCCTTTGGGCAAGGCTTAAAAATAATATCTTAAGTATCAATGTATAAGCTTTCTTCATTGAATTCTGGCCCACCCCCTCAAATACCTAGGCAGATAATGATCTGCCTATGAAAACATCTGCCAAGGCCTGTAGGTGGGAAGAAAATGGTCTGTAGCAATCTGTTTTCTAAAGAACATGATGAATTCTTTGCTTCCCTCAGACTGTTCTGCCTCTCAACATCTTTCTCAGGTTTGACAAGAACACCACAGCTCTGCTTAGTCTAGCTGTATAGATATTCAGAAAACAATTATTTTCTTGACTAAAAATATGGGAGAGTTACAGAACATGATGTCAGCTCACTAAGAGCCCCGCTGCAGACTTAAACACACAATTATTCTCGCTTTTAAAAAAATAATAAAGAGAAATCAAATGCAATCCTTCAATTACTGTCTTTTTACACTCCTCCCCCCAGGCTTTTCTATTATTTTCGATTTTTAAAATAACACATGTATTAATGACACAGAATTACAGCACAGCTATTGATTTTTTCATTAATCTTGTTTTAGTTCAGAGCCTAAAAAAGTCAAACTTCCAACTGCTGTCACAAGTCAAGCATGTGCAGTTGTTAACTGAGCAATCAGACAGTAATCCTGGTTGGTGGGCCGTAGAACTGTATTTAACACATCACTGTTATGAACAGTGTAACTAAAGGGGACTTTGGGTCTCATATGAGCCAAGAGAGTTGAAGGATCTGCACTGAAAAACTATCATTTTGCAGAAAGACATGGGGCAAGATTATTGAGCTGCACAATAATCTTTTTGCTCTGAGACAAAAATAACACACATGGCTGAATAAAATACTAGCAGAATTTAAAGTTTGGGGTCTGCTTACGTTAGTCAGATTCAGGCACCATCTACATTTAAAATTATTGTTTCAGAAGTTCAGCAGAAGGGTGGAGCAGGCAGATGATGGTCTCCCTAAACACTTGCCTTCCATCCCTCCTCATTGTTTGGGATGACTCAAATTCAAGGAGGGAGAGCCCTTTTTAGGCTGTTTCAGCCCACATGGTATGGCCACACTGGAGTGGCCACACTAACAGTAGCCCATTCCAATGGACAGCCCATTGCAACTCAGTCCCTACCACTACCATCAAAAGGAGCCCTGAGAAGCAATACAGAGTTTGTGAAGGTTGGAAACAAAAGTTCTGGCCTTCATTTTTTTCCAGGAGGACCCTTCATAGCAACATGTCACTTCCAGTGCCATTTCTGGAAGGGCTTCCTTGATAGACATAAATGGCAAAGAAAGCATGGAAACCTTGAGACACTCCCCTTCCATGATATACGAGGACACAGAGGCATGGATATCACCCCCTAAGGGATGTGCATGAATATTCGTAACATTCATTATCAATATGAATTCAGACATCTGTACACGCATTGAATGTTATGACATTTGTACATTAACATTTGTATGAATACAAATGTTTTGGAACATTTATACGAATAGCCTGAACATACATTAAACTGGGGATATGTACGGGATATGTATTGAATATATATTGGATATGTATGCATTTGTATTGGATACGTATCAGATATGTATGGGTTCGTGTTGGATACATATTGGATATGTATTGGAATCATACAAATTCATACAAATACATTTGTATCGAATAGAACCCTGCCATATTCAAAGGGGATCTATTTGAATGAATATGAATTTTCTAACATTTGATTTGTTATAAATTGAATGCCAAAAAAAAAAATATCATTAATGCACATCCCTACACCCCCTACTATGCCAGTAGACCTCAAAATAAAGATCTATTGGTAGACTGGTCAAGGACACCATTATGGGTAACTTAGCCCAATTTCTGCTCTGTTCTATGTGGACGAAGCATACTGGGATGACTTGGGGCCTCCTTTAAACCACCCTAGCTTAAAGAAGGGAGGCCAATTGACCACTTCCCATTCCAAACCTGTAGTAAATGAAGAATCAACTTAATTTTCCTTCTATTGACTCCATTCATTTTAAGAATGGGAAAAATACTCAACATCTACTCTGCTTTGGTTAAAAATTCAGGAATGTTTTGAGCATAAACTTCCATTTGAATGTGCAATTCCAGTTGTAACTTTCACTCAAACACGAAAACTGTATTTAAGCTAATTTTGCTAATTCTCCCCGAATTGAATGAATTCTGCTTCATGCATATGTTGTCATTCCTGGCTTCTAGAGCATTGGAAGACACCCACCCACAGAAAACTAAGTCTTTCTGAGTCCCTCTTCTAAAGATGTTTTGCAGGAGAGATGCCCCTGTTGACACATAGATTTAAAGAATCATGTTTTCCATATTCTCTCCACTCTCTGACCAAGGGATGCTGTCACTCCAAGGTTCCATCCATGTATAGAAAATAAAAGTGGTTCAAAGTGGCAATTCCTGCATTCCTGTGCCTCTAAAGCAGTGGTTCTCAACCTGGGGGTCAGGACCCCTTTGGGGGTTGAATTATCCTTTCAGAGGGGTCGCGACGAGTCTCCCACCGCCCTTCCCTCCCACCTCCCAGCTGCTCCACCCCAGTGGTTGGGGGTCTCCACAACATGAGGAACTTCATTAAGGGGTCACGGCATTAGGAAGGTTGAGAACCACTGGTCTAAAGGGTAGAAAATACAACTTTAAAGGCCTTTCATGTAGATTAGAGGTGACATGGGAACACTAGCACCCACGTGCTAAGTTTGCTTTCAAGACACATTTTCATGTGTGCAGGTGCAGCCTCAATCAAATCTATAGAATATCTACTAATTTATTCCCTCTTCTCTGATTTTCCTTTTAAGAGAGGAAAAATGGTAGGAATTCTGTTGCTGGCTGGGAAGCTTTGTTCCCTATGAATCAAAAGTGGGGGGAGGAAAGGCAAAACTTCCTGTCCTTTCTTTCTCATCATTGTGGTTAATAGACTTACTTAGAAGTGGTATAAATAAGAAAATTAACAAACCAGCACTGATTTTGCTGTTAGTGCAACTGGGATGCTTAAGTAGCACCACAGTAGCTGCAGCCCCATTTAGGACACTGGATCTTCCTCCTGGTTCGTTCCAAGCCCACTGCCCTAATACTCTGCACACAGTTCCTTAACGTCATATTGACATTGGAGCTGGAGCAATGGTAACCTGCAAAAAAAGTAGCAGCTGGTGCTCATAGGCACCAGTGAAGCAGAAAACAATACAATTAACAAGTAAACAGGGGTTGAATATGGCTGTGTCTTCACTATGCAGTAAAGGCAGCTTAATCAGGCAAACAGAGCAGCTGGTCTCCATTGGGAGAATTGGAAACTAGCCTTAGTTAAAGTCCCTTTGCTGTGTAATGGAGATGCAGCCTATATCTAATATTAGCCAGAGCACGACAAGGCAACTATTGTATGTGCAAAATGGGACTTACATATCAATAAAATTAATTGAATTATGTAAACTTTGGGGAAGGGTCTTTGATTATAAGGGAAGCAGATTACCAACTCTGAGCTTCTGAGCGGGAAGGGATATCACCCCAAAGTACTCTTCCCAGCCTGAAATCCAAATGAAAAAAAAAAGTCATGTTATTGTCATTACTTCTGATTATGATCCAATATGATGAGCATTCCATTTCTAATCTTGGAGACAAAGATTGGAGGTAATTTCTAACCCTGTTTCCAAAGAATCATGTATTAGTAAAATAATGGTTTCTTTTTGTCAACGTAGAATGTTGTTTTCATTGTTTTGTGTTCTGAAGAGCATCAGGGAAAGGTTTCATGAAACCCCTACAGTCCTCCATGTAATTAAATTTATTTTTGTTTGAAAGGAAAACTAAAAAAGTACTCAGGAGAATAGCAAGAGAATGTGTTTTCTGGGGCCCATATTACCAGAGGGTCAAGAGCTTGTACTTAATTGCAATCTTTTCTCTTTATAGAGCATGCAAGGAATGGAATGCAGTAGGAACTCAACTTTTTCAGTCCGGAAGACCCACTTGCTGACAACTCTCAACCGAAAGAAGCAAAGCTAAAGCAAAAGCAACCATGATTTGTGTGGCACCTGTAGGACACTGTGAATGCAACATTAAAGTTGCATTCACACCTAAGTTTTAATCCAGCTTCAGTCCACTTCCAGATTGACAGAATACATCAGCAAAGTGTCAAGCTGTTCTCTTTCAGCATTATCTAATTGGTAAAAGCCACCTTTGGATGCGGTGAAGAGGAAAGAAAATGATTAGTTACTTTGCTGATGTATTCTGTCACTTGGGAAATGGTCTGAAATTGCATTAAAACGTAGGTATGAACACAACCTTAGTGTGCACAGATTGCATGCATAGCACAAATGCAACATCACCAACCAGATAAGAACTCCCAATGTAAAGATTTGAGACCAATGGGATTCAGAAAAAGGATCTCTCACCACAAATAACCACACACACACACATTCACACTATATGCAGATCCTACCGTTCATAAAAATACATTCAACATGAATGCAGTGACTGCATGGACTTGCTTTTGTCCATCACCCTCCTGCTGTGACTGTTGCTTAGGCTGTGTCCCCATGCTCAAAATAATCTGAAAGTATTCTGTGTCTGCCCTGGGAGCATCCCCATGCAAAGCCCTAATACGGATAACATGGGAGACAATACATGTTTTAAAAAACCCACTTTGCAACTGTACTCCTTCTGAAGTAAGGGGCTAACATGTATTGTCCTAAAAGCCTGACATCCCCCTTTCCCTCATTGCCAGATCATGAGTAAAGCTCTCTGTCAAACACAGGTGCGCACCTTTGCTTGACAGTGAGCTTTACTGATGCGTGCCTCATTTTCCTCAGTCTAGGTGCCGGAGAGGTACGTGAAGAAGGAGGAAGGTGGAAAGTGGCTGGATGAGAGAGGGGACAAACCTGAGGGCTCAGAGCTGCAGAAAGGCGGGAACGGTGGCAGTAGTGACGGTGGCAAGAGGAGCATTCATCCTCCCAATGGCAGAGCGAGTGAACAAGCGAGGTTATTTTCCCATTCATCCCCTCATCCCCACTCTGTAATGTCTGTTTTGACCAAAAGTGTCCCAGAAATTCACATGGTCAGCCATAAGCCAGCTAGCAGTGGAGAATGTTTTTCCACTCCACACGTGCAGTAGTTGTGGCTGGTGATCTCCTGAGAGGGATCACTTGCACCTCTTCTAGCCACTGCACAGAGCATGGGCATGGATCGCTGCCATCTAAACACTTGTGGATGATGTCTAGCAGTATCTGGACACAGAGTCCACCCCCTCCAGCCCCAGTCCTAGTAGTAATCACACAGAGAGAGGCACTGGTGGTCCACCCCATGCACCGATATAACATTACTCTGCTGTGCTAACTGACCAGTTGTGGCGGAAAGTAGGTGCAACTTCCAACAGGTGGTAGTACTGAATGGAGAATGGTTGGGGAGGTTTGTTCACACTTGCATGCAGTCCTGCACAGTGTAAGGATGCTCTTCCCATGCCACTTGTAGATGATCTAACATCCCCAGAACTTCACTACCACTGAGCAGTTCTGCCAGATCAGTAAGTCTGAAAAAAGCCCCAAGCTCCAGCAATTTTTTCATTGGTGGAGATGCCTCCTTTGCAGTGCTGTTTCCCCTACCCTGGATAGAGATGTACCATTCTCTAGCTCTTTCTTATTCAAAATGGAGACTTTTTTTTTTTTGTGGAACCAACCCATCCAAGCCACATTCATCTGGAAGTGGAGACATCTCAGGATGCAGCCTGAGTAAGGCTTTACTGAAAAGACTCTTGCAAGCAAGTCCTTCTCTTCACATGTGTTTTTTGTCTAGTGGAGCTCCAAAATGGAGGCTTTTCAACACCACTTCTCAGTAAATGACAGCCCTATTAATACTCTAGAGAGTGCCCAGTTTTAAATTTGTTGAATTTTTAAGGTGTTTTTAAATGTGCATCTTGTTTTAATCTGTATTTCATTTGAATCTGTATCTGTTTTAATTTGTATCCTGTTTTAATTTGTTTTAATCTGTTGTTACCCACTCAGAGACGTTCGGGTATGGGGTGGGATAGAAACATAAATAAATAAATAAATAAATAAATAAATAAATAAATAAATAAATAAATAAATAAATAAATCTCTGTAAATTGCACTCAATACAGTATGTTATGAGATCAGCATTTTGTATTTCCTCCTTAAGTCTACCCCCCCTTTCTATACTTACCTCTATTAAGTTGTTAACCACAGGCATAGGCATCTGTATTGAGTGTGCTTTCAAACAGCAAATGTGTGCTAAAGAGTGCTAGCATGGATGAAAGCCACATTCATCTGGTCTACCATTAATCTGGATTAGCATAGTTCTGATCCAGATCTACTCTACTCCCATGCAGATGATGTGTTTTTAGCAGCTCCTTGATCCAGATTGCTGTGTGGATGATGTGTTCTTAGCAGCTCTGTGGTATGGATTAATAAGTAAGTGCAGAAAGTGGCAATGGGTCTAAATAATGCAAGAAAAAATGAAACCAAATGTTTCAAAACAGGCAAAAAAACAGGCTCATTTTAAAGGCCGAAAAATTATTCTGAAGATGTGTCTTCAAAAAGATGTGCATCAAACTTTAAAAGGTTGCATTATGCCCTTTTAATGGTGGGGAACTCTATCCATACAATGGTCCTATGCCATGGGGAGTAAACCATTCTTTTTCCTGAAGATACCAACAAAATAAGGCAGCAAGAAAGATGTGATGCACCAAAATATCCTCTCCATTTTCTGCACCCTCCTTAAACAGCTTTCATTTGCTTCAAGTGATTCCCCGCACCATTCCACAAAGAGGTTTTTTAGCCCCAACATCAGTGCAAAACTGAAAGTATTGCATGATGTTTCTAAAATGGTTGCACACATGTTAAGTGTTCACATTATAGCATATACAATTTTCTCTAATATCTCAAAACTCTGTGCAATATTTTAGTGACAAGCTGTTGATTTTCTTGACAAAATCCCCTTATTGCAAAAGTTGTACTTTAGAGTGATTTGGTGTGATAGCATTCACTGTGAATAAGCCTTATGCTTTAGATTGACTAATCAGTCCCACTTTTCCTTAAATGAATCCTTTGCGGTATTGTAGTTTAAAACAAAACAAAATCACAAAGAAGAAGGAGGAATTTGGGCTCGCTTCTCTATACTTTGAAACAGATTTTCTATTACTCTTTTGTAAAAATAGAAAGGAAGAGGTAGGTAGAGTCTTCCCTCTCACATTGCCTTTGACATTTCATGGTCTTTGAATGAGCTTCTGTGCAGGTGCCAATAATTGTCAGTCGTGCTGGTAAGTCCGATATCAGCAGGTACAATTATTATTCTTCCACACAGGGTGCTGCAAACAGAATTCTATAATGCCATAGTTGGATATTAAATGATTATTTGAGCAATCTTATTATTTCACACAGGTGCTCAGTCATTTATAGGAACTCAGAAGTGGAACAGAGTTAAATTAAGGCAAAATCCACACAGACAGCAGTGGAGTATAAAAGTAATCCACACCTGAAGCGTCTGCTTCTGGACTGGAAAACTTTCCTCATCCTAGAAACTGGGATGGCCATCCACTCAACCAGCCTGTGCAAACTCCAAAGTTCTAACTAGTGCCGGAAATAACCCTGGAGGGTTCCTTGAGATAGTTCCTGGCTATTCTAACTGTATATAAGAGAGGAATGGCAGTGAATTGTTTAAAGAAGTCAGATGTCAATCAGAACATACCAGTTAATGTGGCAAGTAGGATCCATCCTTCAGGTGTCAGTTTCAAGAACAGAACAATTGACTTAGTGAAACAAGTCTAACAGAAACAGTCAGTGAAACAGGACACTGGAGAATAGCTGAGAGACAATAAGGTGGATAACAGGGAAAAACAAATTTAAAAGGCACAAAAAAGTCTTAAGTCAAATGCAGGAGCTAAGTAATATAGCCACATATTCATTTCCCTTTTAAAATTACAGGATATAGATGGGTGAAAAATATTTGTCCCCTTCACAATACATACAAATTTCAAAGTTTTGAATCTTCACACATTCGAATCAAATATTGGCTACACTCAGATATTGATGATCACACGTGAAGCACAAGCTTTTGTGCCTTCATACAAAGCTTTGTTACATTTGCAAAGGTGAGGAGGTGGCAAAACGGCTGCGCAATCACCTCTAGAGTGGATTCAGAGCAGATTTGGAATGGATTCAGAGGTACAACTGGAAGAAGAAGAAGAAGAAGAAGAAGAAGAAGAAGAAGAAGAAGAAGAAGAAGAAGAAGAAGAAGAAGAAGAAGAAGAAGAAGAAGAAGAAGAGTTGGCTTTTCTACCCCACTTTTCTCACTCATTTAAGGGGACTCAAAGCGGCTGACAAAGCAGGAATACAAAGCAAATTAGAAGAGCATTCAAAGTGAATTCTAAGCCTAGCACATTCAAAGTGTCTCCATTCCCATGAATGCAAATTTCTTCACATTCGCTTTGATGTGGATAACACTGACCAGGGGCAGGGGATTCATACACTGACTGGGGGTGGGGGGATTCATACACATTCACTTTGATACGAATAACATTGACCGGGAGCAGGGGGATTCATGCCTCCTTTGCAGTGCTGTTTCCCCTACCTTGGACAGAGATGTGCCATTCTCTAGCTCTTTCTTATTCAAAATGGAGACTTTTTTTCTGTGGAACCAACCCATCCAAGCTGGATACTCAAGCTTACACTCGGTGTTTGGGCAGCTACTGTGTAGTTTTGACAGGCTCATGGAAAAGTATTTGTTAACTGAGGTAGACATCAAGCAGAGTTCAAGGGCAGAGAATCAAAGGTCAGGAATTGCCAGGAAGTCAAACCACAGCAACAAAACCTTGGATGCCAAAAGCCAGGAAGTCAGTTCTTGAAGGAATTAATAAAGCCATAGTCAAAGGGTAAGTCGGAGGGTCTTTCTGGGGGGGTTGGGGGTGAGAGTGGGTGTAGGGGGTGCCTTGCCCTTGCCAGAGAACCGAGGATCATCGGTTCTCTGGCAAAGGGAAGACAGGGAAGCCGGCTGCCGGACCCGCCCACCTTTCAGAGTGGCAGAGCATGTGCTCTGCCTCTCTGACATCTGGGCATGCGCCGGCAATCCGGCTTTTCCCCCTCCGGTGCGGAAACGTTCGTTTCCAAACTGTTTTCAGGGGGAAAGCCAGATGTAAGACCTGATTTTTTCAGGTCTTACATCTGGGTAGGATTTCGGCAGCAAAAACGGTTTAAACAACCGTTTTTGCCTGCCAATATGCGGACGGGGCTTCCTTAAAGGGGTCCTAATTCCGGCCCCTATGCGGAAGCCACGTCTAAATGCGTTCCACATCTGGCTCTACATCCGTTTTTAGAGCCAGTGCGGAAAGGCCCAAGATGTCCTTTATTAATGACACTTGGTATGAACCAATAGATAGCTAAATATGAAGAAAATAAATAAATAAATAAATCAGTGCCTTCCAAGAATTCACACAACAATTGGCATCCTACTCTAATCTAGGCTGCCTAAAGGTCTCTCCCTGACTCTTCCCACGCCGTAGACCCTTCTGGATCTATAGGGAGTTTTCCACTAGCACTAAGTACCCATTAAGTACCCATTAGGGACCCATTGGGCTCAGAGCAGGAAGACCCCATTTCCACTGCAGACGCCATTAGAACCTGATTTGTTCACACCTGTACTAGGGAAATCCAGATTAAATGGATCCTTCAGGACATATAATCCGGATTTCCTGTGAACCCCATTATAGGGGTCTGCAATTCAGTCTTCAGGCATCAAATCCAGATTAGACACTTTGCCCCCCAAAAATGTGGTGTGATGAACATCTCCCACTTGTATGGAGATGGATGTACCACATGGGTGCTCCAGTGTTCCAACTACAAGCTTGCCTAGCACCCATTGCTATTGGGTGCTACACTGCCCGTGGAGA
>MTQE01003428.1:14810497-14825289 GCA_014337955.1 Aspidoscelis marmoratus | reverse complement strand
GGCCTGATCCAGCAAGGCTTCTCTTATGTTCTTATGTTCTTATGTAAATTGGCTTTGTTCACACTCCTATTCAAGTTAGCTCGAATGCCAATTTTGATAGTATCTAATGAGCTGCCCAGAGCATTGTCTGTTTTGGTTTTATGGGATAGCTTCAAGATTTTTAAGTCCTGTTGATGTGAACAAGACACAGATATTCTACCTACATCATGATCCTTTGACTATTGCCCATCTTCACTTATTATGGAAGCTGTGCCACTATGGCTGGGTGGATTGAAGGTGCAGTAAATGCTTCACTATGGAATGGAGCAAACCACCATTCTTTCTAGAAGTCTTCTTTAGACCCTAAGATGTGTTCTAACTATTTCCCAGTTGCCAATAACCCCTTCTAGAGCATGGAGTGGAGATGATGCTTGCCATGCAGTTGCAGGTATTCTTGGAAGGAACTGATTATCTAGACCCATTTCAGTCTGGGTTCATACCTGGTTTGGAGGAGGATTCAGCTTTGGTCACCCTGAAAGATCTTTTGAGTGCAACTGTACCGATCCTCCTTGATCTCTCAGCAATCCAATTCCATCTATCACAGTATTCTTTAAAATCATGTCATCCAGGTTGATGAGTGGGATGCCTGTTTGGACATACACATCAAATCTGTGCTTACTCAATTGCACTGGTTACCAGTTAGCTTCCAGTCAGATTCAAAATCCTGTCCCTGACATATAAGTGCCTAAGCAGCCTGGGACTATGATACATTTTAAAATGCATGGCATGATTCTTGAAAGATTCTGGTACTACTTGCAAAGTTTTGGGTTTAGCCATTTTTAGTTGTGCAATGTATATCTCACTGTGTGTCTCCCCGCCCCCAATAAAACTCAAAATAAGTCATTTAAGATTCTTAGGTACCTTTCTGTACAGGCAACAGCTATCTGCTGTCCTGCTTAACTTCAGTGCAGTTACTGCCCCGAGGCCTTCATGTCATATCCTAAGACTTTTGTTCACTATATACTGACTTTACTGTTTTTATTATCTACTGTAGCTTGTTTTATGTACCAAGATACATTATTGAACTGTTCTCAGATGTTGCCTTAAGTCACTGAGTTAGCAGTATAGAACTTTTCCAAGTAGGATATGGAAATGCTGTGACTTCCAAGCTCATTGAAAAGTTCCCTTCTAATTGGAATAACTTGTGTGCTTGATCACCTTCTTCCTCAGTCAATGTTGATAATTTTCATGCTGATCCATAACATTATGTAACAAGAAGTAAACATAATGCTTTCCATTTTCTTTCAGATCAAGAACCCAGAAGCATTTTTTCTTTAAATGATGCACATTTAGAAGACTTTAGCAATTTTTATATGGTGCCTTTATGCTGCTAAAAATACACCATTAGAGGCCTGGGTCCACATGTCCTTAATCACTCATGACATATTGGGTATGCTATAACATGCAAAATCCCAATGGATCTGCATTCATCCATCTGTCATCCCATCATAATCACTCAGAGTACTTAAATGGCAAAGAGGGAGTAAGAATTAGAATAACACTTACTCTCACCCACCTTTGGTGGCTTTGCCACTACCATGCCACTGGCCCCCAAGGAGAACTTCCTGTTATATCTTGGTGGGTGGGGGTAGCCTATACAGTCATCAAATACAGGAAATGGACCTTAAAGCCATTTCCTGCGTTCAAGGACACACACCCTACATTGCATTCTGGAGCCAAAAGTTCCCTTGCTATCATTCCTGAATCCTCTGTGGGAAATTTCAGAAGCCACAACTGGTCATCCTGTGAAGGGTCTTGTGGATCTTTAGAATGATGAAACAGCCAGGAGAAGCAACAGGAATGTTGTTAGCACACTGCCACTTCAAAGAGAATACTACTAGTGTAATGGACCTGTTAGCATGCAGGAAATACAGTACATTGAAGCTGCATCCAGATGTTGGTTACTTATTCCTTTCTGTCTGGATATTCTGAAATAAAGCATGGATATTCTGAAACTGACATGTGGATGCAGCCTTACAGCACTCTTCCCTCATCCATGCTACCTCTGCCTATGAGAATTATGGAGGGAAATGGCACATCTGTATTTTTCATTTCAGTTTTTTTAAGAACCCATGAGATTTCCCAAAAGCTCTCTTAGGTCTCTTAAAGGAAATTTGGTTTTTGTACACAAGCAATGCCAAAGTCAGAAGATACCATAGGTCTTCCTTTGCAGGTGCAAAGAGGATTGTTGATATCTCTGTGACGATGCCCAATGCTGGAATGCTCTTCCTTTAAATGCTGTCAAGGCACCTACTATATCTTTTACTTACTTACTTACTCACCCACCCATTCCTGGTATGAAAAGTGTCTGCCTCATGACTCCCACCCAGTTCTTAATTGTGTAAGGACAAAGGAACTGAAAAGACAAATTTGTTTCAAACTGAGCCATGTCTTCATAGCAGTGATCATAGTGAAAAGGTGGCTGGTCCTCCATTTGCTTCTCAGCAACTGCTCCCACCATTTTTTGCTACATACTGTGCTGAATAGGACTGATGGTTGTTGTAGCTGAATTTATATCCTTCACCAGAAAGTCCCAGGGTGAGTAAAATAAAAAATAAAAAGATAAAATGTTTAGAAATATTCCTAAAACATATTTAAATATAACCCTCTTTCCCTTCCTCCCTCCCTGGCAAGACAGCACTGAGACGAAACTAGACATTAAAGGCCTGGGTAAAGAGGTAGGTTTTAACTAGGCACTGAAAGCCATATAATGTAGACACTTGGTCAGCCTCCAGAAAGAAGTTCTTCTAAAGTCTGTGGTCCACCACAGAAAAGGCCCTCTTGTGTGTCCTCCTGCCCCTTGGCCCTTTGATTGAGAAGGAGCCAGAAGATCCTCTCCTTGATATCTCAATATTTAGGCAGGGCCATAGGGAGAAGGTGCTCCTTAAGATAAGCAAGACCCAAGCCTTTTAGAGTTTTAAATGTTGGCATCAACACCTTGAATTCAGCCTGGTAGCAAATGGACTAGGATGTGACAAACTTCAGTTCATTAAATGCATGAAACTGAAGGAATTCAAACTCACACTTCTACAGCTAACAAAGAAAGGGAGCGGGGCAGATGCAAATGGGATTCTATTTAAAAATGATGCCATACCCACCTATCTTCTTTGTGGCCTTCTCTGTGGCTTGGCTCTCTTTCCCAATTCGTCTTGCAGCTAGGAGAGGGCATGGCCTCACAGTATCAGTGATGACATTATTGTACAGCCCACAGTGAACTCATTTGCCCTTTACTTTCCTTGGGCTTTGACAAGTCCAAAAGGGACAGACAATATTATCCATCCTTAGCCCTGGCTCTCTTCTGAACATGGTCATCTTTTGTGTGTGTGAGCTTACCAGATAACCTCCTCAATGTAACTTGACTCCCCTCACCCCAGTTCCACAACTGTTCATCTTTTTGGAAGAGACTTTTCCAAATCGCTCTTCCTCAAAATCACTCCAGTCCCATGAATATTTAGCAAGGGCTCTAATACAATGGTTTTCCTGAAATACTTCTTCACAAAATCCACACCTCATTTGTCGTGATGGTTTTTGTATTGGTGTGTTTTCTCCTGGAAGGAGAAGCCAACATTATCTCAAATATAAAGCTGTTCCCATCTTCAGAATCTGTTTTAGGGCACAGGACAAGAAGTAAACATAATTTTAAAAAGATCTACAAAGACCATAAGTAGTAAGCACTGCTTGAGTTTGACCTTCTCCCCATGCCTGCTTTTTTATTTGCTTTGTATTTGATTTGGGGTACTACATGCGGGCTTTCTATTTGTGGAGTTTGCATCACAGAAAGTGCTCCAAATATTCACACTTATCCATGGCATGCCTAGGTAAAAGCTTTTTAGAGATGTGCAAAATTCAATTTGCACTCAAACATTCAATAGAATATTGCATATTCTTGAATTTTTGCATTTCCAAAACTCTGATCAGATTGAAGCAGCCTCCAGCTTATAAAGACAAAATAATTTATCGAATAGTCACTTTTTTGCTGTATTTTTGGCCATGAAAATGGCTTTTTCAATGGGAAAATAATATGCATATATAAGAAGGAATTTTGGAATGTAACAGACAGTGTCTACACATTACAGATGTATGTACAAGCAAGGAGAAATTTCCAAGAACATGATGAATGCAACAGAATCATATTGCAAAGTATCTGCTGTGCAGCACCAGATTAGAATATAAGTACAACAGAGAAGGGGGGTGGGTGGTAATGTTGGGTTGGGTTTTCCATTTTCCTTAAGTACCTGCATTCTTGGGGTGCCACCAGATACGGGTAAAAACCCATAATTCTCCCAGGATTATATCTGTATTGCCATAGATATTCATGGAAATCCCAATATAGTCCTAGGCTATCAAATTTAAAAAATCAGGTAGATCAGTATTACTGAAAATGCAGCACCAACACCAGATTTTCCATCATTCCATTTGCTTACCTCTTTGTGCCAGTTCTGTGTTGAATCATTACTCTTGAAAAATACCCAGAGACTATTAAGTACAGAGGGTGGGGAGAAAAGAAGAATGTGCAAGTACTTGTTAATGTCCAGGTGTTTTGCAACAGCACCAATTACACAAAGAGCCAAGAAACAAGGTAAGAGAGCCCAGTATTTTCCCAAGATTCCCTCCTGTCATTTGGCAAGAGTAGTGAGAGGTGCTTGCAGATCTACAGAAGACCCTTCAGCTTTCTCATACCATCTGGAGGCACTCTTGGTTTTCTTGTATCCAACAGCAAAGACATAAGCATTGGCTACAAGAGAAACATTTTAAGTTGAAGAGATATAGAACAGCAATAAAGTCTGGAATGAGCTGGTATTTGTTTTTCTGTACTGAGGCATCCTACGCTGCTGTTATAACGTCTGTGTTACAGAAAACATTAACCTTTTCCGTTAGTATTATTCCTTGGAGTCCACTCTGGTTTAGTACCTTGTCTTGTTTAGCAGTTTCTGCTACAAGGAAGAGGCCAGAGAATGAGGTGGTGTCGGTCTAAGCAAAGAGTGGGAAAATAAATCCTCCACTAGGCAAATTCTTTCACCGTGTTCAGTTAATCTGAAGGCATCAGATAAGACTTTCATGTGGGCATGTGAACCTAAGGGAATCATACTGGGACCCTAACACTTATTGTACTTTTGAGTAGGCATGCTGGGAAAAAAATGAGTGTGAAACATAGTGGAGAAAAGCACACATACAAACTTATCTATGCTGACTCCATTTCTGGCATATGACTGTCTTAGGCATGAGTTACACAGAAGAAGAAGATGATTTGGCTTTTCTACCCTGCTTTTCTCACCCATTTAAGGGGACTCAAAGCAGCTGACAAAGCTTTCTGTTCTTTTCCCCACAATAGAACATCCTGTGAGGTAGGTGGGGCTGTGAGAGTCCAAGGTCACTCAGCTGGCTATGTGGAGGAATGCGGAATCAAACCCGGTATTCCCATATAAGAGACTGGCTCCCTAACCACTAGACCACACTCTTCTCACAGGAGAAGAGCACTATTTCTTCCTCCACTCTACAGGTGTGATCACACATGGCTTTTTTCAAACACTTCTTTGACAAAATGTTGATCTTCCATAGCCATCCAAAAAAAAAAGTTCCAAATGCTAAAAATAAAATCCTATCCCATGTTGCTGTTCCTTCAGAGAACCTCCTTCCTTCAAAGCCTCCAGAGAACCAATGCTCACCACTCATGGGCTGCCATGGAACCAGAGTTCTGGATCCCTGATTGGTTGGTCTCCTCAGCAGCCATTTCCAGACTGAGATCCACTACAGGATCGCCTGTAACTTCCTGCCCCATCCAGTCCAAGCAGTGAGTCTATCAGAGAGTGATGAAATCCTGTCTTGGGAAGGGACACACAGATAGAGATTTAAGACAGAGTAATCTTATCATTCATTCATTCATTTTTTAATTTTATCTCTTGAGTGTCAAAGGCACACTGGGGCTGAACCTTTTACTCTGTCTGAGAAGAAATGTAATGTTTTTAAAACTGCAGTGCACTGATCATATATTCCTACTGCCTCAGCTTCATTAATGACAGTTGGGGGGAGTTACACGAGAGCTGGCCCTATGGGTTATTTCCTGTTTCCAAGGATGTTACAAGGCCACCAACAGTGAAGCACCTATGTTCACTCTAGTGACGGCAGCATATCACAGCAAAGCTGTCAAAAGAGCAGTAGCGGTTAGAGCTGTCCTATCACTTGACCTTTCAAGATCTCTACAGATCACTTAAGTGGGCTGGTGAATGAATGAGCACAGATCCATACGGATGCTACACTTGTCCAGCAAACTCAGCACGCAACAAGGCCAAGCATTCAATCTCTGCTATCACAACACCCTACAGGCACCATGTGAAACCCTATTAGTTGTGGGAAACGGTCGTGTGACAAGACATGCCTGATAACATCTAGATTGATTGTGGCAGTACTTCTTTATAAGGCTGGGGGACCTGATGAGGCAGGAATCTGATGGAGGCATAGATTGTCTGTTTTTTCCAGATGATTTAGCTGGTGCTTTTGCTGATTTTCTGGTCTTATTTTGGAAACAAACGACTTTTGTGATCCTGATAAGATATTCTGATGTTCCGAGGACATATCAAATGAAACAGCAAGACCAATGGCTGGAGTACAGGTTGTGGAAATCATAACATAAGCCTGCTGTTGGAGGAGGAGTCATACTTTTCTACCATTATTGAATATTTGAATAGCTGATCAGTTGAATTTTTCTGCATTGGTGGCATGAGGCTATGAGCAAGAAGTTACCTTCACCATGGATAAGTTATTCTAATAAGGTAGTTCACCTCTTCCAAGACAAAGTTTCTCAAATTTGCATGAAATTAGATGCTATGAAACAAGAAGGACCTGAACAGCAGCTGGGCCAGGTTTAACTGTGAACAGCAAATGAGAGCAAACTATGCAAACCTCTCAACAACTTATGCTCTTATGCAACAACAAGCTCTTATGCAAAGCTCTCAACAACCCCCTCCAATATAATTGATCAAAATATGTCTGGCTCATTGTGGAAGAGAGTGCCATCAATGCTAAGAACATAAGAGAAGCCCTGCTGGATCTGGCCACAGCCCATCTAGTCCAGTGTCCCGTCACACACGGTGGCCCACCAAATGTTCATGGGCATCTCAAACAGAGACAGAGACAAGGACAAACCTTTTCCTGCTGTCTAATCCCAGCAAACGGCCCTAGAAGATTCCTGCTTTCCCCCTTAAGGAGGCTGTGGGTAGCTTTTAGGAATGCAGTCTGGAAAGATATTTAGTATGGGAAAGCCCAAACCCCCAGAACCTTAAGGAGGTTGTGGCCAATACCACTGTTGGGAAAGAAGCTGTATGCCTGCTTAGATGAAGTGGATTATCTGAGTCCATTTCAATCCAACCTCTAGCTCAGGAAAGGATTGAAATTACCTTGGCAACTTCAGAAGTTAGGGGTTTGAAGTCACTACACTATTATGATTCTACTTCTACCTGCTGGATTATTTCCAAAAATAGCAGAGGGTAACTTTCACTGACCACTTTGAGAGTTCATGTGTAGGGTTTAACCAGAGTTGGGTCTTGTCCCCAAGTGCTCTTAAATGTATATAAGTCTGAGGAAGGGTGCAAAATGTTTCTCATCAACACATTTTGAATGCAAATCAAGCTGTTTCCAGTGTTCCTAATTCAGAATGGAATGACAGAACCTTAAAGCTTCATGAAAGAGCCATTTCTTCCTGAATGTCAAATAACTGAAGGGCAGAGATGTTATCTGTTAAGCAGGTTTCGATCACTGATGTTGAAAGGAAAGGAAAAAGTTAAGATGATCTGAGTTCGTTCCCCTTCCTCTTGCCGCTGCAATAGGAGTTAAAAATACCAGTCCTCTTCCTTTCTAGCAGCACAGATTTGTATCCCATTTTGTTCTGCACTCAGGTTCATATTCTTGATGTAATTTTTTTAAAGGATAGTTTTAATATTGTCAGACTATAATTTAAAGGTTGCATCTGCTTTTATGTTCTTTTCTCTGAAGGGCAGTTTAATTTATATATCAATCAATATATGTGAATTGTATGTAAATCCATGCTCTCTTTTGTCCTTATATTTGGCTGTTTACTTTCCTTTTTTTTCATGGGATTCTGTAAGTAGCCATTCCAATCATGTCACTCTAATTGTACAAAAAAAGTCACGGTGCCCTGAGCTCTCTGTGCCTTTTTCTAAATAGTTTTATGCTTATGAAAGATCCAAAAGTAATTTAGCCAAACAAAGGCTCTCTGTTTACTGAAAGTCAGTACAGTTTGAGGTTTCAGGAGTGGACTGTCAGCAGTTTGGGGCAATGAGAAGACTCATGTGCTCAAATTAGAAGAACATTTCTTGCCATATATCATGTGGAAAAATAGTAGAAAGCTGGGGGCATAGTATTCCTTCCCTCGCCTAGTATCATTTTGGTTTCATAATAATATTTGTATAAAGAATCACCAAACTAATCCAGCGGCATGTTGCAGCATTTCATTAAACGTTTCAGGCTGTCATAAGTTGTATTTATTATGTGTTTGTTCTGGTTAACTCTTGTTCCTCCATCATTGCTTCCCTTGGGGTTCACACTGGGCTGCTGGACTGGACCAGTAGCCCCCATGGAATGCCTCACCTGCATTGCAGGCCAGTCCCTCCAGAGACACTGCATGGGATGAAGTGCTGGACCAAGCCCTGACTAGAAAATGGCACCAGAGCCCACTCCAAGAGAGACTACTTCAAAGCCATCTCCCTAGTGTTCCACAGGTTAGACTGGCCCAGATGAATGGTAGACTGGTGAGTCTGCCAGTGAGTGAAGCCTGCTGCCATTTCACCAAGCCCTAGAAATGGGTCCTGAAATCAACTGTTTCTGGGCACTGTGTGAAAACAGACCAAACCAGCAAGTTTAGAGGCTGGTGGAGCCACACAAACGCTGGCAGTCCATGATGCAGACCCTCAGCGTCACTTAATCTGGGCTGATATTGGCCTTGCATGACATGCACTAATGCACACCAAGTGGAAATAGCCTTTGACACCATGGTGTTGGTGTGACCAGGCTGTTTTTGCTGGGTCACAAAAATTGGCCATTTCCAGTGCAATTTCTGGGATCCTAAAACGGCACTGGACTTCACCTACTAGTAGACTAGCACAGCAATCTGGACAGTGCATGAGTTTGACTACCCATAGGATTCTTGGGATACCACTTTGAAGCCATCTTCCCTTACAACAGACTTTGGCACCATTTTCTCACCCTCTCCAACTCTCTGTCACACATGGATGTGGCATTCCATGGGAGGCTTATCATTCCTGTCAACTGATCCACAATGCAGACAAGATGTTCCAAAGGATGTGTCATTCCACTCTATTAGCATTACTTTAGGATTGTCATACATCCACATGGTCTTCCCAATGCAATGCTGGCGATCTCAAAGAATTATTAGCCTGAGTGGCAAGATCTATGTGGTTCTACATCACAGGGAACTTCCTGGAGCTCAGCAAGCATGCAAACACACACAAAGAAAGATGGCAGGAGGGCAGTGAGCTCCACGAAGTTCCCAGTGAGTTAATATGGCATGAAAGAATTGCCAGATGTAATATATCTTACTGTCTGGAGGTAGCCTTTATAAAATCCTTAGTGTAACCCCAGCTATTTCTCTGTATCATATTCTATTCCTTATGGCTTCATCAGAAGTGGAGTCAAAAGATATATTGAAGACACTCTCTTACGTTTAAAACTCTAAAAACAATTGAAGGCACTAAGTGCCCATCTCAGTGATAAACTCTCTGAAATTAGCTGTTAAATTCACGTGCAATCATGTGTATTGGTTTCCCAAGGGGATTGAACAGTGGATCCATTTGCTCATCAGTAGCTGGTAGATGAGACCAAAGGCAAAATAAGTGAGGACTTGGATTTGATTGTTTTGGGGGAGGGGGGCATAATGCCAGAAGCTTAGAAATCAGGATATACACTGGCGAGGTTCCTTGTTTAAACTCATGTCTGAAATCTTTATTTAGCTCACAGACTGATCATATTATTAAACAGTGTTATATTGGTGTGAGAATGTTTTCTCCCATAAGAACTATTTGCTGGAATTTTCACCAGCTGTTTGTGTATTGCTTTGCTGTTCTTCACTGACTATTTAGCAAAAGATTAGCTTCCTCAGTTGTGTGAAATGTTAGTTCTTCTATTAAGTGGCTAATCTGACTTCCCTGGAAGGGAGATTTCAAGAAGAAATATCCCTGAAATATGCAGTTTCAGGGGGATTTCATATATCCACTGATACATTTTCTCTCATAAAAATGCTTATGCCAAAGTACTTTTTGAATGAGTCAATCACAAATGATTACCCCACAGAAACAACATAATATTTCCTACAATGATTTATTTAGTTTTATTGTCATGCCTGGAGGCTGAACGTGGGCCTTTTCATACTTAACTTCCATGGGAAAGTTTCTCAAGGAATTTAAGTATAGGGTGCATCCCCATGGTACTTTTTTGTCTCTCTATTGTCCATCTATTGCAGCAGACTTTAAAAATCTGCATTCAATTCCAAAATAAGCATCTCCATGAGGCTCAGTAAAATGCGCATTTAAAACACACCTTCTGTCCCCATGGAAGCATGTTTTCTTTGCCCACATCTTTTTCTCCCCGCCCCCTCTCTGGTTGATAGGATGCCAGTGGGAACGGGGAGGGACTGCAATCTGCGTGGCCACAACCATCGGTATTCACAAGTTCTCTGTCCGTCTCCCTCTGGATCCCAAACATTTATCACTTTGGGATCCAGAGCTTGCTTCCAAAGATAGTGATTTCACTGTAACCATCCACCCTGTACAGCAGCCGTTTCAAAGTAGCTATCCACCCACTTCACACCTGATAACAATATTGCAATTTTGCACAATTCTGGCTCTTTAAAGGTTATGATGTTTAGAAAGGGAAAGGAAGGAAAGCTGCTGCAGTTCTGGGAGATGTGTGAATGTTTAAGGCTGTGTGTGCAGGCGGCAGCGGTAGCAGAACCAGGGTGCTTTTTTTGGAGATCTTGTGAGTAACATAATGAAAAAAAGAGGAAATATGGGACCCCGGCCGGCAATCCCTGCCCCCAATTCCCCAGGAGTATCTCCATGCTCAATGCTACTAAAAAAACCCACAGCTTCCAAAAAGTGTGCTGGTAGTCTTGTTTAAAGGGGGGTCTTTCTTCCACAAATTTTCCTTCTTTGTGGCACTGGAAGCCTGGAGAAAAGCATCGAGACACTGTGTGGCAAAAGAAGCTTTTTAATGGGCTTTTTATTGCATTAGATGGGGTCATAGAGACTGTGCCCAGCATTTGCACTGTGAAAGCCAGCCCTGCCTCAGAGCTACCCAACAAACCCAAGTGCTGTTGAAGCACAGACACTCCCACTTAGAAGTGTCTGCCTTGCTGCAACAACAGCCATGCACACGGGGTCATTGCTACAGCAATTGGTTGATGTTTGATGCAGCGCATAACTCCACAGCTGAAGTTGTGCTGCCTTGCCCTCTTGCTACATCACCATGTGAAAGCTATGAAGCAGGACTTACGGCTCCACAGCTTCTTAAGATCAAGGATGGTCATGCAAGCTTGGAACCACTCTGGGATAGAAGTGGCTCCACAGTGTGCAGATACACACCTGTCAGAATCTGTGTGGCCATTCTGGAACGCCAAGTGTGAAAAGGTCGATGTGACTCTCAGGATCTCTCTACTACTTAGCTTATTCTCCAAATCATCATAGCCCTTTTCAAAATATTTACATGATTTTGCAAATAATGTTCTCTTACTTAATGTTTGCAATCAGGCATTATAAATATACTTGCCTCCTATGGTGCAAATGAAGCAAAGTGACAGTGTGACCGGAAATCACAGTTTAAGCAACACAGTTTGGTTACTTGTGTGGACAAAACAAAGAATCCTGATTTATCCTTGAACTTGCTTGCAGTGTAACTAGGACTATGAAGTGAGCACTTTCAGAAACAATGAACTAGGGCCCTTTCTGCACTTGGCCTTATTCTGGAATATATCTTGGGAGGGGGGGTCTGTTGTCCACATGGTAATACAGACTATAGCAGGCCTTACCTGGGGTCTGCTATATTTCACACTGGCATGCAGATAGTAGGCTTCTACTCTGGAATATATTCGAGAATAAAACCAAGTGCAGAAGGCCCCTGGTCTCTGGGACATGGCCAACACATTGAACAACTACTATTATAGCTCCAAGAAGTACCCAGTCCCCTCCTTCAGAACCAGATGGTGCCACTTAAGGACAGGCTCAGGAGAAATAGCATTTTTCCCAGTTGCTGTCTTGCCCCTTCACCATCAGCCCAGGTGAACCAGAATTCACCATCACCATTCCGCTCTGGAGCAGGCAGGTGTGCTAAAGTATCAAGAATGTTTTATATTGATTTGTAGTAACATATTGGAAGCTATGGGACTAGATTTCAAGCTCATGAACAAAATCTACAAGGAGTACAGTGGGGCAGTGTTCTGCCCTGTTTTTAATATACTTCAGTGTTGCCTAGCTGATACATGTTGGGGGGGGATCACCACCTTGGTTGCATTCACATCTAAGCTTTAATCTCATCTCAGTCCACAGTCAGAGTGAGAGAAGACATCAGCAAATTAAATGGCCACTTTCTTTTCACATTATTTATCCCAAAGGTGGATTTTGTGCATTAGAAAATGCTGAAAGAAAACAGCCTGACTCTTTGCTGATGCACTTTCTTGCTCTGAAAGGGGACTGAAACTGGATTAAAACTTAGGTGTGAATGTAGCATTAAGTTACCTCCTTCCTCATGAGGAGGTAACTTCAGATGAATTAGGATTTTTATCTGTTTGTTTTTATTTCACTTGTACTAGACCATTCACCTAGAGATCTCAGAGGAGTTTATACATAACAAAATAACTATATATATATTGCACATAAAAACATGTTTACTCCCCGTGAGTTTGGGCCAGCACTGGGTGCTGATGAGGAATTCCCACCTTGCTTTTTCTCCCTAATTCCCCTCAGGCAGGTTGGCTCTTCTGGTGACAGTCAAGGGAGGCTGGGAGCTGATTTAGGATAAAGAGCACCTTAAGTGAGGCCAGTTTCCATTACTCCCAATGGAGACCAGGCACCTTGAGGACCTCATTACAAAGCCTTTACTGTGTAGAGGAGACCTTGCTTGATAGCTCCAAAGGGAAGAGAGAGGGACACCAGTTGAGGAATCTGTAGCTCTTTCCAGTAAACAAGATGAAGCAACATTGTAGATGACATCTTCAGTTTCTATAAATAACTGTGATTTCCCTGATTACTACTTTTCCCCTCACCTAGCATGGCATTTGTCTGAAGTTACTTGCTCTTGAGGAGACAGGCAAGGTTAAATGCACAATGATTTTTCCTGTTGGAGGTATAAGCCATGCTTGGAATTCTATACTGAAGTTACCCAAACATTCGGATAATTAGAACAAATAGATCCAAAATTTGAAATTTGTTCAAATCTTTGAATTTAAATTTATGGACATTTGATTCGAATTCGAATGTCAAAATTTGGGCAGATTCAATCAAATTTTGAATACCTTCAAATATTTGTGCACACTCCTAATAACAGGTATGACATGCTTCTGACACTGAGTTGCTAAGGAACATGGTTTGAGAAAACTTTGTTAAGTTATATCTGCTGGGGCCCTCTATGGATGTTTCCATGAAGATGTACTTGGGACAAGTGAAGCCCAGTTAGTCATCCTCCAATGATTTGTTCTGTTCTGAATTCCTGAAAGAGATCCAACCCCATGTAGCTACTTCTTTTCCAAGACTCCTGATCCTCAGCTACATGCAGACTTGGGCCATGTCTCTAGTTCACTGGGGAGAGATGCACTGGGGAGACACCTCCACTAGAGGCAGCTTCCCTTGTGATCTCATCAAGGACTTCAATGACTAAAGAATGGATGCTAGTCTTCCTTCACAACAGTTTTTGGGTTCTAGAGAGAGAAACAGATAGCTTCAAAAGTCCCATCGCAGGATTCTACATTTTCTACTTCTACAGAAGTGGCAACTCTCCTTTTACCCTCATAGATACAAGATGACACATTGCACATTAGCATATGGCTGACCCTTCCTCAGAATCTAAAAATGGGAAAGAAACAAAAGAAAATGTTCCAGAAGAGCTCTCTGATGCACTTATTTCATCTACCTTATCCTTAGCTGACAGGCCAAACCACTAAACTACCCTTTCTGTTCATTGAAGATGCCACTCAGCTTGAAGTGACAGAGACAGCTAAGCTGGTATCTAAGCTGGTATCTCAGTATGATCCATTACTTTGATGACTGCCACATCAGGAATCAGTCTAGGGAACCTTCATGTTTTAAGGCACAAGGATTGACAGTCTGAGCTAAGAAGCTAAGCTTCTTTAGATAACTTGCATCAGATCCATTCCGTCGATTCTGCACAAAAGAGAATTTACAATCCCTTCCACGGTATTTTACCATGGGCAGTGAAATGAGCAATCCTCAAAACTAAACTAAGTTGCTGAAAAGTAGAAGACAGAGTGAACATCTGGGGAATAAACTTTACCTGTAACGTATCACATTTGAGCTATCTGTCCCTAGCTCTGTAGCATGCATTATAACTGGTAGAAAAGAAAGGGCAGGTGTGAAGCTACATTTATATTCCACAACTGTGACCTTGGCTGTGGTCATACTTTCACTTTAAACATCCAATCCAACTGGAGGGGGAAAAGTCTACATGTTACCAGATCAACTCTGGATGTACAAGTATCATCAGAAATGTTAACT
>MTQE01003428.1:14764885-14776966 GCA_014337955.1 Aspidoscelis marmoratus | reverse complement strand
AGAGCTGTGACTAGCCCAAGGTCACCCAGCTGGCTTCATGGGGGGGGCGGGCACAGAATTGAACCTGGTATTCCCAGGTAAGAGTCCAGCTCCCTAGCCACTAGACCAAACTGGCTCACACAGTGTGTTTCCTCCAGGACAGAAAGCAACTGAAGCTACAACATGGTGAATCAAATGCATTTGTACTCACTTCTGCCACAGCAGATGTTTACTTTTCCTGACTTTGAATCCCTGAGAGAAGTTCCACAAATCGAAATGTCACGGTCTTTGAAGCCTGGAGAAAAAATGGCGAGCAACAATGTGATGTACCCAACAACACCATGCACAGATTTGTCAGGGGTTTTTTTCCCCCCTTTGAAACCCAAATTATACCAAAAGTCCCTCTTTGATCTGACACACAGCGTTTCACATCAAATAGAGATTTGCTGAGTGATTCAAGCTTCAAAGACGTGTAATGCATCTATGTGCAGTTCTTCTGGATGCACCCCTGGCTGTCAACCATCACTGCACCAAAGTAGCATCATTACGCAGAAGGTTAAGTACACAAAACAACAAATAGTACAATCTCTTCTGAAACTGACCAACAGAGGTAACCTCTATAAGAAATATATATGAGGGCTAAAAATATTAACTAAATACATTTAGGTGCCAGGTTTACTAAAATCTATGGATACCTATATTCATGCATTCACCATTTAGCAATAACAATGACAGCCAAAACCTCAACTCTAGATATGTAAAGCTATTTTGTATACATAAAGTTGCAAGCTTATTTCAGGAAGAGGCAGCATCAAACCCCCATTTGCCAGGAATTTTCTGACTATAAATGTTACCAGCAAATTGCCTTTTAGCTCTTTGTCCTCCACTCAAACAACTCCCATGGCTGTCGTCACACATTCACTTTAAACCAGACTGTTCACACCTGTTCAGTTCTTCAGATGGACTGAAGAAGGCTCAAAATGAAGGTGACCACAGCCCATCTCTGATCACATGTTAAATGAACTTAGCTAGCAAGGCTGAGAGATACTATTAGATGCTGTTGAGACATGAACAAAATACTTGTTCTGTGTGGTGAGTCATCAGAATTGAAGTTTGGTTGGGAGATAGTTTCAGGTGTATCGCAGGAATGCATCATCTGCACCACAATCTATCTGGTATAGTCCCCAAGGCCTCCCACCCATTCCCAAGGCTGAAAACAGACTTCATTTCCTACTGTGAACTGCATCCCAGCCCACTCTAACCCATTCTCACCTAGGAGTAGTGGGCATCCAACATCTGGATGCAAGGCCTGAAATGGCCATTCTCATACTGCATACCAGCCCTTGGATCAAATCTCTGATCTGCCATGGAAACTCTTTAGGTCTTCCCAGCTAAAGTTGTCTTCTTGCCTTGTGAGCACCCTGGAAAAGGCAATGGCTAAGAAAATAATCCAAATTAGAGCCTCTAAGGCAGTTGGATGGATCACATGCCTGTTAGGCTGAAAAAGCCCATATAAGGAAAAATGTAGTGATGTGTGCAGAACAGGTAACTAACAGTCAAGAATCACCAGACTGTCACCAGTTGCTGAAGGCTGAATGAAGTAAGGATTACAACACAGGGATTGTGCAAGAGTTGAGTAAGACTGTGTAACAATTGTGAAATACCAGGATGTGAGTCACCAACTCTGATAGTGGAAAGGTATAAAAGTAGTCACACACGGCTGTGTGTTACACTTGCTTAGCTGGTGGAGACTGGGAGGAATGCAACTGCTAAGATGTAACCGCAACGAATAAACAACACGACTGACATCTGTCTCTGTCCGTTTACTGAGACTGTGGGCTGGAGAAAGGAGGGGCCGAGGTGCTGAAACGGACAGCGACACGGCTGACAGCCAAGCCGAGGCTGAGAGTGAAGCAGGCTTTCCCAGGACCGGAGAAGCCTATGCTTTCAGCACCTTGAACAGCGACGCTGAAGGAATTCTAACAGCCAGAAGCTGAGAGGCACAGACGGAAGATTGATTCTTGCCAGCACGAACAAGCGCAACTCTGCAATGCAATGATGATGCATTACCAACAGGGGGGTACCTAACACCCCACTACCCCCTGACAATGCCATCCTTCTGACAGCTCCTGCAGCCAATGCAGTGCCAAATATTGTGTTTACAGTCATAAGAACATGAGAGGAACCATGCTGAATTGGGCCACAGCCCATCTAGTGCAGCATCCTATCTCACACAGTGGTCACCAATTGCTTCTGGGAATTCTCAAGCAGAAGACAAAGGCAAAACTTTATCTCCTCTTAAATCCTTGCAAATGACCTTTAGAGGCATCCTGCCTATCTCTCCAATCTGCAGGCAATACCTTGGCATCCATTCTAATAGACATTGATACACCTGTCCTCCAGAAATGTATACAATCCTTTCTTAAAGCTATCCAGGCTGGTTGCTGTCACTACCTCTTCTAGTAGTAAATTCAATGGACAGATGATCCTCTGGGACAGGGGGAGGCAAACCACGGCTCGGGAGCCACATGCGGCTCTTTGGCCCCTTGAGTATGGCTCTTCCAGCTTAGGAGTACCTTAATTAAGTTAATAACAATGTACCTACCTATATAGTTTAAATTTAAAAAATTTGGCTCTCAAAAGAAATTTCAGTGGTTGTACTGTTGATATTTTGCTCTTCTGACTAATGAGTTTGCTGATCACTGCTCTGGGAGAAAAAAAAATACTTCCCTTTGTCTGTCCTAACTTTCCTGCCCATTAGCTTCATAGAGTATCCCCTGGTTCTAACGTTGTGTAATGAAGAAAATATTTTTTCTCTATGCACCTTTTCCACACCATGCATGATTTTGTCTGTGTCAGTCAGGTCACCTCTTAAATGCCTTCTTTAAGGCCTAGATATCCTTCATAAGGAAAGTGTCCCAGCCCCTTGATCATTTCTTCAATATCCTTTCTGAAGTGCGGTAACCAGTATGGTGCACAATGCTCCAATGTGGCCTCATCACAGATTTATAAAGAGGCAAAATGACACTTGCCAACTTGTTTTCTATTTCCTTCCTAATTGCCCCTAACATTGAATTTGCTTTTTTTTTACTGCTGTTGTACACCTTCATTGGGCTGCCCACCAGAACCCCAAGGTCCCTTTTCTGGTCCTTTGGGTACAGTCCTTTGGATCACACTGGCAAAGATCAGGCAACTCAGAACTTCCATATGTTCATGCCTAGGTTTTTTCCATTGCCTTTTGAAACAGAAGGATGCCAACATAAGGAAGTTTGATCTGCAGTTGGAACTGAAGATGGAGGCTGATAGACTAATTTCTAAAAGTGTTTTATTTTCCTTCAATAACACAGACCTCTCAAAACCTATACAACTAATGCTGTTCTCTTTTAATGAATGCCAGTGGACTTGCTTTTATTTGGTACTGTGTGCATTTACATATAAATTGCTACATAATGGCTCTGCCCTCTATCTCTTTAGCATTTGATGTTAATGAGCTGGAAGAAAGGTCATTGGCTTGAGATTAATGATGTTCTGGGGCCATGGTAAGAGCTCCATCCTAGAGAAAAGGCTTTACCGAAAGAGCTCCTGCTCTTAAGAACCATGACCTCCCCCAGTACAAGCAGTTTCTATTAATGGTCTGCCAGGATGTCAGTAAATCCAACAGTCATCCAAGGCAAAAAATCCAAGAAAAGCTTGAGTAGAACTGGCAGGATGACAAAGATGTTTCAGTTCCAAAGCTGGAACTGCCTAAGCTAAGCCTTCACAGTACTGATTCCTGTCTGGTGTCCTCTGGGCTGGTTTTAATGGCAATTGTCATCAGTCTCAGGCTGCATGTTATGCCAGTTGGGGCGGATGGGACAATATACCCAGCTCAAAGCTTCTTAAGAACATTAGGTTGGTGCAGACTAGACTAGAATCATTATTGCAGGCTGCTCGGCCTGAAGTCCAACTCTCAGCAAAAATAAAGGGAGAAAAAAAATAGAAAATTTTGCAAGGCTAACAAATATACCTCTAGAAGGGCTTGCTGACTGCAGTTTAAACCTATATTCCCTCTACTTTTAAAAGCTAGGGAACTGACCTATTGTCGTTGGGAAGTACTTGTCACTGGGACTGGATAAGGCTGCTTATGATCAAAGTAGGCCTCCTCAAATGAAATAATCCTTCGTCCATAAAGAATTAGCACATAGAAAGGAGAAAAATGGGGAAAGTCACATGCAACAAAGGAGTGGAAACAAATACCATTAAAGGTTATTGGCTTTGATGTGGCAGAGCTAGAAGGTCTACATCACTCAAAAACACACACAAAAAAACAGCACATACATAACTTCCTAGTGAATGAACAAGAAAAGGAAGACACTTAGAGTATGATTTGGGCTATCAAATACCTCTAAAGTTATTCTTCCTATTCACTATTGCCTCTGCCACATCAGAAACACCTTGATCAAGTCTACATCAATACGGTTCAGTATCTTCTTTTTTGTCATCAAGCCAACTCCAGTTGTAAAATATAGTACATACACCTACGGCATGGCTCTCCAGGGTTCTTCCTTATCACTATCATGCCTGGGGCACATCTACACTGAATCTAAATCAATTGCAACTCAGCAGATTCTTCATTTACATTTCTGGTGACCGCAATGAAAGTGAAAGTGATGAGATTTTGTAACTTCATAAATTTAGCAGAGGCATCAAAAATCATTTAGTTCAATTCCTTTTGAATTCAGGAACAAAAATTCATAGGAATTAAATCTGATTAGGGTGGATAGCAAAAAAGTGATGAAAATCCAGTTTATTTTTTTAACTATCTGAACAATCTTCTTATGCTCTACAACTGCTTTTTTTTTAACCCATAGCAAACAGTTCAAAACAAAAGTTTTTTCAAAAAAAATACAGGATAAAATAATAGTTAAAGAATTCTTCAAGTCACAGGATGCATCCCCGTGGTACTATTTCCTGTCGCTATTGTCCCTCTACTGCAGCGGATCTAACAAATGAGTGTTCAATTCTGAATTAAGTGTCCCCATGGGGCTCAGCAAAACGTGCATTTAAAATGCACTGACCATCCCCAAGGAAGCGTCTTTTGCTTACCCGCATCTTTTTCTCCCCACCCCTCGCTGTTTCATTGGGTGCTCGTGCGATCATGCACTCATTCACAAGTCAAAAATTTTTTTTACAAGTTCTCTGTTCTTCTCCCCTGCTTGTGAAGGCAGCTGGGCTGCAGCCAGCACTATTTACAAGATCTCCAGCTGCCGAAATGCCTCCCCCAGCCAGCAATTCACAAGTCCAAAAGAAAAATTTACAAGTTCTCTGTTCGCCTCCCCCAGCCAGCGATCTTGCCTCATACACTTTCAGTTGCCTCATACACTTTCATTACAATGTATCTTGCTATTTCTCTTTGTGATTGGAATGCCTGCCTACTGTTTTCATATTGTGAATGCTGGCTGTGGATGAGAGGCAAAAAAAAAAGAGAGAAAGCTTGCCGCCTCAGAGAGAAGTCCTGCCCCTTTTGCCACGGAGCGTCTCCATGCAAAATGTTGCTCTGAATACCCGTGTCTTCCTGGAAAGTGCACTTGCAGTCTTCTTTAAAGCGCTGCTTTTTTGCAGTGCATTTTCCTAATTAGCAGCGCTGGAAGCCCGGATAAAAGCCGTGCATGGGGGTGCTCCGTGACAAAAGAAGATTTTCAGCGGGCTTTAAATTGCATGGGGATGCACCCACACTGACCTTTCATCAGAATTGAGGCTGTACTCTTCTTCAGATGCAAAAGTGTACTTCTGTTTCTTCTAGGGACATTCCCTGCCAGATTGGGACTGTTCAGTCACAAGAAATGGGCCCAACAAAAGAGGTGCCAGTCTCTGCCCAGCTCAGCAGCAGCACAGAGGTGCCTCAAAGAAGGCTCTGCACTGGGATTGCTCACAGGCCAGTCTGCCCCCTCCTCCTCTCATGAATATTCTGTGCTAGAAACAGGCTGCATCCAGACTCGCATCAAAGGAACACAGCTTTCTTCTGTCTGCAGCAGCAGCAAAGCATCTGATCAAAGTATGCAAAGTAAAAAGGTGCTCATCAATCAGCATCTTTTTACTTCACTTCTTTGCACCCTCGCTGCAGGCAATCGCGTGTCCAGTCTGACCATCGGGGAGCCACTTCAGTGGGACAGCACAACTTTTTATGGCCCTGTCAGGCATACTGGAAGCAACTGCAAAGTCCCTGCATGGCTTTTGATCGTTGTGTCTCTGTGTTCCAGCTTCGGCAGGATGGTGCAATATCATGTAAGTCTGGACGCAGCCCCAGTCAATCAGAGAAGGCCTGGAAACACAAAAGTCACACACTACCTCTTTCAGGAGCCTCTGAGGAGCCCTTTTTGTTATGTCTGAATCCAGTAGGGATGTGCACGAATATTCGTAACATTCAAAATTCATACAAATTCGGCTGAATTTGGGCATTCAGATTTGAATCTATTGTTAGCACATTCAAAGATTGACATTCAAATTCGAATTAAACGATTTGGAACATTTGTATGAAGCTTTGTTAAGAATTCATATGGGATTTGTACGCAATTTGTAGTGGGGATTTGAATTGAATTTGTATTGAACATTTGCATGAAATTCGGATCCTACCACATTCAGAGGGGATCTATTCAAATGAATACAAATTTTCTTGCATTCAATTCAATATGAAATGAATACAAAAAAAAAATGCATATCCCTAGAATACAGCCTCATAAGGACATAAATCGTGACTTAATGGAATTAGCTATTAAAACCAAAATTCAAGTGCTTTGGCCATATAATGAGAAGACAGGGCTCAACTAAAAAAAAGGCACTGATTCTGGGAAAGATTGAAGGAAAACCGAGGACAGCAAATGATGAGATGTTTAAATAGTCTTATGGGTGCAATAAATATAAATAGACAGACTGGCCTGGAATAGGGTTATGGACATGACTGAACAGCTAAACTAAAATAAGCAAGACAATAATCTAAAGTACAACACCTCTGAATGGAAATGTCTTTTTCAGTGTCAGATGGCGGTGCCTCTCTCATGCACCTACTATGGAGCCATGTTGACCCATAAACAGAGACTCAGCCTAACCTCTGTTTACAACTTAGGCTTCAGTCTATGCATTATCATTGACTCCAGTATACCAGCATGTCACTGACTCCAGTGTGGTTCCAGTATAGCAGCATCTAGACCACTGTCACAACAAAGTATAGACACATATTAGGTGCTATAAGTTCTCAAAAAGATCTACTTATAGATAAGCAGAAACCATTGATTTACAAAATAAAGTGTTGAAAAAATGTCTGGAAAATAAAAAAACAAATATGTTTTCACCATCTAGAAGGAAGACTGATGGGAAATGTCTATTCAAAATCAAGTGAAAATCAACAAACTGAAGTGCAAAAACAAATATAGCAAATTCAAGAAGCTCTAAAATGTTTTCCAACTCAACCGTGCAAATAAGATTTATAACGATTGGGTAATACCTATAATCATAAATGAAAGGTAGATTGTAATCTATAATTCTCAACAGAAAATGGAAATACATTTGTAAATATGGCCTCACACAAATCATCTGCCTACATATGTATTTAAAAGAAAAAAAAACCAACTATATAGATAGTATCTTACTCCATTAGGAATTCTTTAGGGAGACATGGATAAGAAACTCCATTATCAACAGGCATATTGCTTAGCAAGCCTAAACTGTATTCCAGAATAATCAAGAGAGACAAAAGGAAATATGTCTTTGCACAATACATTGCTTGCTTATTTGTTTGACTACCCTCATATGGTACTTAGAGAGGTTTCTAAAAAGCTAAAGCATATAAAAAACAAAGATTTTTTTAAAAAATAAAACATTAAAAGCACTCAAAAACAGAGAAAATTAAAAGTGAGAACTAAAAACCCAAAGGGCCTGTCCAGAAGGGAATGCCAGAGTACACATAAATGTTTTTAACTTTTCCCCCTGAAAATGCCCAAGTGCCATAATAGAAAAGGATTTCATTACCATGAGGCACAAAGTTAGCTGCCGGTTCACACGCAGCTTCAAATGCATAGATGACAGAGGCCTTTCCTCACTTACTAGCATTCTGGTACAGTGCTAACCCTAACCCACTTCTGGGCATCTCTCTTTCACACTCTGGAGATGAACAAACAGGTCCTGCACTATGCTATACTGCACCATCTGCATTGGATGGGACATATACCAAACTAGGCAGCCCAAAATTTTAGTAGCAGTAGACTTTTAAAAAAAGATTTAGTGTGGTCTACTCATGATTAAAGTGGATGTGTGTGCAAGTTTATCAAGGGAAACCATTTTGTCAGCACACAAAACTGCTACTAAAATAGGCCCAGGAGTTTCAAGACCAGGAACTTCAGTTCATGACTGTTAGAGCCCTTGCTCAAAGTTCATGTGAGCTTCAGAGCAATGCAGGAACTGTCCTGGAAAGGTGGTATTCTTCTAAAGACCAGTGTCTGAGAAAATATCATACTCAGGCCTTACCTGTAGGCTTCTGAACTAGATGAGTCACTGATCTGGTATAACAGGGCTTCTTATCACAAGGCTCACAGATAGGTAGATAGTAGGGATGTGCATAAATATTCATGACATCCAAAATTTGTACGAATATGTACGAATTCATAGATTCATGGCTGAACTGAATACAGCCTACATTCGTAGGCCGTATTTGTCCACAAATTGGATTATCGCCATCCCAGGCCCCGCAGCCCCTTATCTTTTGAGCATCCTGGGCCTCTTTCCACACTCTCCGGAAACCAAAATAGGCCTTCTGAAGCTCAGAAAAGGCACTTCCAGTTCGGGGGTCAGATGACCCCAGAACCAGACCCCAGAACTGGAAGACCTATTTCAGCATCTGGAGAGCAAGTAAAGAGGCCCAGGATGCCACCTCACTTCCTGAAGTACTCATATAAGTTGGACATGTTCACATCCTCCCATATAGACTTTCCCATGCTCTTAGATCTGGCAGGAGGCCCTCTTGGTGATCCCATCCCCTACAGAAGTTAAGGGGATGAAGCCACATGGGACGGTATTCTCAGTGATAACCCTAAGCCTCTCAAGTGCATCAGGCCCTCTCTTTGTATGCATTCCAATGACCAGTAAAGATCTTTTTACCCTGGCCTTTGGCTGAGGGAGCAGCATCCCTTCCCCATACAGATACTGTTATTATTTAAGTTAATCTATTTTATCTGTTTTACAATGATTTTATTGTGATCCTCTATGTGACCTTTGAGTGTAGGACAGGATAGAAATATAACTAACAAATAGTGCTGAATAGGAGACTCAATACAAAAGCAAAAGAGAATAGATTGAGAGACAAGTGTGTTTGAGAAAGGAAGACTGATGGCCTATATTAAATACCTGAAAGGATACCATATAAAAGAAAGCTACGACCTAATCCCCATCACTGTGTGTCAAATGTTAAATAGCTGGTTTAAGTTACAATAAGACAAGACTGTGAATGTTGTGGGAAAATCCTTCCGCAAACATAGTTCAACAGCACAACCAGTTTCTTAGAAAAGTAGTTACATCCCTTCCCAGTTGTGATTTTAAGATCACATGCACAGCGGTCACCAAATAGATGAAAGGAAATTTGGCATGTCTTATGGATGGGATAGTGGTGGCTTTTGCCCATTACAGCTAAGGGCAAACAATGTAAAAATAGGTTGAAACAATGATTGGTCAGACACTCTAAGGCTTCAGTTCTAGGCAAACCCACATGCATGTTGACCATATTGAACATGTTGCCTCTAAGGGTGTTTCCGCACTGGCCCTTAAAACCCCATTAAGCATACAATAAGGACACATATGGCACACATGTGCAAGGTGCCTTTTGCCAAGCAGGGCAGATTAGGGCCCCTTCAAGGATTCTGCTTCTTCACAGCCTCGCACAAGATCTGTCTCTAATGGGGTCTAGAGGCTGCCAAAACCGGTTTCCGGGAAGACCTGAAAAATTAGGTCTTCAAACTGTTCTTGCTCGCAAAATCCACATCAAAGGAAGACAGTTCCACACAGGGACAGGAGAGGGAATGCATGTGGGTGGGACAGGAAGTTACCAAGTTGGGTGAGGCAGCAGCACTACGGCAGCCATGGGATCTCAGGCATGCTGTTGATTGGTGGGGAAATGAGCAGTGACTGACGGCTGAGTGTTCCAATCACGCAGCTCCTTGGGCTGCAGAGAAGCCTGATTCTTCTGGATATCGGTGCTGCAGTGTCTGCACAGCAAACACCTGAAGTGTTCGTCGCTATCTGTGCTTCCCATGCCAGTGTGGAAGCATTAGACCTCATTCGGATCCATCCCTTTTTCAGACGGATCTTCCCAGGGATGGATTTCAGAAATCTGGATTTCTTTAACCCAGATTTCAAGTGGTAAGCGCAGAAACACCCGAAATGCCATATGAATTCAGATGAGTGGTGAAGACTTTTTTGCCCTGGCCTTTGGCTGAGGGGGTGGGCACCCAGGAGAGGGCCTTCTCAGTGATGTCCCCCAGGCTATGGAACAGTCTTCCTGTTGAAGTCCATCTATCACCTTCACTGTACATGTTTAGGAAGGCAGTGGAGACTCACCTTGCCCTGGTCTTAGGTTGAACTGGGATACACTTTCCCTTCCCACTTGCAGACACTGTTGTTTTAATATATACTGTTATTGCTTTAATATGTTGATTTTAAATGTTGTTACTTGCCCTGAGAGCTTTAGGTATAGGGTGGGATAGAAATATAAACAAACAAACAAATAAATATGCCTTCAAGCAATGCCATGGTGCCTCAATGAGGTAGATGTGAATAGATTCTTTGTCTTAGCCAAGCATACCTCACAGGACAGAAGCTATGCTGGTAAAGAGTAAATTTAATTATGGCAAATTAAAAATATAGTACTACATGGTACTGTAGTTTTGCTTTCAGATTTCTGGAAAGTCACAAGGAAAAAAGTTTGAAGCTCTCTTTTTGATAAATTTAATTGGGTATTTAAATGAGATAATCAATTCATCCTTAAGTACTTAAGCCACCTGGGAAACATAGCTAGCTAACATAACTGCTTCATTTAAAAGTAGCTTATTGTACAAAGGGCTTTGTACAATAAAGGAACACTTGTTATGACTGATGCTTGCTCTTTTCCATTCAGGACAGCATCTTGGTTGCAGAAGTGTCACATTTCCCCACATTCAAGATACTTTTTGTACTTGAGAATAGAAACATTTAGTAGTGACTCACATTGATCATGTAGAAAAGCCCTTCAGACAAGGGCACTGGTTTCTCAAAAAGCTGCAACACAACACACCAGAACTGAGAAACTTTTGCATGAGCCTCTTTGCACACACAGGAAAGACCTTTATCAGGCTGGAATTGCCTGGAGCACTTTCTCTGGCCCAGGAGTAAACTGGACAACCATACCCTGGGGTGGCCTTCCTAGCCATGCCAAAATGTGAGGCTGTGAAATGAAAGTTCCCCAGGAACAGTAATACTCAAAAAAGGATCCAGAGGTGATCTAAGAAATTGCAGACCAGCAGGTTACTATCAGTTCCACGTAAAATGACAGAAACCATAATCAAGGACAAAAATTGGTATGCACTTAGGGCGCGTCCCCATGGAAGCTGGTTGCTTCGCTTATGATGCTTGTCATAAAAATCGATGTTGTAACTCTCAATAAAGCATCCACATGTGGTTTAGGGCAACACGGATTCAAATCGTACATGCCTGTCCCCATGGAAGCCTCAGCGTGAACCCACATCTTTTTCTCCCCACCCACCCTCTCCCCTGATAGTAAGCTGGGCTGATGTCACCATAACCCATCCCACCCGCTGAAGTGATGACAGGCAAACAGCTGCAGCAATGACAGGCAAACACCTCTGCGAACACAGATCATTTCTTTCCTTGGCTGCCACAGTTAAAAGCACAACTAAAAGCAGATCATTCCCTTCCTTGGCAGCCACAGGCCGCCACAGGTTAGTAGAGGTGTGCACATCTGCATGACAGCGGGCACCACACACACACAACTGGCTCAAAATTTTCTCCCAATTCAGGTCAACTTGTCTCAGTCACTCTCAGATCAACCAATCCTGAAGGAGGGAAAAGCCTTTTAATTTCACT
>MTQE01003428.1:14731677-14764816 GCA_014337955.1 Aspidoscelis marmoratus | reverse complement strand
CTACTATTATGTGGCTTAACAGTCAACAGATTGCCAGGGTCTGATCTCAGTGCACAGGGCAGGAACAGGAAGCAGAGGCAAAACCCTGCCTGCTAATATTGCAGCTGCCAAGCTCCACCCCAAATAACCCGGGAGCATCTGCATGACCCCAGGACAATACGTCCTAGCCCCTCATTTCGGATGTAGTACACTTATTAAGTGGGGTTTCTTTAACACATATTGTCTCGCATGTAGGCAGTATTAGGGTTTTGCATGGAAACGCTCCCAAGGCGGACTCAGAATAATTTCAGAATATTTTCAGCATGGGGACAGGCCCTTAGAGAAGCAAGCATCGTCAAACAAAAATCTGCAAGGCTTCAGGAAAGGTAAATCATACCTTAATAACCTTCTAGAATTCTTTGAAGGTGTTAATAAGCACATGGATAAAGGCTATCGGATTGTCTATTTGGACTTTAAAAAGGCTTTTCAGAAGTCATGGAATAAGAGGACAAGTCTGGTCCTAGATTGCTTAACTGGCTAAAGGATGGGAGAATGAATGGACAATTCTCAGAATGAAGAGAATTGATAAGTAGGATCCCCAAGGTTCAGCACTTGGCTATGTGCTTTTTATTGATACAAAGGATGTAGAAATAGGGGTAAGCAGTGAGATACCAAAGTTGGCTGATGACAATTATTCAGAGTAGCGAAAACTGAGGGTGTCTCCAGACACTGCTTTAAAAATCTGTATTTTACCTATAGTCTGAAGTAAAGTGGTTCTGAAGGGGAAACAGTTCACATATTCTGTGTTTTAGAATTTTTGTGATGTTGCAGCAGCAAGATTCTGTTTTTATCCTCAGCCCCTCCCTGCATGCTCAGCATGAAGCACATTCGGATAGGTCCACACATTCTTGGATGAATGTGAGTCCTCATTAGTTCTTGTACAGTTCATCCAGATGCTTAAAACCACTATTCTTTAAAACCCAGAGTATCAGGTGTATAAGGCACAGTTATAATGGAAGATTGTTAAATGTGTTTGTCAAATTGAATGCTGCTGCATGTTATCTTCACATTTTTTACTCTCTCTGGGCACAGCCTGAAAGAGATTGCCAAGATTGCTAAAGAGGCTCTCTTGCCACTGGGTGAGTGGACAACGAAGTGGCAAATGTGCTTCAATCTTAGTAAGTGCAAAGTAATGCATACTGGGGCAAAGAACCCACATTATACTGAGAAACCGATGTGGGCTGAGCTTTCTATGACTGACCAGGAAAAGGAACTTGGGTTCTGCTAGACAGCTCAGTTCACAGCAGAAGTGAAAAAAGCAAATTCAATGATCTGAAACATATAGAAACCATCACATAGAATGTCCCAGCCTAAATAAAAAAGTCTACCTCTGAAAATACAATGATTCTCCCTCTAGTATTGTATAATGTAAAAGGCATTTTAGGACTCTGTAGATCACAAGACTACAGAGATAATGTACTGATTTTTCCTCTGTACTGTCTTTTAAAATGGATGCTAGGTTAAACTGTTATTAATCATGTTTTCACATGCTAATAGAAACATCTGGCTCTGGTTGGAATTTTAAAAAATAGTACATGGCACTCATTCTCTGCTCATATTGGTTTTAATCCAGCTGCACTGAGGTTTTTCATGGGGAAAACTATAATAATAATAATAATAATAATAATAATAATAATAATAATAATAATAATAATAATAATAATAATAATAATAATAATAATAATAATAATAATAATAATATGGAAGAATTATGCTAAAGATATTGTTCCTTGCTATTGCCGGTAGAATAATAAGGAAACCCATGGATTTTTACTTATCAAAAAAACTCACAGAAGAACTCTGTGTCAGGGATGAAAAATAGCTGTTTTTATTCTTTTAACAAGAAAAGCACTTATCTCCACTCAACCTGATCAAATGTTTCCAATTATGATATAAACCTACAGCCTTAGCACTCCTAAAAGGAAATTTTAAAAAATGTGTCATTCTATTAAAGCTGCAACATTATTTCAGGCTTTTCCTGTTTCTGCCAGGCAAAGAGAGAAAGAAATCTGTCAAATGCTTTAAGAGAGTGATATTTTCCCCCCACTTTCCTCACTGCAACACTGTCAGAAAGTTGTCAAAAGAAGAACAAAATGTGTTCCCGCCTGTACTGTGCTAGTATATCACTTACTAGTTCAGCTTATATGACCATGTCCCTGGGTACTGGCTAATCCCAACTAAAGGCATATCCTAAGGCTTGGATATCCTTTCTGACAGAATTTATTGTCTTTGTCGATTCTCAGTTTCTGTGTTGTGAGAGCAACATGCCAGGCAAATCCACACATTGTTCTATGTGGCCCACTTCCCAGAGCAGTGCAGATGTGACACAGCAGGGCTTACCCAAACCTTCCAACATTTGAATTCATAATCCAAGTGGAATGGGGTACATACATACATACATACATACATACATACATACATACATACATACATACATACATACATACATACGTACGTACGTACGTACGTACGTACGTACGTACGTACGTACTTGGATTTAGAGGATCTGGAAGCCACGGGCTTCTAAAAGAGAAATTATTGGGGCGTCCATTTGGAATTTACAGTCTCTAAATTATGCATGTCAGTCAAAACAGACATTCCTAGGACATCCCTTTCATAAGCTAACTCTCCATACCTAAATCCAAGTCACTGAGTTGTCAGTTCCAAATTCCACTCCCCACCTGCTATGTTATTCAGGAATGTTCTCTGGATTTGGTGCTTTTGGGAGGAAGGGATCACTGGGGACCTATTGAATTTCTTTCATGTTTTAATTCATTTATAAATACACAACATGGGCCTAAGCAGAATGCATGGCTTAAAACTGCAGCGACTGCCAAAGCTATTTCACACAGAGTCTGGCATCCCTCCTTTTCAGACTTAAGAGTTCCCATAATCTGTAACCACAGTGATCACTGAGTCAGATTGCCAAAGAGATGCCTCTGCCAACCCCATTGTTTTTCAAAGTGTGGTACATAAGTTAATATTACGGTAAGCAGGTGATTTTTAAAATATGTATATTTAAGTTTTAAAAAGTGAGTCAAGTTAAATATTAAGTGCATAAAGATGACAAAAACAGTGAAGGTGGTAAATAAATGACTAAGAAAATTGGGAAATGTAGTATTACAGCTTGTAATATTAAGCTGTATCACCGGTATGAAGCAAAAACACCGTAAAGGCACATTCTGACATGGCATGGAAAATCCAAATGTGGGAGAATGACGATTGGATACATGTTCCCCTCCTTCCCACAGTTGCATAATAACACACACTCAGAACAAACTTGCTCATTCTCACTCTTCATTTTCCCCTTGTGGAGTCTGGAGAAACTGTATCTTTCCTCCCCTCACCAAATACCCTCCCTGTGTAGTCAGCAACTGGACACTGCTCCATACTTCAAATCATTCTTTTGCTTGGGCAGGAAAGTCAAACTTTACCCTCTGTATTTCCTTGCCACTGCATCAGAATATGGATTCCCTCAACGGCATTACTAGCCATGCACCATTTGTTCCTTCTCCCCCTCCAGCTGTATCCACCCAAACCCAATTTCAGTTCCTCATCTGGCACACAGTAACATTTCTTCAGAGCCTGATATCAATTTCTTTTCCTTTGTACTTGCAGTTTTGCAGAAATGTGCAATTCCAAAGCAGGACACAATGGGGGAGAGCTCAGTGAAAAGGGAGGGATTAATATTCAAGGTAGTGAAGCCAATCGTCACTGTCTCAGACAGGACAGGACAGGACCTCTTCTACATTCCAAATTGTTTTCAGTCTACAACTACTTTGCATTATTATTTTATTACTCATGCCAATAAAAAAGGGTTTGTGAGGCAATAAGTTCAATTTGTGCTAGTTATGAAACTGGATTACGCAAAAGGGAATAAGAACGCAGTGCACTTTTGAGCCTTAAGGGATACAAAGTGAAACAGAGGAGGAGTAGGGAAAATGATAAATAGAGGATAGATCCTCATTTGGTGAACTTCATACATCTTTAATGGAAACACATATCTGCCCAGATTGTATTCTCTTTAGCTGAGGCGGCGCCAATGGTAAATTCCCTCATGTTCAAAATAGAACCCAGAACTGACCTGCTACTTCATGTTGCCAGGCATTCTTTTCTAAGGGCCCAAATACACCTAAGTTTTAATAGACTTTTGATGTACCTTCAGAGAGGTATAAAGCATGACCAAAATGACAGGTAGTTTTCTTTCCTCGTTATGTAATCCAGAAAATCAATCTTTGGATTGGACTATTAAGATAGACTGCTAGTCACTTTGCTGAAGATGGGTTAAAATTTAGGTTTTAAAATTAAGCACAAGCTCATTAGAGCACTATTTTTGGCTTCTATTTCAGCTGTTGTTTGATTACACACTTACATTAGTTCCACTAAACAAAATGGCTCCTGCCAATTTCATCTGCAGCCTGCCTGGCTATGTCTACTGTTAGGGAGCAGTGTACTGGGATATATTGTTTTCCCACCACCCTCAGCAGAAAAGTAGGGGGGGGGCAGCCGGGAGAACGTATTCCCAGTAATGGTCCCCAGGCTATGGAATAGTCTCCCCCTTGAGGTGGATCAGGCTCCTTCACTGCACATGTGCACCTCTTTGCTCTGGCCTTCAGTTAAATGGGGACACATTTTCCCTCCCTGCTTGCAGACACTGTTGGTTTAATATATGTTCTTATTATTTTAATATATTTGATTTTAAATGTTGTTACCCACCCTGAGACCTTTGCGTATAGGGCAGGATAGAAATAATAAATAAATACTGGGATGAGGAAAATGGGCACCAGGTCTCAGAACAGGACTTCAAAGGAAAAATTATCAATGGATCTTAATAAAAGGGAAAGATATTCTGTCACATAATGTGAAATAATAGCAACTCCTTCAATAGTTGAGGGGATGGGGACCTGGAGTAGGGCTTTCATGATGATGCCCCCCAAACTGCACCAGGCACCTTCAGTTAATACATCCAGATAATTGTTATGTACCCTGGCCTTTGAATGAAATAAGGAAACTTCTTTCCCTCTCCTTCAGTTATTATTTTAGTATCTTATTTTAATTTGTTCCTTTTGTTTACATATTGTCTAATTACTGTCACCCACTCTGAGACCTTCATGTATACGGCAAGATGAAAATGCAAATAAATAAATAAATGGCCTACACAAAATTATGGCAAAGGACTGTACTTCCTCTACAGCTGCTTTTTGCAACTTGGTGTTCTTCCTATATTAGAGGCTGGGGTTTTTATCAGTGCCTGCAACACTCACGATATGTAGATAGTACTATTTTTGAGAAGATAATATAGATTTAAAAAAAAAATGAAGTCAAAACATTTCCCCTTTGGTGTCCTTCATGCTTTGACCATACTGTGAAGGGTATCATTGAAACCTAATATTCTACATGAAATATCTGTGTGTTATTCTAGCTGGTAAATTTCATACCAAGAGAGAAATGAACAAACCTTTAGCTTGCAAATACCTTATTAGCCATAAACTATGAATTCCATCTGAAATGATGCATGGAACAATAGAACAAGCTATAAGGAGCAACATCATGTGCAGAAATGCAAGGTTCAGTATACCTCAGCCACACAGGGTCCTTTTCATCTGTTTGTGCTTCATAGGTCCAGGGCAGAGTCCTGGAATTTCTATATGAAAGATGCCCTAAAAGGAAGAAGAAAAAGATAAATAAGAAATAGCTCCCCAAAATCTGAAAGCACTTGAAAGCTCAGGGATCAAATTCCTGCTCTGGGCCAGTGGCTCTGGGCCAGTTTCTCAACCTGCCCCACGTGATTCTTACGGAGACAGAATGGTAAGAAAAACAATAAAGCCAGATCTGTATGATGCCTTAATATTGCTGTGGAATTGGCCTTATGGTGTGTAGATTTCAAAAGTTGTATCATAAAAATGCTCCAAGCTTACAGGTTCTGAGCTCTGGAAATGCTCATTGCACCACAAATTCTTGTCAGAGCATTATAACATCAAAGTGATGGAAAGAGCTTTCAGAGTGTTTACAGCACTCTCTTCCTGCAAGTGCAGATTAACCATTTGAATTGCCAGCCATATTGCAGAGCACAGGAAAATAACTTCCAGGCCCATATTCTGTGCTCTGCAAAAAGCCCCAGGTGGAAACATTGAACAGGTAACAAAAGATCCCTGGCTCTGATATTCTTGACACTGGCCTGCTGCCTCCGGTCAGAATGCTTAACAGTCCAGCAACTTTCACAATCTCCAATTATTGCACTTTTCTGCCATCATGCAGAAGCTGCCTGTACTCTTTGGAATTGGGGAAGGATGTAACCTGCAAAAATAAACAATGACTAATACTTTAGTGCAAGCGAGAGGACAACCGTGGCCAAAGATATCATTACTCACTCTGCAAAAGCAAAGGGGAGAAGAATGCAACAGACTGAACAATTCTTTCTCCAATCCCAACAGAAGCATTATTCCTCTTTGTTTTTTTATTGCTACTATCCTATATTGTTGAACTAAAAGCTAATAATCTAACGAGAAAAAAAGGACAGAGGGACGGAAGGAAGGAAGGAAGGAAGGAAGGAAGGAAGGAAGGAAGGAAGGAAGGAAGGAAGGATATAGGATCAGGTACTTTGGCTCTTCTTTGACTACTGTCGGAGTGGCACCCAGGGAAGCCCAAGTCTGCTTCTGTTGGGGAAAACGACAGGCATGACTCATAGCGCAAACCTTCCAAACCTTATTATTTCTCGCTTATTTGTAACTACACACAGCCATAAAGCCCTAGAGTGCTACATGCTGTCTTGACAATAAAAGATGTGGCCTCTGCCACAAACAGATTACACTATAAAACCCTGGGAAAGGGGGGGGGGAGGGAACAATAATCACTTGTATACATTGTTGACCCAAGGCTTTTTAGAGTTATAACCTATTACAAATGAACTTAAACAGCTATTCCACAAGATTCATTGGATACACATTCTTATAGGAATGGAACAGTAGCTACTTTGAGGGTCAATAGAAGCATGGAAACTTGGCAGAAGAAATGCAAGATCTTTTTAACATGTTTGGGAAAATGTCTTGATTGTGATGTGACAAGGTTATGGCTTTGGTTATACTATGAAATACAGCTGTCCCTCATAAAAGGACTGTGGCTGTGAAGAATGTGGGGTAAGAACATCCCTGAAGCCTATTGTCAATCATGCCTGTCAGAGACAATGCTGTGCCACCAAAGGCAGGGCTCTGCCAAGATACAGATACTTGCAATGTAAATATTGGGCTTCCTAATTGGCATACTGATTTGCATATAGGTTGGAAGTTCAGGGAAGTGGATTAGGAAGCCTGATTCCCTGTATCAGACCAAGAACGCATCTTTGCTCACAAAAGAAAAATCATATTAGAAATCATATTAAATCATATTAAAAAAGGACAAGAAGGTATTGAGAAGTATCCTCTTTGGGACCAAAGCATAGGCTTGGAGATGACAGAGAAGAGCAGAGTTGCCCAGAGAAATAAACTCTTCAGATTGGCTTGATGGTAGTTAATGGATCTGGCAGCCAGCATTAAAAAACATGCTATTAAAAGCTATTTGGCAACTCAGACCGATCTTGATTAAACAGTAAGGGCTTTTCCGCACTGGCTCTAAAAACGGATTTAGAGCCAGATGTGGAACGCATTTAGACGTGGCTTCCGCATAGGGGACGGAATTAGGACCCCTTTGAGGAAGCCGTGTCCGCATACCGGCAGGCAAAAACGGTTGTTTAAACCATTTTTGCCACCGAAATCCTACCCAGATGTAAGACCTGAAAAAATCAGGTCTTACATCTGGCTTTCCCCCTGAAAACGGTTTGGAAACTAACGTTTCCGCACCGGAGGGGGAAAAGCCGGATTGCCGGCGCATGCCCAGCTGTCAGAGAGGCAGAGCGCATGCTCTGCCACTCTGACAGGTGGGCGAGTCCAGCAGCCAGCTTCCCTGTCTTCCCTCTGCCAGAGAACCGACGATCCTCGGTTCTCTGGCAAGGGAAGGCACCCCCTACTCCTAGTTTCACCCCCAGCCCACTGAGAATCGCACCCACCTACCTGATCATCTGCAGGTCAATGCTGAGACTGGCAGCGCCGGCGCCAATCGCGCATGCACGCGCTGTGGCCCTGCCGGTCCCCGCATCCCAGGGATGCTGGGAAATGTAGTCTCAGCATTGACCTGTAGACAATCAGGGACGTCGGAGGGATTCTCGGTGGGGTGGGGATGAAAGTAGGGGGTGCCTTACCCTTGCCACCCCACCGAGAATCCCTCTGACGTCCCTGATCTTGTGCAGGTCAATGCTGAGACTGGCAGCACCGGCGCCAATCGCTAACGGTCCCAGCAGCCCAGGACTACATTTTCCAGCATCCCTGGATGCCTTTAAGGTAGGGTTAGACAAATGTATGGATGACAGATGTATCAATGGCTACTAGAACGAATGCCTAGGTGCATCCTTCAGGCTGAGGGTGGGGAGGAACTGGGGCGCTTCTAAGGCCATCTGCTGGGACTCGAGAGCAGGAGAAGGTTTGTCCTTGTCTCTGCTTGAGATGCCCATGAGCATTTGGTGGGCCACTGTGTGCGACAGGATGCTGGACTAGATGGGCTGTGGCCTGATCCAGCAAGGCTTCTCTTATGTTCTTAACTGTACCATAATTAAGGAACTGTAATCCAGAATTAAGGTAAGTGGAGAAATTGACCAGAATGCAGCAGCAGGAGGTGACACAACAGATACCCATCAAGTTCATTTGTGAACTGAGTGCACCTCTTTGATATACTGTGCCACTCTTGATCAACACTCCAGATTAATGCACCATTCCTGATCTACCACATCACTCAAAACATCCTGCTGCTTTTGGGAAACAAGACACTCAAACTTCGTTTTGATCATTTTTCTTTTTTATCCCAGAGCTGCTTCTTGAGCCTTGAAGAAGACTTCTCTAAGAAATCAGGCAAATCCACTCTGAAAATAAGCTTTCTGCAACATATATCTCTGATACACACTCTCTCCTTTAGCTCAATGCAGTAAAAGTGTCCTCAGAGCTCTTTATCCTACTCTTTAAAAGGATACTCCCTCTCACCTCCAAGATGGATGTAGGACACAACACATGCAACTTTGTACAGCAGAAATGCCCTCTGGCCATCTCTATGTCACTTCTTTATCATGTCTGAATGTAGCCTAAGGTTGTTTCCGCACAGGGGCAAAAAACAAAAAACAAAACGGATCTACAGCACCCGGATTTATTAAAACCGGTTCCCTGGGGACCGGTTTTAATAGCTCCGGGTGCACAGCAGATCCGGATTAATGGGGTAGATCCGGATCTAAGAGATCCGGATCTACCCCGCACCCGCGGCGCCAATCCGGATTGGAGGAGGGTGCTGTCCGGCGAGCCAATCATGGTGGGTGGGGGGAGGGCCCTCATTAGTTACACTTGCGCCGTGTGGACGCATCCTAAATGGATGCGTTTTCACAGCATAAAACCACTTGAGATGTGGTGTGTAACTAACACCCATTAAGCATGGATTAAGCACGGGTAGGTGCGGACGCACCTACCGGAAGTGTGCTTAACAGCCCCCTCTAATGCGGACGCGGCGGTGCCAAACCGGTTTCGCTGCCAAAATCCACATTAAAGAGGGATGTGCAATGCGGACACGCGTGGCCGGAAGTGTGCTAAAAAGGCACATAAATGCGGATGCGTGTGTCCCAATCCGTGCTTAATAGGTGTTAAAGGGCCTGTGTGGAAACACACTTAGTGAAGTGCAGCACAATTATGATCATATTCAAATGGAAGTGAATCCCTCTTATTCCATCTAGCATAGGATCACAAAGCTGTTGTTCTTTCATTTTACAACCCAAGGCCTAAGATTAATTGTCAGAATTGTCTCCTAAATTTGTGACTGTCCTGCACCATATCAGATAAGAGGCCGGAGCTCTCTTTCAGATATAACAAATCAAAACTGCACATTGAAAACCCATTTAGGAGAAAGAACTAATTCTTGGCATGCTATTTTCTCATGCAAAAAAAGATCTAAAGTGTTAGCTTGTATGGTAGAGCCTTGGAAATATATCTCACCAAGCAATCAATTCTTACTTCTTCACCTCCTTAGATTTGAGGATCACAATTTTAGCTCTTAGCTTTAATTTCTTAGTTCAAAAAAATACCTTAACCACTTGAACAAGCATATCAAAATAATGACTGGTGTTCTGTATTGTTTTATGAGCCTTACTATTCATGATCTCCTGCCTGAACTCTAGGTCTTGAGGAACGATAAATTTATGCAGAAGGCATTTGTTCGAGTCTGGTAGGTAGAAAAAAATTGCTGCATATCAGGATTGCTTGGCTGGAACACTATCAGTCTTTGTTCTAGGCAGAGAAATATTGGTTGCTGATTGACAAAAATTTCCTCTCTTCAGTCTCTCCACCTTGAATCCTAGCTTCTTCTCCAGGTCAAAGTATTATGTCTGGAACAATATCTCCCTCTCCAGGCCAGGCAAAGGAATACATAAATCAACCAATTACTCTTATATGAGTCCAAAATCAGCTTGATTAAAATCTATAGATGTTGGTGTGACACAACAGTTGTGTCTTTATTCCTATAACTCCTGGGCATACATGAATGGAACTATGATATTCTAGTTTGACTCACAAGTCACAAAGCATGGCAGGTAAATTACTAATATTCTAATTTAACTTGCATTTTCACATTGAAAAGAGTAGCTTTATTCTGATCTCTCTCTCTCTCTCTCTCTCACACACACACACACACACATGTGTGTGTATGTATATATATATATATATATATATATATATATATATATACACAGTCCTAAAGAAAGGCAAAAATAGAACTGTATGTGTAATTATGATGTCTTCTTCTTCACCAGTATTCATTTATTATTAAAAAGGTAGACATGAGCTATTACAAACATTTATTATATAAATAAATAGCTAATCCTATGGCTTCAGAAAGACTATTTCTGCATGCTTGTTTGCATTTAAATCCTACTCTGTTCTGCTGGTCTTAGCGAAGGTTATAATAATCAAAGATAAATTAAACAGAGGAATAAAAGCAATTAAAACATACAAAATTTACAAAAAGCTGAAAATAAATAAAACTGTGCAGTGCAATTCAGCAGGATTTTTCTAATAATGTTCTTTTTTAAACCATTCTACGTGCCTTTCAAAGACTTAAAAGCGGGATAAAAATGCACCCAACAAATGTCATCATTGGCTATGTCCAGACAGGATGTAAATCATAATAGTGATTATATTAGTTATATCACAATAGTGTTTGATTTGCCACTCATGACCAGATTACTCATGATCTAATCTGGAGTAATGACCTGGGGCCCATTCACAGGTACATGACAGGAACAGGATGACCATTCACATTGGCCAGTGAGGGAAGCATTCTCAAAGTGTCCCTTATTGGCCAAAGTGCGGTCATCCTGTCCCTGGCGTGTACCAGCCCATATCACCACCATGAAAGCCCTGGCTGCTGCGATTGGCCGCCACCACTACCACCGCATCACGCATTCGGTGATGCACTGGCTGCTGGCAAGCACCCGATCAGATCAGTCCAAGGGAGGGAAGGGATCGGTCCAACTGGGCAGTGTGCCTTCCCACCCTCGGATCTCACCCCTGTGCTTCCCTCTCACTGCAGCATCGGCCTGGGGGGTGTCTGGATGCTCCCCTGCCTTTCTTTCTCCCTCCTCTTTGTGATCCATGGGCTGTTTTTTAGCTCTCGGCAATACCACAGGGCTGGATTGAACAGCCCTGTGATACAGCTGTGAGGAAGGAGGATAAACCCCGCAGATCACAGAGCGGGTGGGGGAAAGGCAGGGGCATCCTGGCATGGACAGAGCATCAGGGGGGTGATCCAGGGGTGGGGAGGGGAGATCACAGAGCTTTTCCTCCCTCCCCTCGAAGGGGAGTCTACCAATTTGACTTGGGGGAAACAAAGACCTTGGGTTGCTTGATATACAAGATATAAAATGCTAGCTTGAGGTTTGTGGTTCCAGCCACACCTAGGTTTTAATTCACCTTCAGAGTGAATTAGGTTTTCAAACAGGTTTTCATTCCACATTATCAAACACACATGATCCACCTTTGGGTTAGATAATGTGGAAAGAAAATTTTGATAATTATTTGCTGATGCATTTTTTTGTTCTGAACTTGGGTCAAAAATGAATTAGTAGGTGTAGCTCACATCAGTACAGATAGCACTGATCGAGATCTATGCCACCCCATGATCCAGATCAGGGGGGCAGGGTAATCCTGACCTATTGATCTGGATCACAGATAGGTACATGCAGAAAGAGCCTAAGTATGTTACTCCAATGATGCCAAAAGAACAAGCAAATGGTGCACACACAACAATATTTCAATAGCATGACCCAGACTGTAGCCCCTCTATGCACACTGGCTATGTTAGCTTCCTATGTAGTAACTGACCAAAACCACCTGTTAATAAAGCCATTTCCAATAGTTCTTTTCAGCTATTCATCTCTGATGTCCCAATCAATATAGCAACCAGAAAGTACATCAGGGATGTTGACAATGGACTCAAATTCTGTGTAAGACACTCTCACTACTATGCCCATGTTGAGGCTTAAGTACATGCATGTATGTCAGAGGTCACGGCATTCTCTAATCTTAACTCCTTAGTCAAGGAATTGGTACCCCTGAATTGTGGCCCTCCTGATTGTACCACCACCATCACTAGTAAATGGGGTGGGCACCTGGGAGAGGGCTTTTCAGAGATGGCCCCTAAGCTATGGAATAGTTCCCCCCCCCCCCTCAAGTTGTGTCAGGCACCTTCACTGTATGTTTATGAAGGAAGTGAAGACACACCTCTTTGCCCTGGCCTTTGGTTAAATCGGGATACACTTGCTCTTCCCACTTTCAGACACGTTATTGTTTTAATATATGTATCTGATTTTAAATGTTGTTACCTATCCTAAGCCCTTAGGGTATAGGGCAGGATAAAAATGCAAATAATAATAGTTTAGGCACCAGCTTAACTTTATTATACTCCCAACCATGAAGCTGTTCCTTCTCCTGTCTTTGCCAGCTACCTGTTCTTTTTTGCTCCTGTCTGAAAGTACAAGCTGAAACTTTTTCAGTCCTTACTTGCCTGCTGAGAAAAACCTGCTCTGTACAGTAATAAATGGGCACAATTCACAGCAATTAGTATTTCCTCAGCAGGTAGTTAACCCTCAGAATAAAATACATTTCTTTCTATTTTTTTTCTTGCATGGTTATGAATTCAGAGTAAGCTCTTTATAAAGTCTTTTCTCCCCCTTTAAATCTCCTTTTCTCCTCACCTCAAGGAGAGCCATCATCACTCACAGCCTGAATCCAAGGTGAGTAGTTATGCCAAGAGGCCCTCTACCGGCACATGTGCCCTATCCAATGCATTTGTTATTTTGTAGCAGAGTACATTTGCCCAGCGTATTACAGATGAAAATTTTCAGTCAGAGGGAAAAATTCTATGCATCTCACTGCATACTGCACAGCTGCTTAAACAATACAGCAGAAGAAAGCAATGGGGGGAGGGAGTAAACAAGAAGAGACATTGCCAGATGTGTGAGGATTCTCATTAACTGAAATTTAGGAATACAACAAACAAAATGGGTGTGAGTCAAATTCAGTCAGATTCATTCAGTTCAGAGAAGTCCACTCTTTCAAACAATCAAGCACAGAAACTGACTGTGCCTTTGCACATGCAGACACTGGCCACTTAGATGAGACCAATCGTGATCTGCAGTTTGACAGCTCATAACTGTTCTTGTACTTGCTTTTGCCGCTGCCAAACAAGGTAAGCAAAAAGAAAAAGAAAATCCCCCAAACCTTGGCCAGCTTCTGCTTCTATTGCATGAAATCCCAACAAAAAATAATCAAAGCATGTCCAAGCATAACTTGAAAGCTTGCTCTTCAAGAGCATTTCAGGTATCCTAAATGTAATATTCAAAAGTCCCACGAACAACACAGAAGTTGGGCAGTAATTCTACATTTCTACTCCTATATTCTGCTCTATTACCTGCATACCTTCACCCAGTCACAGCTTCACCCAGCCAGGTTAACTGCTGGTCCAAAGGCCTTTCTGCACTTCTGGTTCTGGATTAAACAAGAGTGTAGACTAGGGGTATGCACAAATGGGTTTTTGGAATTCAATTAATAAGGAATTGAATGTTAGAAAATTCATATTCATTTGAATACATCCCTTAGAAATATGGTAGGATTCTATTCTATGCAAATGTATTTGTATGAATTCGTATAAATATCCAAACGTATACATATCAGATATATATCCTGGATACATATCCTATACAAATGCATACATAAGGGCTACGGATCCCCCTCCTGTCTCATACACACACACCCCTCACCTCTCTCTCTGTTTCCCCAAACCTGCTTCCCCTCCTGTCTTAAACACACACACTCGCCTCTCTGTTTCTCTGATCCTACTGCCTCTCCTGTCTTAAACACAAACCTCTCGCCTATCTCTCTTTTTCTCTGATTGGGCTTCCCCTCAGTTCTTTTCCCCAGTTTAACGAATGTCCAAATGTTCCAAAACATTTGTATCCGTATGAATGTTAATGTATTAATGTTGTGACATTCAATTCATGTACGAATGTCCAAATTCATACGAATGAGTAAAAATAATGAACATTACAAATATTTGTGCACATCCCTAGTGTGGACCTCTTCTGTACTTCTTGTTCCTTCTCTGGTAAACTCCAACTGCATAAGGCAGAATGTATTCCAGATCAGGAGGCCCCAAAGAGGACTACACTCAGATGCCTAGTAGACCAAAGATGTCTACCAACATACTAAGGCCATGGGGAACATATTTTGCTGGTGTGATTTATTGTGTTGCTGAAATGGATCCCTCACAATCTCATTTGGGTCCCCCAACTTTCATTCCTGGTTGTCAGGACAGTGAAGGGGCACAGACCAAAACCAGCTTCTGCCAGATCCAGACCCACAGTTCCAGATCACAGCAGATCAATGCAGAAAGGCCCAAAGTTTCTTCAAAAGTGCAACAGTACTAATTCCAGCAAGTGTGTGAAGATTGTGGGTTTGATTGTGGCAATAAAAGCAGGGAAAAAAAGAAGTCAACACTTCTAGGGCAGTCTCTCCAACAATGCAAACAACTTAGAATGGAGTGCAGGACAGTATAGAACCTTATCTCTGAGTTCCAGACATTCAAATGTCTGAATATGCTCTTTTTTCAGCTTAAAATTCCTAAAATTCTGAGCATCACTTTTCTTCTTTTATAGCGACTTATGCTAATCAGACTTGTTGTTTTCTCTCTCAGAAGTAATTGATCTATCTTTACAACTTAACTCCATCCCTAATAAAGCCATTTGTCTGGAAATAATAATTTATAGCATCAACAGACTGTTTCCAACTCTATCTCCAGATTATAAATGTTCCTCAACAGCTGGCTTTGATCTCAACTGCTTCAGCTAGCATCATATTAACATCAAACAGCAGTGATAAAAAAACCAATTGCTTCATCTCCTTAAAACTATTTGGAGCAAATACGTTGGTTAGTTATTCAACTTTAACTCTGAGAGGAATACTCAAGATCAGCCAGCCAAATTACAGCCATCAGACTAGGCTGCATCTAGATTTATGATGGAAGAGCACAGCTTGAGGAGAAAGCAGTGGTTGCATTCTTCTACCCTATCCTATGTAATGAAATCTAGGGGATGGCATTTTCTCTCTCATACACACCAGGTTAGAAGCCACATCCAGGTCGTGCTTACACCTTGTTCTTAAATCTGCTTCAGGAAGGCATCTGTACCCAAGCCATTGTTGGACTGGCACGGTTTGGATATACATTCCTGCAGTGGCAGGACAAAAGGCAGCAGAGGCGGGGGGTGGGGCATGGTGGAGGTAGTGCAGGTGGCAGGATTGCAGTGGCAGTGGCAGTGGTGGTGGGTGGGGCAAAGGAGTCCCATTCCAAGGTACTTCAGATCTGAGAGGGGAAGGAGGGTACAAGATTAAACATCAGACCCCAAGGTATGGAAGCAGCAACAGAGTCTTGGCTCCAATCTCGCTCTCACTCCTCCCTTCAAATTAAATGGGGTTAAAACTTTACTCCTGTGTTAGCCCGGATAAAGGAAAACACAGATAGAGGGAGGAAAATCCAGGGAAAAATGGCTTAGCTTTTAAAGCTGTAACCAAGTGAGCTGGAATTCAGACTGAAGAAGGTTTAAAGTAAAGGTGTAACCGTGGCCCCACTTGAAGCTGTAACAGGAAAACACTGTACTGAGAGATTTTATTCTCACATTATCTGACCCCAAAGTGGTGGTGGGGGGAGTTAGTTAGATAATGCAAAAAGAAAGCTACTTGTTACTTTCCTGGTGGGTTCTCTCACTCTGAAAGTAGTCTGAAGCTGGATTAAAATATAGGTGGGAACACGAACTGAGGAAGGCTGCGTTCCCATTACAAGCTTAAAATGGTTTGAAAACTGTTTCAATCCTTGCAGTCCTCATGTCAGATTGGTTTAACACACTTTCCGCATGTTAAATCGCCCCAAAGCATTGTAAATGTTAACACTCATTTCAACAGGTCTTGCTCCGGTTCGTGCATTTGAAACGTTTTACATTTCTTACTGTGGGAACGGTACCTTTTTAGTGGGATGAGAATGCATGTTTAGGGTTTTCCTCCCCCAATAGCTTGCTTCCAAAGATAGTGATTTCATTGTAAAAATTCACCCCTTACAGCAGTGGTTACACTGTAGCAATCCACCCACTTCACACCTGATAACAATGTTGCAATTTTGCACAATTCTGGAAGTTCTGACCTTTAGAAAAGGAAAAGAAAGGAAAGCAACTGCAGGTTCTGGGAGATGTGTGAATGTTTAAGGCTGTGTCTGTGGAGTGAGCGGGCGAAGGGGACTTGAGTTGCCACTGCTGGGCGATGGGGAGAGGAGGGGAAAGAATCGCTGGCTGCCCGGTGCCGTTTTTCATCCATCCATGCAAGCAGCAGCCACCCAGCCACCCAGCTAGGCTCCGTGAAGGGGTCCGTTATGGGTGGCGCGTTCACACCAGGAGGAAGAGGGAAGGGCAGCCCCAAAAAGTGGCTTTTAGAAAGTAGTCACTTGAGTCCCCCCCCCTTGAGTCATGTATGGCACGTATCATCCTCAGAATCCGGATCGAACGTGATTAAGTTGAAAGTAATGGGATCAGGCAAATTCGTGTTAGCATCTGGTTCTATTATTTCGGTTTAGGAAAACTGTTTTAAGCTTGTAATGGGAACCGGGCCGAAGTTATTTCCCAGCATGTTGATAGCTGTGGCAGGAACAGCTGATTTTACAGTAGTGTAGCTATGGGAGACAAACCAATCACACCATGCATGACAAAGCTGGTGACAGCAGAGCCTAGAGGATCGAATCATGCACGCACACATGTAGATAAGAACCTGTGATTCTAGCATGAGACCAAAATAGACTTGGGAAAGCTACAGTGGCCTTTCAGCATTTTGCCTGAGCCATGCTGCAGTGGAGCAGAACTTCCCTAAACCTTTTGGAAGGGGCCCTAAGATTCCAAAAAGAAATTCTCATGTTGCAATTGAATTACAAAACAAGAGTGGTTAGGGAGTTGGACTCTAACCTGGGAATACCGAGCTTGATTCCACCATCCTCCAGGAAGCCAGATGGATGACTCTGAGCAAGTCACAGCTCTCTTCTGGGCTCTCACAGCCCCACCTACCTCACAGGGTGTCTGTTGTGGGGAGAAGAATAGAAAGTTTGTCAGCTGCTTTGAGTCCCCTTAAGAGTGAGAAAAGTGGGCTAGAAAAGCCAGCTCTTCTTCTAAGTCACCACAGAATGCCAGAAATGACAAGATTGACACAGGACTAAAATTTCCTCCACCCCCTCATCCTCCCCCTCTTTTTAGAAAGACTGGCAAAAGCTGTAACAGAGACTGTGCTTACCCATTCCCTGTGAAGAGCGGCTTAGCCGCCTTGTTACATGAAGCTATAAAATCCCCACTTTGCCTATGGATGCTACAATTTTCACTGCTGGCTTAGGGAAAGGGAATTTAGAAAAAGTATTGCAGAAAAACAAATCCAGGCCCAGTCCAGTTAATAGTGTCAAAAGACATTGCAATGTGCTTTGCAAGTATTGTTCTTCTTTAGGTTCCTGTTTCTTGTTTAGCCCTTCCAGCAATTCAGAAGAGAGAGGTGAATAGGTGTTTTGGCTTTTAATTTATCTGTGCAAACCTGTATTTTTATTATGGGTTTTTTACATTTATGTTCCACTTTTTCTCCAAGGAGGTCAAGTAATGTAGTTCTCTCCATTTTATCCTCATAATAACATAGACATAACATTTTCATTATAGGTTATTTTGTTGGCCAATAACAGGCCAAAGGTCACTAGCTGAGCTTTATTGCTACATGGGAATCTGACTCTTGACTTTCCTTCCCACCCTCTCTCTTTAGTCACCTTGTTATACTATACAATGTTGTCTCTCTAGAGACCATGCAGTACTACCCTTTATTAAAATACACTGTAAACATGGAGTAGGGATGGCCTGAAGATCAAAGGGCAGCCAGATTCAAACAGCTATACATCCAGTTCCTGACCAAGTCCAATTTGATCATTTACTCAGAGGCCTGTAGGAGGAGGAGGAGGAAGAGTTGGCTTTTCTACCCCGCTTTTCTCACCCATTTAAGGGGACTCAAAGCGGCTGACAAAGCTTTCTATTCTTCTTCCCACCACAGACACTCTGTGAGGTAGGTGGGGCTGTGAGAGCTCAGGAAGAGAGCTGTGACTACTCCAAGGTCACCCAGCTGGCTTCATGGGGGAGGGCAGAATCAAACCTGGTATTCCCAGATAAGAGTCCAGCTTCCTAACCACTAGACCAAACTGGCTCATGCAGTGATAAGGACAGTCTCAGAAAATTACTTATAGCACATACTTGTCACATATTGATGAGTCTCAGAGGCTGAAACAGGTGAAGGCATTTGTATACAGAGTTCTCCAGATCCCTTACTTTAAAATTCTATCATGTGGACAGAACCATGCTATGTGTTCAACCACATAAACTGCATTCAAAGTTCACTGTAGGCAAAGCAGTGTGATCCCTACAAATACATGGCCAAATACTATCTTAGCTGCCAAATACTTGAGCACATGTAATTACTGAGTTCATGGACCCCCACCCCTCAAAGTCCTGCCAAAAGGACCTTCATAAATTTGGAGGGGAGGATGTGCTTTGCCATACCCAAGAATAATTTAATTTGGCCATCCCTAATGTGGAAGCATGAATATGAACATATTGCAGGACAACTGTTTTTCCAGAACCTAGCAAGGGAATGAACACATTCTTTGTTTATATGTAATTAGTGGACAACCAGCATTTGCTTAATAAAGAAAACAACATATGCAGGCTGGCTTCAAAAGTGGAGCAATACTGGGAATTTGCCAGGGTTCCAAAGATGAGGGGAGGCTTCATATATCTATGCTACAGTATATCCAAGAAAATCAGGTGCCGCCTCAAAAGGGCACTAAGTTGGCAAGGCTCATTCTTCACTGCTTGAGGAGATCTCACAGAAGGTACTGCCCCCATACTTCTCTCATCTCTTCGAATCCTGAAACTAGCTCAGAAAATATATGTTCTGAAGAAAATATAACTGAACTCAAACAGTAAGAAGAAGCACATGACGCATACCTGTTTTGAGGACTTGGGTAGCTCAGTGCTAGAGTATCTTTTGCATATAGGATGTGTCAGATTTAACTCCCTGCACCTCCCCGGAAGGTGAGGCTAACCCCTTCTGTAGTGCAGCCAGGAAAACTGCATGTATATGCCCATGTAGTTGAGTTCAACCAGAGGGCATCTTTACCTTTACATTAACTTTTTCCATCTGTGGAATTACTGCTTAGGTGGCAATGGGACACAAGAGCAATGTCAGGATCCATACTACACTGTAATGGTACTGTGGGAGACCACAAAGTGTGATGACACTGCATGTCCCCTTATCTATCAGGCAAACACCGTACTGTAAGTGCTGTAAACAGCATTTTAACTACAGAGTGGGAAAAAGCACTCTGATAGTGATAGTGATAGGGACTGTAATTAATATTTTGTGGGCAGTGTGTATGCAGCAGCTGATAGGACTGGGGGGGGGGGATGTTTACAGGGGAAGAGTTCATTACATGAGGTACTTCAACTTGTGGCACTACTTCTCCCTAGCTGTAAAACCAAGTTCTCCAACTGTTCAATTTCTAACATGACTTCACCCTCCTAGCAATAAGTAATGATTGGCTGGTTGCAAAATCCCCTGTTGCTTGTTAGCCTGTCTAGCTTCTGTTCTACTTTCCTAGTCTTGCATCTCCTATTAGAGCTGATAACCTGCCACCTAAGCCTTTTTTTTTGCAGTAGTTACTGTTAAAACCTCCCTACTTGATACAACTTCCTGTTTAAGCTTTCTTATTCACTTTGAGGGCCTCTCACTTTTAGTTGCTGCTACCACTGTGTTAAATTCCCCCCAATTTTCCTCTCTGTCATGATTAAGCATCAGACAAGAAACAGCTATTGTCCATGGCTATTTCCTATCCATTCTTGCAGCAGGTAGAACCTTCAAAGCCAGGAAACATTTGTTCATTCATTCATTCAGTTTATTTGTATACAGCCTTTCTAATAAATTACTCAAGGTGGTTTACAGCAACCGTGAAGAATACAATACAAAGTAATACATCATACATTAAATAGATAATATATCATAAAATTATATATAAACAAAATAATACACTATGAAATTACACAAAACATTGGGGGAGGGGAAAAAGAGTCAACAATGCCGGGTCCTCCTCCTTTCCCCTCTCCAAGCTGAGTGCTGCTGGAGTTGTTAATGTACTGACTCTTCAGTTCCTTCTGTGCCAGTTCTAAAACCATGGAAGGGTTGGAATACATTCAAACTACATGAAGAATTAAATCAGGGCAGAGCAGCAACAGACATATGCCAATATGGGCTGGCAGTGGTGTTACTTCTCTTCTGCTTGGCTTTATACCTTGCAGACGAGGCAGCAAACACATGCTGATGTGGGCTGTTCCTTGGTTTCTAAGGCTGGGAGGCACCAGGCACATACACACCACACCTCCCAGCTTCATTAGATCCTACCATGCAGTCTGATTTTATTCAGGCCATGAAAACAAAGCCTAAGCTGCAGGTGTTGGATTAATCAGGACCAGCACACAAACACAGAGAACTTAGGATACTGAATTACACTGTGCAAACAAGCGGTCGTCTTCCTGCTAGAGCCAATGAACTGTTTAATAAGCCAACATGCAATAAGCAGCATGGAGAGGGAATCTCCTCTAAGATAGTCAGGCTAAAGATAGGCATCACATTAAGTGTTCGTAAGCTGTGGTCACACATTGCTGAAATAATTCATCTTATTAAGAAGCCAGACTCAAAATCTGATCACACCCAATACCTGAAAAATCCTTCCTCAGTTCATCCTCAGTTTTGGTCACTATGGCTGCGTCCCCAAGCAACTTATTTGTCTCTCTAGTTTTCCTCTACTGTCCCTCTATTCCAGCGGACTTTAAAAGTGCCATTAAATTCTGGAATATGCGTCCCCATGAGGTTCGGTAAAACACGCATTTTAAACGCACCTACCGTCCCCAAGGAAGCGTGTTTTGTTTGCCCGCATCTTTTTCTCCCCGCCCCCTCTCTGCTTGATAGGGTGCCGGGGAGACAACCCCCGACAAGTCCAAAAGAAAAATAGCCATATTTACAAGTTCTCTGTTCGTCTCCTCTGCCTGCAAAACCCACCAGAGCCATTTATCACTTTGGGATCCAGAGCTTGCTTCCAAAGATAGTGATTTCACTGTAAAAATCCACCCTGTACAGCAGCTGTTACACTGTAGCAATCCACCCACTTCACACCTGATAACAATGTTGCAATTCTCTGCAATTCTGGTTCTTTAAAAGTTCTGACCTTTAGAAAGGGAAAGGAAGGGAAGGTGCTGCTGTTCTGAGAGATGTGTGAATGTTTAAGGTGTGTGCAGGTAGTGGCAGCAGCAGAGCCAGGTTGCTTTGTTCAGAGATCTTGGCCGCCAATCCCCTCCCCTTTTGCCACGAAGCGTCTCCATGCACAATGTTGCTTGGAATACCCACAGCTTCCAAAAAATGCAGTGGTAGTCTTCTTTAAAGGGCAGTCTTTTTACTGTGCATTTTCCTCCTTTTGTGCCTTTGGAAGCTTGGAGAAAACCTGGGCATGGGGGCACTCAGAGGCAAAAGAACCTTTTTAACAGACATTTTATTGCTTGGGGACGGGACCTATGTTCACCTTTTGGGTGTTTCTGCACAGGCCCTTTAACACCCATTAAGCATGGATTCAAAGGTGGACCTCCACACACGGGTCGCTAATTAGGACACTTCCGGCGAGGGGTGTCTGCATTGCGCATCCTTTTTTAATGCGGATTTCGGCAGCAAAACCACTTTGGTTTTGCCGCACTAGCGGGGGCAATTAAGCACACTTCTGGTAGGTGCGTCCGCATCTATCCGTGCTTAATCCGTGCTTAATGGGTGTTTCTTGCACACCACATTTTTAGTGGTCTTGCACAGTGCAAGTGTGCTAAGAAACAGCCCACCCCCAGCTCGCCATTATTGGCTCCCTGGAGCCAAGCATGGCGAGCTGGGGGCTCCTACCTATCGGCTCGCCCTGACCCCAGAAGCAGCAGATCGCCAATTCAGGAGGCAGGGTGAGCTTGCCTAAAGCCCACCCTAGCCCACCCCGCTGGGAGCGCAGCCGATCCCCTCCTTACCTCTTGAGGATTGGCATCATTCTGAGGGTCTTTGGCCAGGATGCAACGCCCCTGCGTCCTGCGCGGCTCCTGAGTGGCTGGGGCTGCTACTGGCAGCCCTTGCCCTCAGGAGCGTTCTGAGCAGGCGCGTTGCCCTTAGTTGTTGCTTCCGCCACTTCTAGGGCCACGGCGAGCTGCGGCAGCGAGGTCCCCCAGCTCGCCATGCTTGGCTCCGGCGAGCCAATCATGGCTGGCTGGGTGAGGGCCCTCCGTCCCAGATCGGAGCCGGGTGCCGTGCCTCCGCACAGCACCCACCTCCAATCCGGATCCACGCCGCATGTGCGGCGGCAGTGGTGCTGGGTAGATCCGGATCTCTTAGATCCGGATCTACCCCACAAAACCAGATCTACCGGGTGCCAGAGATCCCGGGGGTTTTTGCCCCTGTGCGGAAACAGCCTTTCTGTTCCCTTCCTGTGACTCAACAGTGTGTAATCACACACTGGGTGAAAGGGAAGTCAAATCCATGCAGTATCTACCCACTACCATACAGTTCAGCCCCCTTTAGTCCTCTTCCTCAATCACACCCAAAAAATAAAAACAGATTAACACTCTATAATGGGCTTGAGACCTGTAAAAATCAGGAAAGTATGCTTGAAGGGAGGAAAGTCCACAAATATAGCAGATTGGACTAAAAAGGTGTGAGTGGTAGGTCCAAAGACAGATTGTAGATGAATTAAAGTGAAAGTGTGTTCATGGCCTTAGTCTCCTTCTTCAGAAGAGCTTATACCTGAGAGCTCAAGATAATTCCATAGTGACCATAAAATAACTTCTGGAGAACCCAGTACTTGGATAACAGCTTCACCATTTCAGTTGAGATCTGCAAAGCAAATATTATTTAGAAGAGACTTGAATTTAATGTACCAAGTTGCATTTTGGAAGATTCAAAGACTGCAAACTAGAAGTATCTAAGAGAAAGTAGCATGCAATGTACATTTAATATGCCAAACTATTAACTTCAGTGCTTCCTGGTTGGAGGAATCAGCTATTTAGATCCTTCAGTGCTTTGTACTCTAACTAGGATTTATTTGTCCCACTTGCTCTCAAATGAACTTGAAAAAGAGATCTTACTTCGTTGTTAATGCCAAAAAACAAAATAGTACAATACTTGAAGCCAAGAATCCCCTTTCAAATTCAGTAAAGGAAAATATTTTCTGGTTTGGCTGAGGGAATTCTAAATATGCATGTGAGAAAGGAGCAAAGAAGCTGTTCCACCCTGAATACCTTTGAGTTCTTGAACTTTTTACAAGGTGACTCTGAATCACACAGATAAAAGATGAGCAGAAAAGCAGATTTTGGTTAGGTCTGCGCGGGGCTTAATGGCAGCATTGGATGACTCTGAGGGCACAGGACCCACATCTCTAGATTCACCTGTTGCACCACAAGAGCACTCCAAGATCACAAAATATGCATGATCTTATGCCCAGGTAACATTCACCTATCTGTGAACAGAACACTCTTTAGAGCTTTATACTGGGAGAGGAATGGGAAGCGCTTTCATGAGGCCTAGTTGTACTTAGGCTGGTAGTCAACAATTAGTGAGCTTCTGGGGAAGAGCATCCGCACATGGAGCAGGCTGTTACAGCCTCCAAATGTGCCCTCCCTCCCCAGAAGTTCACTAATTATTGATTAGGTATGGAGCACTAAATTATCCTCCACACCTTTACCAACATTGACCGGAAGCTTACCTGACGCATCCAGCAGTGCAACTATTTGCTCTTCTTCCAGTTCCCTGAGGTCGGTGAGTGAGGACGGCGGTGTCCATGCAGAAGTATTGGTGTTGTCGGCTGTGATCAATGGCTGACCTCTGACATGACTGGACCACCAATCCTCAGGAGTGGTGGCCAGTCATTGAGTCGCAAGAGGGGCATTTGATCAGCAACCACGTAGTGGGCACTGTGCGTTCAATTACGGGTGCTGACGTGATCAACCACAATATGTCCCTCTGCTCGAACACAACCCTCTGCAACAGCATCTGAGCACGTCACGGAACAGTCAGTTATGGCAGCGAGGAGGTGGAACTTCCGACTTCGGACGCAGCAGTGCTGGCTGGTAAACGGGAGGAGCATTCGCACTTCTGGCCAGTAATGGTCATTTTGCAGAACCTTTCTTCATGACAAGTGTGAATGGTCCACCTTTACCAGAAGTTTACCAGCCCTAGTATATGGTAATAAACTACTTAGAGATGTTGTCGATGCTGCTAACAAAATGTTATCATCTGTCCTCATCACTGTCATTTATTAGGCAAACTTTAAAGGCTGACAATCTTTAAAAATAAAGCCTGATTTCAACAAAAATTTCCGCACATCATAGAGGCTGTTGGATACCCTCAGTTATCCCACTTGCTGTTAAAAGGCCAAATACAGAAACATGTTGCTGGCATTGGAGGAGCTTCAGAAAACAATTCAGGAAAGTCCAAATAGAAGGTGGAAAGTCCACAAATAAAATGGATAAAAATGAAAAGGTGTGAGCAGTCAGACCTGAAAATGGACTGAAGGAGGTTAAAGTGATGATGTGCCCAAAGCCTTTGTGTATTCCACCAAGAAGCTCCAATGAGGGTGGCATAATTTTTTTACCTTCAATAAATAAATGTGGATTCAATATGAATGGTTATTAAAGAATGCATGTTTTAAAAATTGATGGTTCCATTCCTTTGTGATACAGCAATATTTTGTTTTCAGTTGCCGTAATACAGGGCAAACAGCAATTTTCATAATTTCAACAATAGACTTAAGTAGCATCAGCTCTGCCTTGTGTCATTTGTTTGTTATATAAACACATCATAGGTGGAACACCTGTACAAATGTTTTACAGGAGGTTGATTGTTATGGGAATCCAATCCTAAAATATCAATAGCCAATGTATTAAAATAAATTGGAAGGGCCCAAAAGTTAACAGATTTGTTCCACTTTCACTCTGTTTTCCTACCACCGCCTCCCCAAACACAGGCATTTTTATTCACCCATCAATGCTTCAATCTGCACCAGATAAAGCTACCTTTTTGAATGATAATTTATTATTCTGTTACAGTCATTTTCTATATCAATTTTATATGGCATCAAAAGCTCTTTCATATGGTAAACCCTCCGATTCATATGCTAATACCTAATTTACAACAAGGTAATTATTTTCAGTTGAATATATTATTAGGCATGTTGCAGGCTTGTGGTGGGAAGGGAGGCGATGGATTATTCTGTTCAAGAGAAGAATAGGAGCCAACCCAACTTGATCTTTCCATTGCTTGTCAGAAAACACACGCGCACACACACAATGATTACATTGCCAAGTAACACAAGGCAAAACAAGCAAGCCTCTGGCTGGCTAAACACTGTGCTGAAACCTTTGATCAGCAAGCACCCCAAGATAGTCCGGCTTTTGTTTCCACAAATATCCCTCTAAATGAACCTCCCAAACCAGCTGTGCCATTCAAGCTATTATCCTCACCAGTAGGCTGCCAAGGCTAGATGGCAAAGTCTTTTCCTCCCCAGCACAGCTAAATAGCCATAATAAAAGCTATTTCAACATTTTATAAATTCAAGTATTTCCCAAGCTATATCCTCTTCAGAGGTGTAGCTGTCACTGGGGCAAGACTTCATATTTCACATACACTATGATGCTGCCAAGGGATCTCCGCCACCCATAAAACTGATGTCTTTGAGCCCTCCTCACATTTAAAAAAGAGAACACTAAAGGAAGGTATTTTTATAAATAAAATAAACATGTGAAAGGAAAGCAGGCTTACCTTAAGTTCTTCATGAAAGAGCACAATTAAGTTCTTTAGTAAGTGAGGCTTAATATCTGCTCATTTCCTAGAATGTTGAGAGGCTTCTGCGTTCAGGGACACAAGTGTCTTTCTTGATCCGACCTCATAGTTTTACACAAGGTGGATCATACAGGAAGATATTTTGTGGAAGTGAGATAGCACAGGAGCCCTTCACATAGATCATAACCACAGACTTCATGCAGGAGGTCCAAAGCTAAATGTGCCCCTCCATACAGTATGCTTTTGTTTTTCTTCTCCAGCATCCCATTCAGCAATTATTATACTTTTAAAAAAATACTAATAAAAGTCGGTGTTTAATGTGTAGTTGGGTTCTTAAAGAAGGCAGTCAGCAACTGCTTTCCCTAATCTACTGGAACACTTTGGTCTAGTGGTTAGAGAGCCAGACTCTTTTCTGGGACTACCGGGTTTGATTCTGAACTCCTCCAGGAAGCCACCTGGGTGACCTTGGGCTCTTCTGAGCTCTCACAGCCTCACCTACACCACAGGATGTTGTGTTACAGGGAGAAGAATAGAAAGCTTTGTCCAGCCGCTTTGAGTCCCCTTAAATGGGTGATAAAAGTGGGGTAGAAAAGCCAACTCCTCTTCTTCTTCTAATGACCTATAAGGTTCAGGTGGTCAAACTGTGGGAGATTCCCTAAATCATAGAGGAAAGGGGAAAATAAGAGAAGTCCTGTTGGATTAGGCCATAGCCCATCTCATCCTGCATTCAGTCTTGCACAGTAGCCCGTCAGTTGCTTCGACATATTCTCAAACAGAAGACGAAGTTAAAACTACACCTATTCTCAAACAGCCTTTTAAGGTATCCTTTTGGGTGGACGAGAAAAAATATGAACAGACCAAATGAAACCGAACCATGCCACTACAGACAAAGTAACTGTTCCTGCTGGCATCTATCCCAGCTCAGAGATTCATTTATATTTTACTTCCAAAATGATTTATTAAAGATGAAGTGGATCAAGGGGAACTTTGGAGAGTTTACAGAACAGGGAAAATCTGATCTTTAACACTTTTAACTGGCTGAGACCCATATCAGTTAAGCAAGAGGACTCCAGACTCAGGTTAGGAGACCAAAGAATGACAACAAATTCTTTGGGAGAGCTTTTCCTCTCTCTCTTAATCAGTTTTCCTCCTCAATAAAGGGCAGAAACTGTCACTAAGGTTTTCCTCTGCAGTAGCACAGAACTAATTCCTTCCTTTTTTGTTGATGTATTTTATTTCCTTTTTCCTAATGCAGCTTAACACTGTAATATGAATCTGCTCTCCAAAACAGATTTCATGGATCCATGCTCCACTCTCCAGGGGGCACAATAAATACCAGATTAGGGTCAAAGCTATGTCCCAGACAGCAAACCTTATCATATATACAGGACTAAAGAATGCATTTTTCAGAGTCATATCTATTTGACCCTAAGTGTCCTACCCAATTATAAAGCTGAATAATAATTGCCATGTGACAAAGATAAAGAAAAGAAACCCTGACCCTTTACTTGTGGCAACACCTTCTGATGTCAGTGCACCAATGGTCTCCAGATTATATTTTAGCTTTATAAAAATGCTGACCCAGAGCACAGAAGCTATGAAAAAGGTAGTGTCTAAGGATTTTTAGAAAATGTAATAAAAATAAAACTGCTGATAATGATATGACCTGCCCTCAGGAACCTGAAGCTTTAGGATGCTGTGCTACCAAAGGAAGGAATCTGTCAAGGTACAGACACTCCCAGACTAAAAAACTTGATTTCATGCTTGGTATAAGAACATAAGAAGAACCCTGCAGGATTGGGCCAGTGGGTCACATACATCCTGTCACAAAGCCTTCACTTGTTCTTAGTTCCCTCCAGATGGCCTTGCAGGGCATTCTGCCTGTCTCTCCAACCGGGGGTAATGCTATTCAAGTACCCATTGATACTAGTATTTTAATTAGTATATAGGCTGGAAATACAGGGAAATGGACTAGAAAGCCTGAAGCTCTGAATCAGACCAAGAATCCATTTTGGCATTCAGGGAACCATACTGGAGAAGTCAGGCCTTGATTCAAAAAGATAACGAAGATATTGTGAACTACTATTTCTCTGCCTAAACCAAAGACATAGAAAAGGGACATGTACAGAAGCAGGGCTGAGTCAGAGGAAATCCACCCTCAGGAAGATAATCTGTTTAAATGGCTTGGTGAGTTGATATAAACTCTGGGTGGAATCTAAAAGGGCATGTTGAAAGGGTTATTGGTAACTCAAACCAATCTTTTGTTAAAGAATATCTCTTGAAATAAATCTGGAAGACAACCATAAGAAATGCCAGTCTGCAGTGATGGAATTTCAGTTGGAAATATATCCCAACCTTGATTGGCTTTGTTCAAGTGCATGTCACCCATTTGCATCTAGATCATAACTTTGTGTTTGCAAGGGTCTGTAAACACAGCTTCATGTGCATATCCAGAGGCGCAAACTTCCAACCAGGCACATCCGTCAGGGGAAGGAAACACCTTATTTGGTCATATGCTGCTCAAGCACATTGGTCCCGTGACCACATTTTTCCTGCTGAGAAAATTCCATAGACTAGAACTCCCTTCATGTGGAATCCCTGCCCACTGGACTGGGTCAAGAATTAGGGGCAGCCCCGGTGTCCAGAAATGGATTTTAAAACTTTAGAACAGGTGTGAACACAAGTGGTTCCACACATTCCCAGTCACCCAGATCTATGCTGCATAGACAATAAAGAGGAGGGGAAGGATTGGAATTGTACTTTAAATTTGTTGGCTATTACTTGCCACTTGCCGTTTGTTTCACTGCTTCAGACCTGAAGCAGCTACACTGAACTTGGACTCTAATCTGTGTCTTGGCTGAAGCACAGTGTCAACAAACCTTTCTGATACAGAATTGCAGGTTTTGCCCTTGTCATCTTCTTGAGATTCCCATAAGCAATTGGTGGGCCACTGTGCGAGACAGGAGGCTGGCCTGAGCCAGCAGGGCTCCTCTTAGGTTCTTATGTTCTCAAGTTCAGCAACACCAACTGGAACTATACTCAACTTCTGAGCTCCCCCTCAGGAGCAATCTTTGCTCTCAAATTCCTTCACCACCTCTGAGGGTGAGAACCATGTACTCTTAGTTAAGTTAGGCTTTTCCTGGGTTAAACGAGGATAGATCTAGATATATTTTCTCCCTTCTTTCCTTCTCTGGTACTTTCATTCACACAGGCCGCGTTCCCATTACAAGCTTAAAACAGTTTCGAAACAGTTTTGATCCTCACAATCCTCACGCCAGGTTGGCTTAACAGGCTTTCCATGTGTTAAATCGCCCCAAAGCATTGTAAATGTTAACACTCATTTCAACAGGTCTCGCTCCGGTTCGTGCATTTGAAACGTTTTACATTTCTTACTGTGGGAACGGTACCATTTTAGTGGGATGAGAATGCATGTTTAGGGTTTTCCTCCCCCAATAGCTTGCTTCCAAAGATAGTGATTTCATTGTAAAAATCCACCCCTTACAGCAGTGGTTACACTGTAGCAATCCACCCACTTCACACCTGATAACAATGTTGCAATTTTGCACAATTCTGGAAGTTCTGACCTTTAGAAAGGGAAAAGAAAGGAAAGCAGATGCAGGTTCTGGGAGATGCGTGAATGTGGCTGTGGAGGTGAGCGAGTGAAGGGGGCTTGAGTTGCTGCTGCTGCTGTGTGCCCTGGGAAGTGGGGAGAGGAGGGGAAAGAATTGTTGGCTGCCTGGTGCCGTTTTCATCCATCCAGGCAAGCGGCAGCCAACCAGCCGCCCAGCTAGGCTCCATGAAGGGGTCCGTTATGGGTGGCGCATTCACGCCAGGAGGAAGAGGGCAGGGCAGTCCCAAAAAGCGGCTTTTAGAAAGTAGCCATTTGAGTCCACCTGTGAGTCACGTACGCCATGTACGATCCTCAGAATCCAGATCGAACGTGATTAAGTTAAAAGTAATGGGATCAGGCAAACTCGTGTTAGCATCCGGTTCCATTATTTCAGTTTAGGAAAACTGTTTTAAGCTTGTAATGGCAACCGGGCCACACACTGCCAAATTGTCCTATGTCTTTTTATTCTTAAAAAGCCACTGTTGAAGCTTTTTTCATCCCCACACTTCCCCAATTGAAAATTACTATTGCTTTTAACTATTTTTGTATTTTTCTAAAGTTGCATTTTTAAACTTGTTTCTGATTTTATGGCTGATATAATTTTTAAATGTCTGTTTTTAAATGTTGTGAGCCACCCAAAGACCCTCGGGTATGGGGCGGCATACAAATGTAAATATAAACAAAAAATAAATAAAATCTAGTTAGCCCTGTGCTTGTGCAGTAAGCCTCTGTAAGAGTTACTTCTTTCAAGGCTAGTCTGTCAGTGCCGTTTCTGACCCCATTTTATATTGCTTTGTGATGGGGTAGCCACCATCTTACCCAAAAATGAATATTAACAACTGGACAGTAGTCATGTAGTACCTCTGGATCCAGAGAGGTCCTCTTAAGGAGGGTTTGTCCCAAAGTTTCCTTTAGGCTGTTCCTCCCTGGAACCATCAAACTAGCTTTTATTAGCTATGAAGGACAGGAATCAAGTAGACAAGTAGTGAGCCAGACCCCTGAAGACAGCTTCTTCACTTCTTTAGGCCACAATAATTGACACTGATCCAATATAATAGGATCAGACAGTGCTCCAGATATCTCTGGCAGACTACTTTCAACTGTGGATTCCAATTCTACATGAATTTGTTTGACTTTGTTCCAAAAGTGCCTTGCAAATTGGTCTTAGCAAGTTTCCAACAGTGGTGTGGACATAACCTTATGGCTCAATGACAATAGCCTTTTAAACAACCAGAATAGCTCTGCTGGATGGCAACTTGAGGACAAAATGCCAGCATTTCCATGTTGTTTATCCACCAGGGAAAATTACTAGTTTGCCTTTAGGCTGGTAAGCCTGGTCTGAAATCACATCCATCATGAGTCTATTATGCAGGCCCATCTACTAACATTGAAAAATAACAGGTTCCTGCACCATGCTCACTTCTACTTGGGAGTCCACTCTCTATTAAAAGTTCCCTATATTTGCTTTACTGCTAAAGTTTTGGTTATTGCATTGATTCTGCTTGTTGTATACCTTTTTTTTTTACAAAAAAACACACAAAAAACCCTGCAGCCTGTGATCACAATCCTTTTTGAGGAAATCTGCAAAATTTCTAGAATTTGCATGAAATCAGAGTTTCTGTTAGGCTATCATTCAGACTTCATGAAGGCTGTCCATATGTCTTTGGAAAACTCATGCAGAAAAGGCACAGGTTCTATTTTTAGCTTTTGATACTAATTGCTACTGATAGTCATGCCATCCAAGTCTGCACGCCTCTTCCTAAGTCTCTGCTAGAGCAAAACTCTGAATCACCTTTTCCTGATATGTGAATGGTATTATCCATTTCAGATCACACTGTGCTGCTCTGAAAGTCTTGCATCAGACACATAAATGCATGAGGAGGCGTAGGGGCAGATGCATAGGAAAAGAGAGCATATGCTAAACAGAAAAACATGATAGCAGTTTAGTCTTCACCATTTTTCTAACAGTCTATTTTCTGCTTGAAGAAGCAGGTGCTCTTCCAATCCTCCTAGCATCAACAGCTGACAGGCTGTCAAAGGTGTGATGTCTCCTGGACATTTATATTGCCTTGAATTGTACATTCTTGACACAACTGATAATTATGCCAAATGAGCTTGCCTCATCTTTAGATTTCTGAGTTACACATATTAAATTAAGTGAAGGTGGTTACCTAAGCTACCAAACAGGAAAAGAAAGAGGGAAAAAGCAAGGGAGGTGGGAAGGAAACCACCAAAGCTACACTCTTGATATGTGCAAGAAGCCAAGAAGAATGCCTCTGACATTCTGACATGCAGATTACAGTGACAAAAAGATTGATGGTCGTGAGAGGAAAATCTAAAGTACTTTAACCTGTCATATAGGCCAGAGTTCTATTCAGGCACTAAGCATTCCCTGTTGCTTAATGTCAGTTGTTACTGCCAGCAAAATGATCAAGATAGAAAGATTGCTTTGCTCTTGGGTCTGAGAGGCTGCCACAAACATCTATAGATGTGCAAAATTTATGGTAACAATTCTAATTCTAGTATATCTCAAATGGAAGTGCTCTTCTTTGGGGTGCAGAGCACAAACCACTAAGATATTTCTCTTCTTCTCAGCATGCGGTTGGATTACAGTCCTTTATCCTTGATTATTGGCTATGAAGGCTGGCACTGAAGGAATTTGGAATCTAACAGTATTTAGGGTCATGGATTCTTTATATGTGCTGTGTGTGAAAGGTTTTCTGAGCGCAATACAACAGAGTTTTCTCCTTTCAGGCTTTTAAGTCATAAGAGCAAATGCATTTTCTTTTATTTAGGCTGCGTTCCCATGCAATAATAAGTCTGCTGAAAATCTTCTTTTGCCACGGTGCTGTCCCATGCACGGGTTTAATCCGGGTTTCCAGCACCGCTAATGGGGAAAACCTGCTTTTAAAAA
>MTQE01003428.1:14668747-14682486 GCA_014337955.1 Aspidoscelis marmoratus | reverse complement strand
TAGCATTCTGGCCAATGGCAGCCAGCTGTGGGTGGTTTTTTACAGATGTACAGTTCCCCCTCTCCCTTGCCAAGCTCTCAAAGCTCCATACGGTACGAAAGGCAAGAAAAGGCTTTCATTTTTCTTTTATTTAAAAGGGATTTTAAAATGCCTGGGAAAAAGTTTTTAAGAGATTTTTGCTGGGAACATGTATCTTTTGCAAAGAACAGAAGCTTAGAAATGCTTGAATTGTATAAATCTTTAATTGGCACTGACTAGAATTTGCATGGGATACAGATATCTTATAGTATCACTATATTATATTTCTATCATTTCATCAAAAATTTTATGGCATTTTCTGATAAAGTCAATTTCTCCATATTATATGTTAGGAAGTCTAACAATGGTTTCCAAACTTCTAGAAACATATCGTTCTTTTCTATTTGTATATTTGCAGTATTGAGAGGTAATAAGCTCATTTATTGCATATTCTAATACTTTATTATACCAGGTCTGAATGTTTAATGTTTCTAACTTTTTCCAATTTCTGGCTATAACATTTTGTCCTGCTAATAGCAGAAAGTGTAATAGATGGGAATTATTATTTGATATATTTTCTAATGGGAAAATATGTAATATGAATACGGATAGAGAAAATTCAATATTTATTTCTAATATTTTGGCAGTCTCCTGATTTACTTGAATCCAAAATTCATTGATATGAGGACAGAACTACCAGAGGTGTATATAGGTACTGGTAACCTGCAGCTATGCCAACATTTTTTTGTGTGAGCAGATGAAATGTGGTTTATCCAAATAGGGATTGCATACCACCTAGTAATTATTTTAAGAAAAAATTCTCTGCTATTATATATGTTACCACATGGAAATTTATTCGACCAAATTGTTTGCCATTGTGTGGAGGTGATGCTGGAGTGTATATCTGCTGCCCAGAGATCTTTGTAGTGGTCCATATATACATCTTTGTCTTCTGAAAGTTTTTCTTATATAAGTGAAATTAGTTGTTTTGGTAGAGACAGCAAATATTCCAGTAAAGTTTCAAGTCTACTTTCATCACTTTTTACCATCTGTTGAATAGCTGTTGATTTCAAAGTACTTTTTAGAGCTCTGTTTAGAAACCATGTATCTGAGATATTTGGGATGTTTGGGGTTTTAAAAAAAATCCTTTGTTTTATGAAGACCTTGTTGCTTAAATATATTCCATTTCTCTTCTGATATTATAGACTGAAAGAGACTATTTCAGAACTAAAATTCCTGCATGGGGATGCAGCCTCAGTGGCATGCTGAAATTTCACACCTCCTCCCTTTCTCCCCCCCCCCTCCAGATATGGGAATGAAGTCATGCTACCTATTCATCCATTCTATATGCTACAGTATTTCTATTGATTCGATCAAATTTGATATAGATAAATCATTAGCATGAAACATATGGGCTAACCAATTGACAGTACATTTCTTCCTGACTATACTATAATGTGAAATTGATAATAGTTTTCATCTTTTCCACTGCCAATATTCCATAAATACTTAAATGTTGCATAGTTAGATGTCTCTGCTAGTAACACTCAAAGTTTAGGGAAGGTATTATTTGTAGTCTTAATCCCAAAGAGGCTTTATACAGGGAAGTAGATATTAAATCATAAAAATGGCTGTCTAGAGCACATATTACTTTGGTACAATGTAAACACAGTGCAAATAATATATGAAAACAGTCCAAATCAAGGGTGCTCAACTGCGGCCCTCTAGATGCTGTTAACTTATAACTCCCATAATTCCATGCCAGCCACAATAGGAGTTGTAGATGAAATATCTGATGGGCCACAGTTGAGAGCACCGCTGCTATACATCACAGACAGGATATTTCTTTCAGCACTGTATGTGCCTGAACAAGAGAAATAGTTGGGAGGCGGAATCCAGCCATGTTCAGTCAAGACACATTGAAGTATCTTCCCCAGGTCAGTTCCCTGGCATGAAAGGAGACACAGTCCTTGATGCTGACACTTCCCAGCAAGATTGACCCCCGAATATCCCCCGGCTTGGTGCCAAATGAGCATGTATTGCTTGTGGTCAGTATCAGAGCTACAATGTCACCAGGCCAATATCAAGCCCAGTGTAGATGGAGGCAATGGTTGTGCAGATTTTTTGAAGGTCTCTGAAGTCCAGGACTGGCTTAAAATAAAGGAGATTATGAACAAGGACCTGCTGAAACCTTGTAGTCATTCATTATTTTAACTTTCCATCTCTACATATAAAAACATACATGCAAATTTATGCAAATTATCTCTTTGGCTTGAAGTAATGTATTTCTTTTTAAAAATGCATAAAGGGACACCCTGCTGGGCTTCACCAGAAGTACAATAATGCTTAACACATTTCTCCTAATGGTCCTCTCTCTTTTTCTCTGTCTTTCATTAAAGAGCAATTAAATGGATTTTGTTGATGCCTTCCAGCAGAGCTCAAAGCCAGACAAGGGGAAAGGAGTGTGACTACAGACCCCAAGGATATATATAAAATCAATACTATACTAGCGCAAAAGCAGTTCACTGCAATTCCAGCAAATACACTCTCACAAATTCCTGAAGTTTTAAGATAGATTCTCATCAATTTGCCATCCAATGTTTCCACAGGCAGCTGTTTGTTCCAAATTTCATTTTGCCCTGAGAGTGTGATAGAGAAATATTAAGTATAGCAGCAAATTCAAAGATCTGCCGGTTTCAGAAACCTGTGGAGCAGAAATACAGCGAAGAAATTGGGAAGTGAACTACATTTATCACAAGCCAATGACATCTATCATTAGACTTTTAGACCACTTTTCAGCCAAGTTCCCAGGATAGTTTATATAGAGAACTATAAAAATCATAGTCCCACAAAACACAACATATAAAAATACAGTTGTTTTAGCTCTCATCATTGAACAAATAAAGTCTGTCTGTCTGTCTGTTGTCGTCATCATCATCATCTAATAGGCTGTTCATCTGTTAAAACTATTAGAAACCCATTCCCACCTGGGTTTTATTGAGCTTTGAAAACAATTTGAAAACCCATTGCATATTGGATTTCTGCACTTTCTGAGGAGTAAAGCGCCCAAAAATTCGTTTTAAAAGCCCTATAAAAAACAGCTCTTGTTCCCTTTTTTGCTGCTAACACGCTTTTTTGTTTTTGCTTTGGGAATGGTACCACAGGTTGTTCCCCAGCCCCAACAGCCTTCTAATTTCTGTTGCTGTTGTAGGTGCATGATTAAACTGGTGGGGTTTCACTCTCTGTAGGGCAGCCCCTTGCCATCCCTCCAATGAAGCAGAGAGAACTTGCATCACCAAAAAAAAAGCACCATGTTATGCACAGCTGGTGGATGGTTAGGCAAGAAATGAAGAGGGGATGGGCAGGTGTGAGGGGGAAAATGGCTTGACTGCCTCCTTTTTTTGCTCCTTTTTTACCTGCATGAATCAACCTCCACACGGACACACACACACCCGGGAACTAGCCAATGTACAGACATCCAGGATCCATTTAGAAGTCAGAGGTTGCCAATAACATGAAGGTACAGAGAGTCCTGGCCAGTACCACTCTGAGACCTTGACTGAGGTGTGGGCAAAAACACAAAGGCCGCATTCCCATTACAAGCTTAATACGGTTTCCCTAAACTGAAATAATAGAATCGGATGCAAATGTGAATTTACCTGATCCCATTACTTTCAACTTAATCGCGTTCAATCCGGATTCTGAGGATCGTATGTAGCGTATATGACCCAAGGGGGGGACTCAAGTGGATACTTTCTAAAAGCCACTCTTCGGAGTTGCCCTGCCCTCTTCCTCCTGGCGTGAATGTGCCACCCGTAACGGACCCCTTCACAGAGCCTAGCTGGGTGGCTGGGTGGCTGCCACTTGCCTGGATGGAGGAAAAATGGCACCGGGCAGCCAGCGATTCTTTCACCTCCTCTCCCCATTGTCCAGGGCACACAGCAGCAGCGGCAACTCAAGCCCCCTTCACCTTAAACATTCACACATCTCCCAGAACCTGCAGCTGCTTTCCTTTCTTTTCCCTTTCTAAAGGTCAGAACTTCCAGAATTGTGCAAAATTGCATCATTGTTATCAGGTGTGAAGTGGGTAGATTGCTACAGTGTAGCGGCTGCTGTAAGGGGTGGATTTTTACAAATCATTATCTTTGGAAGCAAGCTATTGGGGGAGGGAAACCCTAAACATGCATTCTCATCCCACTAAAACTGTATCACTCCCACAGTAAGAAATGTAAAACGTTTCAAATGCACAAACTGGAGCAAGACCTGTTGAAATGAGTGTTAACATTTACAACGCTTTGGGGCGATTTAACACGCGGAAAGCGTGTTAAGCCAACCTGACGTGGGGACTGCAAGGATCGAAACCATTTCGAAACTGTTTTAAGCTTGTAATGGGAATTCACCCAAAGTGTGACACAGAATCCCCATCCTTGAGTCTCTCACTAGGTAGGACTTACTAGGCCTTGTTCTTAGAGGGCCCTCTAAAAGTTTCATGTAGACTTTAGATGTCTTCAGTCCAGATATTCTTGGAAACCTGGATACCTTTCATGGGAATTATAGTCCAAAAAAAGAAACTTTTCAAACTTTTACAGAGAGAGGGAGACCAAAAGGGATAAAGATAGAGTGTTTTGCTTTGTTTTTGACTGCAAAATGTATACACAACAGAATTACATCAATACTGATAAAAAGTTGCTTTCTCTGTCTAAAATTGCAGTAACATATAACTTTTTATTGCTCTTAAACTTGTATATCATGTACTCAGGTATTCTACAAGCAGAGTCAGCTTCTCTGCCACTTCAGTCACTGGTACATTTCCTATTTTCCAGGACTTTTCCTCATAATTTGTCCAGTTCTCTTGTAATAATCATTTTCTGACTGAAGTTTCATTGACATTCTCACAGTAAAGACACTCTGCTAGAAATGCAGGTCTTTAAAGAAGGAATATTTGAATGCTGCCAAACTAACACAATGCAGGCACTAATCATGTGCTGTGATAGACATATAAAAGAAACATCTACTCTAGATCAAATAAACAGTTCCATAACAGATTTTCTTGGACCTTGAAGCAAAGTATATACCCATGAAACTCTAATTTAAAGAACTAAAATGGAATAGTTATTGATCAGTCTCTTCCAAACATTCTCAATGTGGGTAACAAAGCCAGTTTTTAAATATATAATGATATTTTTCTGAAATAAAAATGCATAAGGAACAATCCTTATAGCTTTCAGGAGTTTTGTTTGTTTAAAATATAAATTTGTATACAAGCACACAGTCTAGAGACCTCTCCAAAATTAGGCAAAAAAACAGTTTACCAAAAGATTCACAAGCAGTATATAGCCCAAACGAGACTCCAGCAAAACATCTAGGGGTCAGGGAAAACACCCAGAGGGCAACTGGCCTGAAGATAGATGGGTGCAGCTGTAGACTTGGTGGTTTCCACATGTGAAAAAGCCAGGGTAAGGCACTTGACAGAAGGGGAGTGATTCACCCTAATTGAAAAGAGTGGGAAGAATGAGCTTACCTCAATAAATCCTGTAGCAGGAATCATGTAAGGTAACTGGAGAAGATCCTCACACTCAGATCCATCAACAGAAGAGCTTGCAAGATGTTCTTCTTGCACCTTGCATGGTCACACCTTCAGAGCAACCAGCCCTGAAGCTCCCACAAACTTGGCGCTGGGCTCCAAGGGCTCCTAGTCCAGAGCTCCCAGTGATACATGTTTGTGCACCACCAAAATGGATCCCCTATTCATAATTTGAGCTAAAATCGTACCAGTTCTGTTCACACCTAGATCATTATAGGTTGTCTTCAGGTCGTCCTCGCTTTGGACTGCATCACTCATACCTTCCTCCACAATCAACCTGAGACGACTCCATGGAACTCTTGGCTCTCTACCTCTTTTGCTGTGTCAAATCCATCTCCTTTCTTATTGGATGCTGTTGTGTCACTCAAGGGAGGCAAGGGTGTTTGAAGTTCTTTTTTAAACCTGTTCCACCACCTCCATGCCCTCTCCTTTTTTATGTGCTTTTCTTTTCTGTGTGATTTTTTTAAAAAAAATAAATTTGCAGAAAAATGCTAGATAGAAAGAGGAATCATACACATAAACTGAAGGTGCCTCATGAATTCCACACCAAAAGGAAAGACTGGACCTCACCCACCACAGCATGGTTCAGCCTCCGTTAGGCCCCTGACCTGTACCGACCCCTGACCTCCACTCACACTGTGGAAGAGAAGATGGCCAGACATGCCAGGACAGATTAAGTCCTCTGGAAAAGCAGACTCTGGTTAAAATGATCTGACAGGGATAATCCAGCTTACCAAACTAATTGAATAAAAATAATGTGAGTAACGTGACCAGAAGATGACCTGAAGTTGTCTTAGGGTGTTTTTGCACTGCCGCCCTTAGATCTGGATCTAAGAAGATCCGGATCTAATGAATGGATACATTTCTTAATCCGGATCTAGTAGATCCGGATTAAGGGAAGCAGCCAATGTGTTTCCACAGGAGGTGTAGCACCCATTAGAAATGGGTGCTAACACCCCTGCTGTGGATACAGCTTTGCACCCATCTGGGGAATCCGGGTCGACCCACAAGGGGTCGGTCCATTACCCCAGGTGTTTTGGGGGGCATGGGAGGGCAGTCTTCGAAGCAACGTCGAAGTGATTTCGAAGTGACTTCAAAGTGAATGTGAAGTCAACTTTGAAGTGACTTCGAAGCCAATGTTGGGGGGGGGGTCAAAGGTGCATCCCCTCCCCCTAGCCTCCTTTGGACCCCATTGCCTGTTTCCAGTGGAAATAGGCTCCCTTTAATCCGGAGTTTCTGGGAGAAGACTCCATTGTAGACCCCATTAATGGGGTCTACAGAAAATCCAGATTAAAAGCCAAAAAGATCTGGATTTCCCCCACGACAGTGGAAACAATTGGGTTCAAAATGGGTGCCGTAGTGGAAATGGGATCATCAGGCTCACAGCCAAAAGGTACAAAAATGGGTGCAAAAATGGGTACAATTGACAGTGGAAAAACATCCTTAAATTAAAGGTGTGACCAGGGCTTTATTGTGCAATTTAGTGGTATTCCAAGACTGTCCCACTCATGGAGTTCTTGCTTGCTACCCAGATGGCAGGGCAACAGTGTGGAGAAAGCAGAGGCCTTTACCTATCTTGTGGTGTTGCTCCCATGACAGCACATTGTGTACATCCAGTTATTTCATTACACAAAATCTTCCAGTTGCCTTCGCTTGTTCCCAGTGTTTTCTTAAGTTGAACTCCTTCTTTCCTCACCTTCCTGCCAAGGTGTATAGCTCTCAGGGCAGCTACTGCTCTTCCATCAGCTCCTACCAACCTAAAAGGCAGTCTCCAATGCACCAAATCATGCAATACTCAAAAAAGAGTGCAAGTTATATGAAAAGGTATCAAAATCCATGGTCTGGGAAACTGAGCTAATGGACGTTCTACCATACAGCAGCATATAATATTTTTTTAAAAAAATAAATAAATAAAGTATCCAGTTCTACAAGAATACCAGGTTCTCTTAGGCCATGGTTACACCTTCATTTTAAACCTTCTTCAGTCCATCTTCAGGTCTGACTGCTCACACCTTTTTATTTCTGTTTTATTTGCGGATTTTCCATCACTCAACCTAAGTAGTGAAGGTTTATTTAGAAAGGAATTATGGTATGTCACAAGGTGCATTTGGGCAATTTTGCAGGCCATATTAGAGCAGTTTAAAAACATATTTGAGGTCATAGCACATGGCACCAATGTTCCCCTCCCACTTCTATTCCACTTCTAATGTGGTTTGAAAGTGCATTTTCTGGCACATTATAGGTAGAAGAGCACATCCATATGTGGCAGTACCGCCTCTAGACCTTTTCTGAGCTATCTTTGAGGTGCTTCTTTTTACTGCATCTGAAGGCAGCCTTGATCGTTCTTCTCAACAGGACAGAAATAACTCTAAACTTATGGACATTTTGACGATGGAGCTGCAGCATTTGTTTTTGTTCTGAATCAGGTGCAGAAACACCAATGCCTGGGCAACAGCATGCACCATTAGTCCCATGCAAAAGAAGCATGCTAGGGAGCAGTTTGACCCAGTATACCAGACACATCACTCCCTTCCCACTTGCAGACACTGTTGTTTTAATATGTGTTTTTATTATTTTAATATATTTGATTTTACATGTTGTTAACCACCCTGAGACCTTTGGGTATAGGGCAGGATGGATGGATGGATGGATGGATGGATGGATGGATGGATGGATGGATGGATGGATAGATAGATAGATAGATGGATAGATGGATAGATGGATAGATGGATAGATGGATAGATGGATAGATGGATAGATAGATAGATAGATAGATAGATAGATAGATAGATAGATAGATAGATAGATAGATAGATGCAGAAAGGCCTTATGTTTGCATTCTTAGGCAGAAAGGAACAGTATTTAAACATGTCATTACATTTAGAGGATTTGAAAATGATTCTTGCCCTAGGACCTGAATATCTTTCATATATCCTCCATACCTTCCCCTAAGGTGATGTAACTCAGTATTCTTATTGGCTTCAGAAATTCTTTGAAGATTGTGGCAAATTGCTCTGGAGATTCTCTGGACCTTGGCCAAGCTCTGTAGAAAGGCCCTGTAGAAATGGCCTAAGCTCTAAAACCTGTGCCATTCTCAGGAGTTTTCTTCAGAGCCGTCTTCGGAGCCATTTTCAGAGGCTAGGTACCGGCTTTGAAGCTTTGCGTTTGGGGCACCCCCTGATGGGTGCTCCCCCCTGAACCCACCCCTAGACCCCACTGCCCAATTGCAGTGCGAACGTGCACCGTATAATCCGGTTTCATGGCCAAAGACCAAATTGTAGACCCCACAGGAAATCCATATTATAGGTCCTGCACGACCCATTTAATCTGGATTTCCCTAGTACAGGTAGAAACAAATGTGACTCTAATGGGGTCTGCAGTGGAAATGGGGTCTTCTTCCTCTGAGTCTAATGGGTCCTTAATGAGTCCCTAATGGGTACTTAATGGGTATTTAGTGCTAGTGGAAAAAACCCCTTAGACCATGTGTGTGTATTGAGTCATTTCTTTTTTTAAAAGACAGAGAAATGAGACCAGGTAGTTTTTTGTATTTAATTCTTTCATTTTCATAATTAAGCTGCACCAGCTAATGCTCTATAAAATCAGGAAACATTAAAGCCTTGCCTTCTTATGTTTTTCCCATCTTAAAAGGAGAAAGAAAGGACAGATATATATGCTAAAGAATGAGCAGCGGGGCTCAGACTGCCATAGAGAATTAGGAGAATGTCCCAGGTCTGAAAAGTTTGATGGCAACTGTCCTAAGGGATTGTCTTGTCCTGGGCATGCAAAACCCTTTCACAATTTTTTTTAATTCAGTTTAAACTTTGTGTTCACTTTAGCAATACTCCCCCATGTGTTTGCACATAAAAGGCACATACTCCCTTTATTCTCATAAAAGTAAATTCTGCACTATCACTTCAAATTTTATATCCCTCTCTTTTCAAAAGAGGTGAAATATAGGCCACAGTTTGCCTATTTCCTGCAGCTGCAAAGTGGTGTTCTGACCATAATGACAGCCTTCTGCCTCCCATGGTATGTTTTTGCTTCAACAGCTCAGGGACTTTGCAGCAGTGATAAAAACCCATCAGCAATGGAATGCAACATTTCCATTTATTGCCACTGTACTTATAGGATAAAGATGTGCTAAAGAGAAAAAATAAGTAACCCCACATTTATGTACTGTCACAGCAGGATACTTTAAAAATCCTTCTGTCTTCTGTTTATTCCCTGGATCTGTTCAGTTAAATTTATACATACAGTACTTCTCAACAGAAAAAGATATCCTCCTTGTGTTCAAATAAAGATTTCCAGAAAAAAGCATGTTCCCAAAACATTTAAACACAGCAAATCGGGACTTTGCCCAGCGATCTCTAACCTTTTTTCACTTGCATACCCCTTGGCAGCCTATTTCCATAAATTATAACCTTCAAAAGTTGCTGTTATTTAAAATTTATAAATGTATGTTATGACTATAAATGCCTTTTTCCGCCATTATTCCATTTTTTGCGTGTACCTTAATGCCTTGTCTTCTACCCTGGGGTATATGTCAGGTTGGGGTGCATGCATCTAAGAACCTTCACTTACCTCTGGATTGATCTAAAAAGTCTCTGCCTTCTGCATTGTAAACCGATCCAAGGAAGGCCTCATCCATCTCTGGTACGCTCTGGTGCACCTCTGATGCACATAGGACAGAATGTAATCCAGATCAAGGGGCTTTTGATCTGGATCACTAATAGACCTGATTAAATAAATATACCAGCAGACCAGTGGGCCGCAATCCAGAACAAAGAGGCATACGCTTTTCCAGATAACAGGGGGACCAATTTCAGTGCTACACCAAACAACACCATCTTTCAATTCCTAGCTCTTTGGAGCCCTCAAAGGCTGATTCCCAAAGGTCAAGTGATGTTTGGGGCCAATGGAGGGGCCAGGCTGGTCCAGTATCATCAAGCAAATGGCACTGTTCCAGACTATTGCATTCCATGATGTGGACCAGTAGGCTGGCTGGTCTAGGATCCTTTATCCAGCTCATGAAACAGGCTGTGAATAGATACAAGGTTTGACCAAACTTTCCTGGAATACCTAAAGCATTCTCAACCTGATGACTGTGCAGAGCATGAAGAAGTCATAAGAAAAACAGGGAAAGGAGGAAGGACCATTCACACTAAGAAAGCCTGGAGGAAAAGAAACCTCTTCCGTAGGCACCTAAAGATGTATAGTGTAGGCACTCCACACATCTCAGAGGGAATAGCCTTCCAAAGCCGAGGAAACAAAAACAAAAAAAGCACTTCAGACAACTGTTTAGGGGTGTTTTTCCACTAGCAGCAGAGTACCCATTAAGGACCATTAATGGGTCCTTAATGGGTACTCTAGCGCTAAGTGGAAAAATATCCTAGGTCAGATTCCATAATCTGTGGAACTCATGATACGTCCTTATTTGATTATCGGAGTGACCTTGCAGGCCCTAAGTTGTTTAGGCCCTTACATACCAAATATAAGCATGTGAATGAGCCCCAGTAGATGACTGACAATCAAGGCAGGTCTTAAACACAGGTGGTGTGTGTATGTGTGAAAGAAAGAGAGAGAGAGAGAAATAAACATGCATCCCACTCAACAACCTGATTATCACATCTTATACTAAGGGTAGACTCATACTGAGGCTCCAATAAAGTTATGACTACAAGAGCCTTCTCAGACAATGCAGCCATTCCTTCTGAGGAAGTGCAACCTTATCTAGAACAGGCAAGTTCCCAATTTCCAAACATAGGAATGGTCTATGCAAAAAGTTTCCATATTGCCAACGTTGCTTCTTCTTCTTTTTCTTTTTTTTTAGTCCTCATCCAACCCATCACTGTATTTAAGCACCAGCTCAGGGCATTCACATTATTCAGCACACCATACTTTGACCGGCAGCATGCTGAGACACAATCACCCAACCATTCCCTTCCCACACACACCATCCAGGAATGGCTGTGCTTCAGGGGTAATGGAGTAAGGGACCTAAGGCCTTTCCAAACTGGAACAGCCTGGGGTAACACTGCAGACTGGTCTACCAGGCGGCACACCTCCCAGTGAAATGCCAAATCCATACTGAACAATAAGTTGGAGTGTGAAAACGGAACTATAGCTCACTCCTAGTGTTCCAGCTAGTACACTGGATTACTCACTTGAGTGCAGATGGCACATAGAAGATGGTCCAGTATACCACCATAGACATCATACACATATCATCAAAACAGACTGGACCAACACCTCCGGAGGCAGAGAACTTTTGCTGAACTAGAATGGACCACCTACAATGTGGGCTGCTCTTGGCATGGGCCACTAGTAACCCAGCCCAGTGTAGCTTAAGACGATCTGCACCATGTGGAAAGGCCCTGACAGTCCTGAGCCTCTCCAAGCAGTTCAGTACAAAAATAAACTTCTTATGAATAAACCTCTGGAACCAAAAAGGCTTTGCCTGTAGTCTTAATGAGCTCAATTTTTGTGTTTTTATATTAGTTTTATTGTAACCCACCACCATACCTTAAGCTATAAGGTTGATTAGAAATAGATAAAACAAACCACTGCCCGGAGTTTCAAAGTCACGATTCATTTTTTTTTTTGCCAGCTTGAACCACCCATGTGTTTTGGGCTATAACTTCCATCACCTCAGACCCAGATCCAGATATAACTGGTGGGACAAGGCAGGTGCAGATGATGCGGCAGTAACTGGTGCCTTCACTTTGGTTGTTCCTTTGAAGGTCATAGGTTGGTTCTACAAAATTAAAGGTGAGTTGCTAATTGCAATCTCCTCCTGTTTCTTAACTCAACACATAAACCAATTATTTGCAGACCAATGTAATTTTTTTAAAAGGGCCGGTCAACCACAATCTACAGATCAGCTTTGATCAAACGCTCCAGCTTTTGGATGTCTCCCACAGCTGCTTCTGGGACTCAGCCCTGTTTGCCTCCCCCTGGGAAAGGGCAGGTAGATACTGGAAGCCCTGCCTGAGAGGAGGAGAACCTTGCCATCCCTTCAGGAGTGGTGGTCTAGTGGTGGCGGCCTAGACCACTCTGCCCTCTGGATGACTCTCCAGCCTGCATGGGCACTGATACCTTGGTGGAGATGATTCTTTGCAGGACTGGGACCTTTTGTCAGTTGCTTTAGAGTCCACTTGGCCTCAGCTGCCTCAATTTTATTGTTGTTGTTATTTGTGTGTGTGTGTTTTGGCTTATTTTCCAATACTTTGTATGACATACAATTTTTATAACGTATTTTTATTATAATGTTTTGATTATTACTTTGCATTGTATGTTTTTCTATTTGCTGTAAACCGCCTTGGGCAAATTTTCTTTTGGAAAGGCGGTATACAAATAAAATGGAAATGAAATGAAATGAAAATAGTAAGTGAAACTCATAAATGCTGAAGCCTACCATGATCTAGAGAGGAGGAATATTACATATAATTTATAACTTAACAGCATTCACACGCCTCTTATAAAAACTTCATATCCTCCAACATAGGAAGATCAAAAAAGATATTGCTTGTAGCGTCAAGAATAGATAAGCTCAGCTAATTGAAAGCTTCCTCAAGGAAGAGAAAGTCAGGTAACTAAGGAAGTCACACCTGCAGCTGAACTTCAGTTCACAATTACTGGATTCAGTTTTCCCAACTAGCATCTCCTCCACACATGAACTGTCAATTAGCTGATGCTACCTACTTTTGGTGTTCTTAAGGAAGCAGATACATTTAAGGAACTTCAGACAATGATTTTCCACATCTGTATCATCTGAGCAAAGCTGGAGAGGCTGAAATCAGTTATCAGAGTTCAACACCTCAATCAAATCATTGGGTGGTCTTGGTCCAGTCACATCTCTTAACCTGGGGAAGTTTGAACTGCCCGTCCTGTCTGGGGGGTAGAAAAGGTGAACTTGCCCCAGCGTGTACTAGCACCATAGGGATGTGGATGGGCCTCTATAGAGCCAGGGAAGACACAGCTGGACTGGGTAAGTCAACATGTGGAGCATGAAACATAGTCAACCTGAGGTACGTTCCTGCATGGAATGGACCATTTCTGTGTTGGAAACAGCACCTTTTGGTCTAGTGGTTTGGTCTAGCCCCAGTTTGGTCTAGTAGTTTGGGAGCCGGACTCTTAT
>MTQE01003428.1:14640755-14661077 GCA_014337955.1 Aspidoscelis marmoratus | reverse complement strand
GTTACCCGCCCTGAGACCTTCAGGTATAAGGTGGGATAGAAATATAAATAATAAAATAAATAATAAATAATTAGTCCCTCCCTTAAAAAATAGTTTAGAGAGGGGTAGTCTACAGTAATAACCACAACAGCAGCAACAACAAAAATGACTGAGTTAAAATAGGGTGCTTGTTGGGAATTGTTGCAGCAGATGATAATTGAAGAAGATTGCTAATACAGGAGAACTTCTGTGCACGAATAGATGCTTGTTTTGGTGGAGAGAGCTATGGTGGAGGCTTTATACAGAAGGCAAGTAAACAGTGCTACTGCTGGAAAACCTGCAACCAGCACTAGGTTTTCCAGTAATAGTTTCTAGTGCTTTCTGGAGGAGGGATTACTGGGACTCTGGTGGGCTTCCTAGAGATACATAAGACAATCTCACCATAGTAGCACTATAATGGTGCAAATTCCCCTGTCTGGATGTGACTCTTTACTCCAAAGTCAGGTAAAGGTTCCGACTTGAGACAGAACTGTCAGTTAGAACACCTAACAGTCCTAGCCTCTAACTGCAATAAATGCTTTGATGAAATTCAGTTACAGCATATCCCTACCATATAATGAATGCCTCATATAACACATCCTTGCTCTTGCAACATCAGTAATACAGCTTCCTTTTTTCATTAATTTTTCATATCTCAGATTTATGACTGGAATTGCATTGTTATTGGTTTTATAAAGATTTTGACCCTATTTGTGATAGTATAAACTATCGCTGACCCTTAAAGAGAGCTGTATAATGCAAGGACAAAGATTAAACCAAGATCTGGGAATAAGCTTCGGCAAGCAGGCATTCAAACCTGTTTGTAGGCCCAAGATTGCTAGGTGACACACCTAGTAATTCTGAGTTCTACTTGGCATACAGGGCTATTAGATGTTGTGGCTGTCTGTCTCCATAAAACACCAAATCCATTTGCAAAAGTGACTATGGCCATACAACCATGGCAACTGGAGGAATCCCTGGTGTGAAAAATCACATAGGGGAGATCTCCACTGGAAAACCACTTTTAAATTAGCCTTTGGCTAATGTGATTATATTTTGCCCCACCAAAGATACTAGTATTTTAATATTTAGTATACCCTTTTAAATATGTTGACCTTTTAAGTGTTTTTATGCATATTATTATTTTTTAAAATATATATTGGTTGCAGTTTGTTGTTTTAAAGGTTGTTACCTGCCTTGAAACCTTCGGGTATAGGGTAGGATAGAAACATTAATAAATAAATAAATAAAATAAAGTAGTGTTCTGATCATTTATGGACCTAGGGCCACTCCAACTATCCATCAGGTCAAGACGCACCTCTTTGCCCTGTCCTTCAGTTAAATGGGGATACACTTTCGCTTCCCACTTGCTGACACTGTTGTTTTAATATATAGGTATAGGGTGAGATAGAAATACAAATAATAAACAAAATAAATAAAATGTCAAGAAGAATGAAGCTTGGGACAGAGCTGTGACACTGTGGTAACCCATGTGATGCGTGTCTCCTCACCCCACTCTGTTTTATGCCCAGATAAAGAGGAAGAAGGAAGGAAGATTCCTTTACAGAATTACATAAGTTATTAGCTCAACACACTGCCTCAAAACGGATTTCATTTTTAATGTGGAAATCAGTAGTAGTATTTTCACAAGTAAAATAAGCATAACTCTCCTCTCCTCTTTGCACACCAATGTGGTACAATCCTGCTTTCTGCAACACTAATATTACTGTCACGCTATCAGTGTTGTTTTTAAACTACAATTGTGAAAAGTGTGAAGCAGCAGACACATATGTCCTCAAAGCAAAGTAAACAGTTGCTTAGGGGCTGTGGCTGTCTAAAATTCACTAGTGCATGCTGCTGCTCCTCAATCTAATATGGTACACATTTCAAGTACTTATTGCAGAAAAGTACAAGCAAAATATTGAAGTTGCAATGGCTAACACAATTGCCCCCACAGGTTGCATCCCCATGCAGTCTATAGTCTGAATCAAATCTGAATTCGACACAGAGCACCCCCATGCAAAGCCCCCAAACCGGGCTGCATGTGGACCAAATCGCCAAAATCTGCGGTAAATTTACTCCTGAAAAAAACTGTTCTCGCTACGGTTCAGGAGGCAAGCCCACATTATTTTCGGGACACTCCTGAGTTATTAGGGAGGAGATTGACGCTCACGTCATTAGCAAGTGGGTTTCACGTCCTGTGCTCACCATTCCTGTCCTGTGCATTCAGGATCACAACTGCTGGCCATTTTTAAAGATCAAACAGCGTAAAAGAACTGATCACCCCAGTATGACAGGTAAAAATGCAGCGATGAAGGGGGTCATCTGGCCCTTTTCCCATGAGCCTCTTCCTGCAACCCTTAGTGCTTCTCTGCTAAACTGCCTCTAAACATTGTAGCAGCTTTGGTTCGCTTTTTAGCTGGCAAACTTCAGAAGCTGCTTGTCAGGGAGTAGGGGTGGAATAAGCTAACCAAAGGCCCTACAATGTTTAGAGGCAGTTTAGCAGAGAAGCATTTCTCTGTTAAACTACCTCTAACTTCAGAAGCTGCTTGTCAGCAATCGGGGAGCAGAGGTGAAATAAGGGTTGCAGGAAGAGGCTTGTAGGACAGCAAGGGCCAGATGACCCCCCTCATCACTGCATCTTAGGCTGCATCCCCAAAAGACTTATTTGCCTCTCTAGTCTTCCTCTACTGTCACTCTATTCAAGTGGACTTTAAAAGTGCCATGCACTTCCGGAATAAGCATCTGCATGAGGCTCAGCAACACGCGTGTTTAAAATGCACCTTCCGTCCCCATGGAAGCGTGTTTTCTTTCCCTGCATCTTTTTCTCCCTGCCCCCTCTCTTGTTCAAAGGAAAAATAGCCATTGGTTCTCTGTTCGTCTCCCAGATCTCCGTCCCCTGAAATGGCTTCCCGTGCTGGCTGCAGCCATCAGCCAGGTGATCATTTGCTCATTCATTCTTAGCACTTTCACAGAACACTGTCAAAATCCACCCGGTAGAGCAGCAGTGACTTTAAATACACCCACTTCACGCCTGATAACAATGTTGCAATCCATCCACTTCACACCTGATAACACTTCACACCTGATAACAATGTTGCAATTCTCCACAATTGTGGCTCTTTGAAAGTTCTGTGCTTTAGAGAGGGAAGGAAGGGAAACTGCAGCATTTCTGGGAGATGTGTGAATGCTTTATGGCTTTATGGCTGTGTGTGCAGGCAGCAATCCCTGCCCCTTTTGCCACAGAGCGTCCCCAAGGTAAATGCTGTGAGGAAAACCCACGACTTCCAAAAAGACTTCCAAAACTCTTCTTTAAAGGGCAGGTATTTTGTTGTGGGTTTTCCTGCTTTTGTAGCACTGGAAGCTCATTCAAAACCCTGGCATGGGGGCGCTCAGAGGCAAAAGATTTTTAGCACACATTAAATTGCTTGGGGATGCACCCTTACTGAGGCAATCAATTCTTTTACATTTGCCTGCCAATCAGATCGCAGAGAAAAGAGGCTCTTTTCTGTTTGATCATTGTTTAATGCCCAGCAGTTGCGATCAGGGAAGGGGCATTGGGTGGGATTTCCCTGCCCTTGCTCCTATCAGGAGAGAGGGGATGGAGAGAAAAAGATGCTGTTTCCCCATGTAGGGGTTTAGCATGGTTTGCTTGGGGACAGGCATAATTGAATTGAGCCCGCACTTTCAGCAATCGCATGGGGATGGGTCAATTCAAATTCATCTCCATATTCAGACTAATCTGAATCCAATCCAAACTAAATGGAGTGCATGGGGACGCGACCATAAAGTGTAAATAAAAAGGTTTAATGCATCTCCAATTTGGATTCCAGATACCTTATTCTACTGCTGTGACTTTCAACCCACTAACCCCCAAATTTCACTTTTATTTATATGGGAACATTTTGAGATAGATTAAGCAAGTCATGGGATACAGGATAAACAAAGATGTAGATGCTCTATTTTCAGTGATTCTGCTGTTTTCCACATCATTTTCTGTCCCTTTCCTAATTGTCTGTACCATTCCTACTGCAGACATTTCCATGACTACCATAAATGAAGCCGTGTTGTTTTTTATTGTGATATGATGTCGCCATTGGATCAAAATAGCCAAAGTCAAGAGAGTTCACAGTGGTGATTATCTCCCCTGTTTTTCCTTCAATAATTGCTAATGGCACACAACATGACTCTTGGCTTATCATTGCCCTGTGCTGCTACATTTACCACAGCTCCAAAAGCTTCAGACTACATGTAATTTTAAAACTAGACTACTGACAAAATAGCAGCCATAGTTTAAACAGATTGAATTTACATCTTTGGGGGCAAGGGCCAATCCTTTTCCTAGTCTACTGAAGCAGAAGACGGAAATACACCTCTTTCAATCTATATCATTTATTTTCTTGCTTTTCTTAGGACAGCAAGTTACCATGCTTGTTTCACACATTCCAAAAGAAAGGTTTCCAAAGTACCTTGGAGGCAGTAGCATGTGACACGTTTGTTCTCATTCCATCCCTAATTCACATTCTCTAGACTAAAATATCTGAGACGGAGGGACAGACTCAAATGATCCCACCTGAAAACCATCTCTAAGTCACATCAGAGGTGCATTTTTCTCCTGTGAATGCAGTTCCCATCTCAGAATGGGCTCCAGATTTCAAAATACCTGAAATTTGCAGTTTAGCAAACCTCTCAAATTTCAAAGTTTGAGTACAGCCAAGAATAAGCCATCTTCTGAGCACATGCTTTCTCCAAAACTAAGGAAATATAGTTTCACCAAAATAACCAAAAACGTCCCAACTCTGTTTGTAAAAACATTTCAAGTGACCCAACAATGTATCAAAAAGTTCCAAACAGTTTACAAACTAAGGACGAAATCAGACAGGACTTTTTTTCAATTCCCCCTTTAACAAAAAGTATCCCATCTACAGACACACATTTAAAAACCCCTAATACTCAACTATATAAAAAAAAAGCCTACCTCATTTTCCATATTTTGCTTTCAACTCTGGTAACACCTTCCTCGATGAGCTCTCACTCCTGATTGGGCACTCATCTGTGCAACTTTCCATGGCCCTGATTGGTCACCCATCCATGGCAGATGTTTGCATGCTGTGATTGGTTACATTCCCCACATCTGTGCCGATTTAGTTTCCCACCCAATCCAACTAAAATAAAATGTTGCCCTTGGCATTATTAAACTCAGAATGAGAAAGAGATGTCTATTCCCAGGCTTTGAAATAGGTTAGGACAAACCTAGGGAGAAAATGACTGTCCTTACAGTCTCAGATTCATCTAGCAGATGCCTCTTTAAGCGTGTCTGATTGCACCCTTAGTTCACTACTGCATGGTCTTCAGAATTATACTAAGCCAATGCCATGCATCTGTCCATCTACACCCGACAAAACTTTTGAATAGTGTGCCCCCAGGCACAAATCTACCATTTGACTTTTGGAGCTGCTAGCCTTAACCTAAACAAAATCTTTAGTACAGAAATTATTCCATTTTTACATTTCCCCAAATTGAACCACATTGATCAAATGCCTACATTTTTAATACTAACAACAAAAACCTCACAGGTTTAAAGACTGTAGGGCACCTTGGCCATTAAATATTCTAGAAATGAAATATTAAAGCAGTGTGAATAAAGGTCAGCATACCAGCACAGTTCATACATCCATAACACAAATTGGAAAGTGTGAAAATTCCTGGAACAACATTCTGTCTGACCTCGTAGATGCAGTTATCAAGATACCTAATTCTTCAGATCCTGAATTATAGAAAGGCAATTTTAAAAGGCTTAAAGCACTGGAGTGATTGCATAAAGTATTCACATAGCTATAACTGTGTCCCATAAGCTATATAAACAAAACTTTTCAAGGTCAATTGCTTGCACGTCTCCTAAATGCAGAATGTTTATATTTTAATTATCTTGTCTCAGAAAGATTACCCTGTTTTAAACGTAATAATGATGCTCAAAAAAGAATTCATCCAAGAGGACCATTTGCCAGTTACTACCAGTAAAAAGAAAGAAAAGTCCATTGGTGTGTTCCCCCCCAAAAGGCTGGATAAACATTATCAAAGCAGTTAATTTTTTTCCCTTCTCCTTCAGTTGGTGGAAATTATGACAATGGAGTTATTCAGCTGAGTTATTACCAGCATACAATTCCATTTAGTGCTAATAAAGAGGTTTTGACACAAAGGCTATTGCAATCTTACCACTCTGCTAAAAAGGAAATCAGTTCATCAAGATTCCTCACATTTATCAGAGAGGATATTTTGTGGTTTAATGCTCTAAGGCAAAGGGCAGGAATTAGAATCTTAAAGTAAATTTCAGAATTCCATGGGGGCAGGGAACAGAATCTGGGGATTCGTTATACAAAATGACGCTATGGAATAAAATCAGGTAGAAAGTTATTGTAATATAATTCCATGTACACGGGTTTGAGAGGTCTGCCTAAGAAGCAGCATGTAAATACCAGAAATTAATTAATAGTTGAAATTATGATTATGGACTTTGAATTCTGTTCCTTACCAAGGAATAGGAGCATGGCAAGATAATGTGGCAGGGAAAACCATGCACAAAACCTGGGATTATCTTGGAGTTATATTGGGATTGCCACCCATGTCCATGGCAATTCCAATATAGCCTTGGGATCTTGGAATGATATCCAGCAATAACATTATTCAGGGAAAATCAACTCCCAACCTGGGTTTTCCAGATATAGCAAGAGCACTTTCCATGTCTGGACGAATGCTTACATGATCTACGATTTTGGAAATGGCCACTTCACATGTGTGGGCTCAAACCTAGCAAAAAAGATGGATGCATGATCACGTACCTTCAGATATCAAAATACCTGGATAATATGCATTGCACCATCACAGAAACCAGCATCCACACAGGTAAGTGCTTCCACTTTCCACAATGCTATTGCCCTGCCATCTGGGCAACAGGTATTAACTCCAGAAGCAAATAGCAGATTAAGTGGCTAACATCTCCAGGCAGCCACATTCTAACTCATACTAAGTTCAGAAGAGTACTCTAGCCCTTTCTCCAATCTGGTATCCTTAAAATATTGACTCCATTTCTAATCAATTCCAGCCAGCAGGTGACTCAGAGATAGCGTAGAGATGGGGCCTTTTTGCACGTGGCCTTATTATGGAATATATCCCAGAACAGGGACCTGCTATCTGCATGCTGTGGCCAGCAGGGAGCTATCCAAGGATATATTCCAGAATAAAGCCAAGTGCAGAAAGGGCCATGGTTTGTAGTGGGATTGTTCACGTATCAGGCTGCCCCTGTCCTCTTCTATGAACATTCTAGACTAGAAAAGGTGGATGAGAGATGGGATGAGAATATGAGACCCATATATGATGTGGTTTTGTTTTGTTTTTTGCTACATGTAAATTCTATAGTTTTCAGTACTCTTTAAGATTCAGTTCAAACAAGGCTTATAGTAAATCCTCCTGTACAAATTCAAAGTATACATGACAAATGGTTGCTTTGTAGTTCCTTTGAAACTAACAGTTTTCCATACCTGTGAAAAAATGTTGGAACAGATCCCTCAAAGTACTAAGGGACTGGCATGTAAAATTCATTGGGAGGTGTGCTTTTTAAAAAAAGTTGGGCTAAATTAAATGCAAACTTCATGTTACATTTCGCTGAGGAATAATGCCATGAGGGAAAGTACTGTGTTAATGCACTGCAAGCAACAATTTGTTATAATTATACTGCATTTTCAAATTGGCTGTGATTGGAACATGGCCATTTGCTGATTTCAACTTCTGTATAACCGGAGGTCCTCTTTTAGCTGTGTATAAATGCAGCTTTTGTTTACTGAAGGTCCCACATTCAATTCTGGCCATCTCTGTAACCTGGGTTTTATAGATATAGGCTTGGTTGAAGAAAACTTCAGGGAACTTCTACCAGTTAAGACAAACCCAGACTAAATTAGTCTGACCTAGTGCAGGTTTTTATGTTCATTGTGTACTTTGATCATTTGTTAATGTATCATTTTTCCCACAGTCTCTCAAGAGCCTAAAGTAATCATCATATAACTATATAAAAATACAATATTATACAAGCAAATGTTATGACACCACAGAGCAGTAAAAATAGGAAAGCATAAATAAAATAAGCAGTAGCTTATGCAAATACCATCACAGTTATGCGTGAAAGAACTCTGTAAAGTACATCAGTATCATTACCTCTGCTTTGCACAGCCTGGTATAAGGCAGTGTGCTGGATTCATGACTGAGGCAGGAAAAAACTCAGAGCCTCCAGTTCATAGCTCATACCCTACCAATGATACCAGTTACAAACAACATGCATTGATTTTTAGGCTCTGGCAGAACAACATAAAATGCTTTTAAAAGTTTCAAAATGGATTTGCCATGCAGCCTAGATGGCTGGTGTTCATGTAAATCTAAAGGCCAGTTTAGGTTCATGAAGCTACTTTTACAATGGCGTGCATCTGTATTATGTCATGATCCGGCTTCACGACCTGAATCCGTGGGCTCTGGGAAGCAGGGGGGAGCAGCAGAGAAGCTGCTTTGATCAGGGCAACAGCCGGGGAAGTGCTGCGATCGCCGGGTGTTTTGATAGATAATCCTGGTCTCTCAACTGGATCAAGTGCGAGAGATCAGCCATGTGTTAATGGCTGACCCGATTAGGCAAAAAAATGAGGAAGGGTAATAAAGAGGCTGGAGGCATCAGAGACAGTAGGAAAAAAGACCACAAGTTTATTCTTGCAACCCTTTAAATACAGCAGTCCCAAGGGGCATGGGGGAAATGACATAGACGCAACATCAAGGAAGGTGATTGGATGAAAGCTGGCGCTTTGTAGGTCAGAGGACTGGTGATGTCACATCCTCTGGTCAGCTGGAAGAGAAGGGTGGTTGTTCTTTGGCTCTCCACATGGCTGAGAAACTCCATTATTGCCTAAAGGTAGCTGCATGGAGTGGAAAGAATTCAGCACCCTGGTGGTGCCAAGCATGTACTACAAGTCTATGAAAAGGAAAATTCTTGCTCCTTTTACTCTTGAGGTTTGTAAAAATGGAGGACTGCAAGAAGGGGAAGCTATGCTTAAGAGATTACTAAAGTATTATAAAATAAAGTCTCTTTCTGTTTAATAAAGGTGAAGAGAAGCAGTTACTAGGAATAGACAGTTTAGCAACTTGCACCCCATGTGGCTTGGCAGACAATGTGGGCCAAGACCACAGCAGGCAACCCAGTGCATACAGCCAGACCCTTCTCAGCCTCCTTTGATGGCTAGGGAACTTTTGTTGTAGGCCTCCAAAGCTGCAGGCAGAGGAGGATTTTGGAGGTGTGTGCTACAAATGGGCCACATTCAAGGTAATTTCTGGAGCCCAGCAAAATGGTGCTGGGCTCTGCATATCGTTTCAAGCTCTTCATACTTTTTTCCTCAGTTCTGTCTTATAAGCGGACTGTTTCTCCTCAGTTTGTCTTATCCAGAGTCTGCTCTTGCACAGGACTCAGTCCGCCTTGGGAAGCAAGCCTGTTTTTACTTCTTTGGTATGAGTGGGGAAGCGGACTAGAGGGAGCTGAACTATGCTGGGAGAGGTGGATCCAACCTTCCCTCCCACCCAATGTCTGGCTGTGTGTGGCACAAATGGGATATTTTTGCAACCCCCTCCCCTTTGTACTTTATCCTATCGGAATGCAGGTAGTGTCGATGCAACCTAGAGAGGTAGAGAATTACAGAGTTATGTGAAGGAGACTCGGGGAGATAACCTAAAAGTTGTGAGCCATAGCAAGCCAAACTGAGGATGATCTGAGGACAGATTGTCAGGAATTGGGTGTGAACAGGATCAGGGCATCTTTAGTGCCACTTCTTAACAGGATGGACTATTTCAGCAAGGTGTGATCATCACCATGGTGGAACAGTTGGAGCAGTCTCTCATTGGAGCATACCCTATTGCATTTTTTGCACTGTGGGGTGCTCCAAGAGAAAGGCCCTTGTGGCCAGAGCATTCCCCAGGAAGTATAGCCTCCTGTAGAACGCTCTGCTGAGCAGATGCAATGAAGGCAACAACTAGCACGTTCCAAAATGAAATTCACAGAAGATGCCTTTATTCCCCTGAGGAAATTTCTTCAATGAGTTTCATTCCATTTCTGCATTAGTCTGCAACTTTTTTCCAACGTTCCATAAGGGGAAAAAATTGCATTTATATCAGGAGTTAAATGCATATTTGCATGCCTATGCATTTATATGTGCATTTACATGCACTTAAATATTTTATTACTTAAAGCCTATTTTCATATGTACAGCATTTAATACTAACATATTTAATCTCAAATGTATCTTATCCTAATAGACACATTTACTTTCACATTTTGGAACACCGCTGTTTGAGCCAAGAACTGTATTACGAAATCTAAAGAGGTGCAAAATCCAAAGGTAACAATAATGTTCCAATTTATGTGTTGGTTTTGGAGGTTGCAAATTAGGTCAGTTCTCTTAAAAATGCAGACTGAACAAACTATTTCTCATTCCTAGTGCCAGCATAATGTTCCATGCCCCATTTTTAGGCTTCCTTAAGAACAAGGAGCAGCTGCTTTGTGTCTTACTAATTCCAACACTCCCACACAGTGGTAAGAGCAGAAAGTGTCCATAGGTGAGATAAGATCAATTACCAAAACCAACTGTGAGCAGCAAAATAACAAAAGAAGGTCTGTATCGTGCTGTGTCTTTATACTGCTTCTCCTTGATGATTTGTAGTGGGCTTTTTATCATATTCAGAAGCCATTCTAACTGTGATAGCTGAGCAGCTAAGGCTGAGTATGGGGGGCGGTAGGAAGCACAAATCCATCCTCTTGAAAAGCAGGAAGTGTGCTGTTTGCATATTTCCTCCCATCTGCGGCACCCAAAACATCAAAGCTGAGGAACCTTTATCCCTTCTCCTTGAAGTTTGCACCCAGGACTGTTTTGGATGGCACAGGACATGACTACAAGAGTTGGCCATTTTCTATGCTGTCTCAAACAGGGCTGTGCTAGGCATCCTAAAGGAAGCACTTCAAGGTAGGCTGCACTTTGGCAGCAGCAGCAGGAGGAGGATAGAATAACAGGATGAAATGCTGCAAGAATGTTTCTCCTGCTCTGCTAATGAAGTGCTGTGAACAGCACTTATGGAGTGTGGGGGGGGGGGCAATATGACCTCAATAGATTAGGGATGTGCACAAATGGCTTTTTTTTAAATTCGATTCGTATCCAATCAAACGTAAGAAAATTTGTATTCATTCGAATCAAATGTAAGAAAATTTGTATTTGTTCAAATAAAATCCTATCACACTCAAAGGGGATCTATTTGATATGAATGTATTCATATCCCATATGTATCCAATACATATTCATATGTATCCGATACATATTCCGTAACATATCCACTCTGAAAGTGTCCTATCTGTCCTGAATCCACCTTGAATCTGCTCTCAATCCATGTTGAAAACACTCTCGAACTATTGCAGATGTGACTGGCACAGCTGCTTTCCCACCTCCCCGTTCATACAAATATGATTGTCATAACATTTGATTAGTATACAGATGTCCAAAGTCATACAAATTTTTATGAATATCGAATGTTAGAAATATTCGTACACATCCCTACAATCGATGTATGGACATGTGATCCCCATGCTTTCTGATGATTCATATAGTGTCATTTTGGTATCATATACAGCTTAGGTCTCTTATGATACACCTTAAAATCAGAGGGAAATATCTTGTTGGCAGTTCTTCCACTGAATATTGCTCATGGATGGCAGGAATTATCAGACAAGGTTTTTTCTGTGCAGTATGCCAGCAACACCAACAGAGACTTGGGGCCTAGCTACCCGTATATTCCGGCGCATAAGACGACTGGGCATATAAGATGACCCCCAACTTTTCCAGTTAAAATATAGAGTTTGGGATATACTCACTGTATAAGAAGATGACACCCGGTGTATAAGATGACCCCCAACTTTTGAGAAGATTTTCCTGGGTTAAAAAATAGTCTTATATGCCAGAATATACTGTACACACAAGTCATATAATGAGTTCATTCTGTCTTCACTGTGGACAGAGCTACAGTACTGTGCAGTTACAGCAAGAAGTACCCTGAAATTAATGTTTAGTACAGAGTGCATTTTTCCTGCTCAGCACCCACCTTTTTCTTCTTATACTGGGTTTCTCTTGGTATTCCAGAAGTGGATCAGAATATACATTCAGCCTTTTTTTTTTAATTGAGCAACTGATCACTTAGGAGCACAGAGAATAGGAAAGGAATAGATAAACAAGATAAACTCTTGTCAAGAAGCAGGAAAGAAGCTTGTCAATTTGCTGATGTATTCTCTCACTCTGAAAGTGGAATGAATTTGGATTAAACCTTAGGTGTGACCAATAAAAATCACCACTTTCTGTATGCCCTTCCTGTTTGTTAAAAAAAAAAATCCCCATCTTCTATTCTGCCTCCTGCTTTCTGTATTTTGTCATGCAACATAAGGTTTGTGCCTCTCAGCCCTGAACCACGGATGTCAATGCATGTTTTGTTTTACAAATCAAGTCATCTATCCTGTCAGGGAATGAATACTTATTTTTCTAATTGACCCAGGGTGAGAAGGTATATATCAAGACTGACAGTTAGGGACTGAACTGAAGCAGAGGTGGGTGGATTTATGGTTTTGCACAGAAATACATATTTTGAAAGGAGACAAGGAGCAGCGCGCACTGAAAGTTCAAGGCAACAATCATGAGGATACATCATACAGGTTTTTAATGGGGGACAAGAGGAAATTGTTTTAAACTAGTGCTTATTTTATTCATGCTTTCTCATTTAGTATTATGAAGGACACTTTTTTACTGTTCCAAAGTGTTATAATGCACACTTTTATAACATTTATCTTTAGATCATTCTATGACCACCTTAGGCTCTTTGAGTAGGACAGGGGGAAAGAATGATACATTAATGGATGAACAAATTATATTAGGATCATAAAAAGCTTGATTAGGTCAGACTAATTTTTAATCTAGTCTGGTACTGTCTAACTAGCAGCAGTTTCCTGAAGACTTGCAGAAGTTTTCTGCATTTGAGCTTTTAACCAGAGATGCCTAGTATTGGATGTGGGAGCTTCAGTAAACAAAGGCTACATTTACACCCTCCAGAGGCTAAAAAAGGTCCTCCAGAGACCCAGACATCAAAGTGAGTAAATGGCCATGTTCGAGTTGCAGCTAGTGCCAGTCCCAAGACCAAGATGGAGTCCAACAACCATAGACTAAGAAATCTGACTCTCACAGTGACCCTTCCAAAAGGTCACCCCTGGGCCAATATCTGGTGCACAGTGCTGGCCTGAAAATACCCAAGTATCTGGAGTCCCATTTATCCTCCTAGGTCGTGGTCCCACCTTCATTTTAAACTTTCTCCAGTCCATCTTCAGATCTGATGGTACAAACCTTTTCATTTCTATCCATCTTATTTGTGGAGTTTCCACCCTCTGTTTGAACTTTCCTGGTTGGAAAGTCCATAAATAAAATGGGTAAAAATGAAATGGTGTGAGCAGTCAGACCTGAAGATGGACCGAAGAAGCTTTACAGTGAAGGTATGACTACAACCCTTGTCCGTACCTGAGTTTGAGCCAGTTTGGTCTAGTGCAGTGATGGTGAACCTTTTGAGCTTGGTGTGTCAAAATTCGCAAGAAAACCTAGCTTAATTCGGGGGCTGTGTCACATCTAAAAATATCCATAATTTTGTGATATTTGTAGCTCTAGTAAAAAAGTTATATTTTTGATATATGTGTTTTATTAAAAGCAAAAACAATTCTTTACATTGGTTACTTTTGTTGCTGAATTTTGTTTGCTAAATCTTCAATTGAAAGTTGGTATTTTGTACACTTCAAGAACAAGCAAGCACTACACACCCAGGTTCCAGGGTGACCATGTGTGTCACCCAAAAGGGCTTGGCGTGTCACCTGTGACACACGTGTCATAGGTTGGCCATCACTGGTCTAGTGCCTAGGGAGCCAGACTCTTATCTGGAAATACCAGGTTCGATTCCGTGCTCCCCCATGAAGCCTGCTGGGTGACCTTGGGCTAGTCACAGCTCTCTTCTGAGCACTCACAGCCCCACCTACCTCACAGGGATTTCTGTTGTGGGGAGAAGAATAGAAAGCTTTGTCAGCTGCTTTGAGTCTGCTTAAATGGGTGAGATAAGGGAGGTAGAAAAACCAACTCTTCTTCTTGTAGCCAGCATGCTGGCTATAATTTCATTTCTATGGAAAGGAAAGACCACTTCATACACTGTGGTCATCCATTCTGACTTCTTATGTCATTTGGTAGGAGCCAAAGTATCTATCATGGTACTGAGAACTGATTTGCCCACCAGTGTACTTCCATCACAAAGGACAGACAGGGAGAGAGCTACACTTTTGATCCTTACCAAATTATTATCTTGATTTTCTAGCACAGAATGTCCTCACTGCAGGTTAGGAACTGGGGCACAGTGTTTCTGTGATTTTAATTTATTAATTTATTGATTAATTCAAATAACAGTATATACATAAAAAAGACATGGCAAACTCTATTCTCTTCTAATTAACCGTATTAATTGTTACAGTAATATATAGATTTTTGTCTCCAGGGCTGTTCTCATTCTTATGAGTGTCTGGTTCAGTGCCCAGGGTTCAGTTGTATCCCTTATGGTTCTGAAGCCACTGGGAACAGTGAACTAAGACTGTACTGCAACCCTCTAATCCCTAAAGCCTTGTTTTGAACCTACAGCTTTTCTTCAATATTATTTGAAGAGCACAACTTTGCAGCTTTGCCCATGCAGGGGATTCAATATAGTTGAAAAGTTGTATCAACCACTCAGCAGGGCTGACAGGATTTTGCACGGTAAACGGAAACCAATGTTCTTTGTAAACACCATTCATTTCAGGCTTGCCAGGATTTCTTTCAGCCCTGGGCCCCATTTTAAGCCCCATTTAGATGCAACCTAAGTGGAAAAAAAATCCTCCATTTATCCCATGCCCTCCTCAAACTGCAAACCTCTTTTGGGACTCTGTCCACTTGACCTTGTCTTCCTCAAATATCTCATACTTAATATAATTCAGATTTTTCCTTGCTGGCACATTAGGGGTGTACACGAATGCAATTTTTCAGATTCAATTCGATTCAAATTGAATATCCAAAGATTCAGATCGATTTGTATGTTTAAAATTTGAATTTATTCACATTCGATTCAAATCTATTCGTATGAATACAGTATAAAATAAGAACATAAGGGAATCCCTGCTGGATCAGGCCACAGCCCATCTAGTCCAGCATCCTGTCGCACACAGTGGCCCGCCAAATGCTCATGGGCATCTCAAGCAGAGACAAGGACAAACCTATTCCTGCTCTCGAGTCCTAGCAAATGGCACTAGAAGCGTCCTGCTTCCGCCCCTCCCCTAGCTTGAAAGATGTACCTAGATATTCAATTCATATTTGAAGATACAAATATCAACAACATTCATATGTGTCCATACACATCAGTACGCATTCATACTCAACCTGTTTTTATCACGTATGCATCCCATTTTCATCCTGTACATATCCTGTACGGATACGAATAAGATGTGTATGGATACATATGTAATGTGTATGTATCCGTACACATACAAATGTCCACATAATTTGTACGAATGATTCAAAAGATTAGAAAATTCATTTGACTATACATTTGAATTTATCATTCAATGTGAATTTGAATGTCCGAATTTGAACGAATTCAATCGAATTTTGGATGTTTTGAATATCCATTCACATCCTGAGCTTCCACATACATTCTCAACTGTGAATTCTATTTGCAGTCCTGATTGTGCCGTCACACCATACTCACGATTTCCCAACATTGCTCCGGAGCTTTCTAGCTAAGCTGTGCATTTTCCCTGATGTGGGAGCAAGAACTCTCCCTGCGCAGTATTGGAGACATAAGCACAAGAAGCACTAATGGGAACTTGTGAAACCCACAAACGCTGCTTGGAATGTGATTGGTTTCAGGAACCCTCACGTCACATGGGTGTAAGAGCGCAGAGCCTGAAATCTTGTTCTTCTGATGAGGAAACAGCTAAGTTGATGATCTGTGAAGACGATCGACTTTCCCTTCACACTAAGGATACATCAGAGTATCGTTAAGTTGCAAATTTAAAGCCTACAGTTTGGAGGCAGCCAATAAGGTCTTCTTGCCTACTATGTATGATCCAGGATGTCTCATTAAAAGGTGTGGGGTACCTATAATCTGAAGTAAAGTGCTTCTGGAGAGAAAACAATTCAAACCTACCTATAGGTAACACTCTGCATTTTAGATGTCGCAACAGCAAGGATTCTTCTGTTCACGTACTCAGGCACTCCGTTAGGTCTGTATGTTCTTGCGTAAAAGTGAGTTCTTGTAAGATCTCACACAGTTTACCTAAACACATGGAAAATATCAAGTAACAGAATACTCCATAGTGAAAGTTCTTAAAACTATTATTTTTAAAACCCAGATTATCAGATTATAATGGCGTTATATCGGAGAATCTTTAGACCTATCTGTTGAACTGAAAATTGCTGCGCATGTCACATGCATTTTTAACCCTGTCTGGATTCACCCGCAGTTGGTCCACTTGTATGCAACCTGTTGATGTAAACAAGCAGACGCACAGGCAAAGCAATCTCTGGTGCCTTCCGAGCTACTGGCGACCTTGGATCTGTTCAGCTTTATCAGGAATTCCTCCTGCCCGCTGCGGATGAAACAGACTGGAGCTGATTCTCTCTCCTCAGAGGTGTTTATTCTTAATGTTGCTGTATTTACAAATATATATACGCTCGTCCAACAAAACTCTCCAACCATCTATCCACTCCGACTACTCAACTACCCAACAACCCACACTGCGGTGTGCAGGCTATTTATAGAATTGTGCCATGCGGTCACAAACCCATCCCCTTCTGGTGACTCTTTTCCTTGTGCCACCATCAATGTTGTCCCCTCAGTCAGGAAGACTTTTTCTGTTACCCAGGCCTACGTGCTGTCAAGCACATATCTGACCTTGAACACTGTCTGCTGTTCCAGCCTTCAGCTGCAGACAATTATGTCCATGATTCTGTTACCTTTTGTGCACATCTATACATTTTCATGTTCTGGCCTCAATGCCTAACACAACCCAGGTAGAAAAAGTCCTGTGTATGTACTCCTAAATCTACCTGAAAAATCCAGGAGGAAAGAGGTGTGACTTCTTTAAATTTATCTACCCTCCCAATCCAGGAAGGCACAGTTGAGCTCCAGCTACATGGAGAAGGGAGAAGCAGAAGGAAGAAGCTAACTTGTTACAGAAGTGCTGTAGATAAAGGTTTCCAGCATTCATTTCCAATTGCTGCTTCTCTTTTCCCCATAAAAACCAGAGCTCAGGGGTATCTGCCTGTAGGGATATGCATGAAGCCAAATTTCCCTGTTTGATTTCATGCAAATCGAATGGGGGAATATTTGGCTTCAGTAAAATCCTCTGTCCCGTGAACGTACGGGGCTTAAGCTTCCCATGTGAAAATCTAACAAATGTTCACATAAGAAGGGAACCCTTAATCCCTCCCTTCTCATACCACCTGTCCCCCCTCACCTACTGCTGCCACCACCACCATCACATGCTCCTCCAAAGCCCAAGTAGGCCTTCCAGGTGCACACGCACACTTCCCCCATCTGGGAATTGCAGGACATCTCACAATATTTACCATGGTCCCTGGATAGAGAAGGTGTACACACACTTCCAGAAGGCCTACTTGGGCCTCGGAGCTGTGTGCATATGATAGCGGAGGCCACAGCTGCAGTATGGGTAAGGAACCATGGCTTGGGGGTGGGAGGCCTTTCACGCACCACTCTGAGGCCTAAGTTGGCCTTCAGGAGGTGCCTGCACACCGACCCCATCTGTGGATGGTGGCAATTCCCAAATGGGGGTCATGTATGTGCCCCTCTAGAAGGCCTACTTGGGCCTTGGACCAGCTGGGGAATGACAGTGGAGGATACAGCCACAGCAGCATTTGCGGGCAAGGGGGTACGGCTGGGGGAGACAGGAGGCCAGGTGTGGCCAGGTCTGTCCTTCATTAAAGCTTCTATGAAAAGCTTGTGGGAAAATGGAGACTTACGAATGCAGGCCCCTTTCAATTCACCTGCATATGTTGTAATTTGTACAAGTTCATAGGAATTTCAAATTGCACAAATATTCATGCACACCCCTATCTGCCTGCACTGGAGAAGATGAGGTGTCACGACCTCCCACACACAGAGACACACAGACATGTTGGAGAGTTGGGCCACGTTAATGAGGTTTCATCAGTTCTCTCATTACAGAGCTGATTTGGAACTGGTGATTTTGTACGTTAAAAAAAACTACCTCAGTAACAAAAACAAAAACCCTCCAATGATTTAGCGTTAGCAGTCATTTTCAAGGAGTTAATTGCTGTTGTCTCTGTTTAATTCAAAGACATATGCAGAGTTTGGGAAACAAAGTGTATTTAAAAAAAGAAAAGAAAATGTATTGAGTTTCCAGTATTTGCTACGCGATCAAATTACAAATAAAGTATGCATATGATTACATTCTCTGCAGTCTTAGCGCTGAAGATGTTTATCACAATGGTGTCACTTTTCAGCTGACAACAGAGGACTTCCTTTGCTTGCAGGGAGAGATGTCAAACAGCACCACTAAGTGGCTGATGGAAAGCACAACCACTCTCCTGACATCAGCAAGCTATTACTGCCTATAATGCACACAGTAAGGTTACATTAATTTAAACAAATATATAGTACATTACCTTATGGTATTTGAAATTGTAAAGTGATTGTCTGAAGTGTATGAAACTTTTCAGTCATGAGTGGCTTATCCCTAAAGGACAAGATCCTTTGAAAAAATGAACTGAGAGCTAGAGGTGGCATTAAGAGTTCAAATGAAAATGCAGTTTGCATACTTTTGAACTTCTTAAGCATATTAAATGTTCAGTAAGCGTAATAAAATCTTGAGGTTATGAACTTCAGAACAAGGGCTTGGGGAAACTCAGACAAATGTCCAGGTATTCTCTTCAGAGGTCTGAGTGCAACCTCTTCATTCAACCTCTGTTCTGTACTAAATTGACAGTAAAATAAACATAGAGGAGAGTTTTAGACATAAGGAGAAATCCAAGTTAAAGCATGGGAAAGTGTCAGTTTGTAATTTGATAAAGATAATGTCATGCAGACAGTGCCCTATGAAACACAGGATAGCAGCAGGAAGGCAAAGTGATCAGCACACAAAGAGTTTTTCATTCATTCATATTTATATCCCACCCTATACCCAATGGTCCATGGGTGGGCGATACAATAAAAAGATAAAAACTCAATTAAAAAATGAACTCATTGAAATAGTAAATAACAGTCGCAGAAAGGAAGGCAAATGTGGGGCCATGAGGACTTCATGTGGATGATACTGAAAAAATGTGTGCCATTAACCATGGCATTTGTGTAGGAGCTTCTGATCTGAACCCACCCCTGGACCTCGTGGTCCAAATCACAAACTTCTTGATCTATGGCTGGAACTGTACTGGGGAGAAAGGTGGCGAATGGATTGCACTGGTAGACTGAGATGAGCAAGGTAAGTATGATTTTTGATCACATTCTAGTTAGGGGAATGACCATCAGTTAGTGATAAAGCAAGTGCCTCCAAAGCACAGGGCAGTTTTTGACTCACCACCAAAAAAAGAATGATACATCCATGCAATCCTCAGTTATTCCTGAGCCTAATAATAAAGTTATATAGATCACCAAATGCTTGTTGCTCAGAAGCCTTTATACAAGGAGTTATATTTATTTCATTACATTTGCACCTCTCCTTTCACCTGAAGGTCCTAGGGCAGGTCACAGCACTCAGTAAAAAGCAGTATTAATAAAAGCAGCATAAAGTTATCTTAAAATATAATCCTGCCTTTGCCGGAAGGACTACATTCAGAGGAAGCTAAGCATCAAAAGCCTCGGTGAAGAGATACAGTCATGAGAAAAACAAAGTACACCCTCTTTGAATTCTATGGTTCTATGAAAAACATCCAGTCCTTAGAAGGTTTTAAACTTAGGTAAATACAACCTCAGATGAACAAGGCATGATAAATTACAATGTATCATTTTTTATTTAACAAAAACCAAGTCAAAATGCAGAACCTGTGTGTGAAAAATTAAGTACACCCTTACTGCTTCCATAGGAATTAAGAGGGTAAGCAGCAATTGAGTATGCTACCCTGTTGGTTCTCCTGGACCTCTCAGCGGCTTTTGATACCA
>MTQE01003428.1:14621092-14637296 GCA_014337955.1 Aspidoscelis marmoratus | reverse complement strand
CAATCTAACCCATTTAGCCAATCTATTGTAATCTAGTTCCAACAATTTTGGACAATTCAGGCTGGGGTATGCCATCCTTGGAGAACCTGTCAGCCACTTTTGAGTCCCCTTAAATGCATGAGAAAAGCAGGGTAGAAAAGCCAACTCTTCTGTTGTAACCACAACAGTGGCACAGCTTTCCCCCCTGGCTTCCTTTTCTTCAGCCTTCCATTTCTCAAGCCTCAGAGTAAAAAGAGCAACTATTTTTCTGTCTCATAAGCTTGTAGTACACACTCAGCACCACCAGGGTGCTGGACTCTTTCCACTCCATGCAGTTGCCTTTGGGTATTATGGCATCTGGAAAGCACATGGCTTTCCAAAGGACAGCTCTTATTTTCCTGTCTGAGGATTTCTTCCCCCACCTCCTACCACATTATGTCACATCAGAAGGACCTCTGACCTGCCTGCCTGACCCAGCTTCACCAGTCACTTCCCTGGGTTGTGCCTTTACATCACTTTCCCCCACGCCCCCTTTTGGAGGGCTATTTTAACCTCTTCAGAAAAATAAATCGCTCTCTGTTCTAGCTGACTCTGCCTCCTACCTGACTTCTTTCCCCTGTGCTTTCTAGTTTTTAGCTCACCATTTAAGCACATGGTGGTCCCTTATCTCATGCAGGTGGAGAATAAGGGATTAATTATCACAATACCCAGTAGATCGTAATAGCAAAAGATGTTACCCTCATCGTTACAGCCTCCCCACTGTAACCAGCATCGCTGTGGTTTTCAAAACTGCAGCCACGACAAAGTAGCCAGAGGCTGCTTCCCCCAGGTTTCCCTGAGCCACGATTTTAGGTTGCAGCTCGTGCAGAGGACAGGAAGTGCAAAATCACCCCAGGACTACTCTTGTGGATCTTTTCAGTCAAGTTCACAAGAGAACTGACCTTGTTCTGGATCATTAGAGGCACGCAGATGGCAAACTATGATACAGAACTATGGGGAGGCTGCTTTTCAGCTGCATGCCATAGTCTCCCCTCCCCCCCCAAAAAAAAAACACACCAAGGCTAAGAGCTTTCATTCCTAGCCATCAAGGCTGTGGGAGCAGGGACTGCAAAGGTCACATGAGCTTCACTACTGTGGGGAGGGATGGTATTTATCCAGCTCATGTCTCCTCACAATCAGTGGGTCCAGTTATTCGAGATCCACTGATCTGGATAAAACTGAGGTAAGCGCAGAAGAGGCCTCAGTTTGTTACCCTCTATCTCTGCCATTTATTCTCTTCAGGCTTATGACAATTAGCAATTCAAAGATGTTATCCAACCCTGAGAGAGACTGAAACACCTATTTTTGTACTACAGTCCAAACCCGAGTAAAATCTAAAACCAACCACTACATCTCTTTTCCACATCTCTTTTTCTTGGTTTGGTCAAACTTTAACATCAGTTGTGCTTCATATGGCTTACTGTTTTATTCATGTTTTCAATGAGGGTTGTCATTTGTTGAGATTTACTGATAAGATACTTGAATTGCAGTTGGCAGGTTGCACAGCATAACATGAGCAGAACCCTGAAACCACAAGCACAAGTAGTAGAGACGTGCTTGCATTCCAAACAGAAGGCACTTTATTCTTAGTGAATGCAAGTAAGAACTACATAAGTATAAAAGTACAGGTTGTATGAATATGTCATAGAAATTTCAGGTCAGTTCAGCTTCAATTTAGATCTTTTGTTTATTGTATACAATAAGATCATGCACGCAGGGAAGAAGGGGAAGTTCCTTCTTTCAATAGCGCTTTCAATATTAGTATTAATACTGAAGAGAAACCAAAATTTCTCTTAATCTGATACAAAAAGCAGTATGTTTAAATAGCCGCCAGAGGGTCATTGGTTTATGGAATTTGCTGCTGGAAGAGGTGGTAACAGCTACCAGCCTAGATGGCTATAAGGTAGGGTTAGACAAATTTATGAATGACAGATGTATCAATGGCTACTAGAATGAATGCCTAGGTATATCTTTGAGGCTGGGGGTGGAAGCAAGACACTTCTAAGGCCATTTGCTGGGATTCAAGAGCAGGAAAAGATTTGTCCTTGTCTCTGTTTGAGATGCCCATGAGCATTTGGTGGGCCACTGTGTGCAACAGGATGCTGGACTAGATGGGCTGTGGCCTGATCCAGCAGGGCCTCTCTTATATTATGTTCTTTGTTTTTAAATGTTGTGAGCTGCCCAGAGACCCTTGGGTATGGGGCAGGATATAAATATAATAATAATAAACTTTATTGATTAGTCACTTGACCATATCAAATTTTAGACGTACAAAATAAAACCATACAAGCATAAAATCAAGTCTGTGTATGTATTGTCATTACTTATCCTCATCACCCTTACAAGGCACTCCATTAAGCTCAATGAATGATTTCCTGAGTCGGGCTGCCTTAACCAAATACAAAGCTACCTTGTATGCTACCTGAGCATTCTCTCCCTGCAAGAGGTAAGTCACTTTATGCTCTGTATTCCAGTAAGCCATATTTTGCAGGAGGGGATCCAGACATGTTATTCTTATTTGGGAATACAGGGGACAGGTAAACAAAATATGTGGAAGATTTTCAACCTCTGGTGCCCCACAGATGCACAGCCTATCTTCATAGCGTATCTTATGGTATCTGCCATGCTTCACCATAGAATCAATCAATTCAAATCGTGCATTGGTGAATTGTCGTTTCAACGGGTGGGGCATCTTATAGACCAGGTATTTTTCAATCTGAAAAACGGTTTTTGTTTGCACCAACCATTTTAATGATTTTATATTGGAAAGACTCGCAATATCGTTTTGTGCACTGATGTCCCTTACTCGCTGCTTAAAGCACTCTTTTGCTATCTGGCTAGTATGCCCCAGTGTTTGCAAGGACAGACCACAGCGGGAAATTTCACCATGTATTTTGTGGGTCCATGTATAGGTGGTCTTATTCCTGTATTGCTCTTCCAAGCACATTCTTGGTAGTCTATTTCCTGGCATGGAAAGAAGGATATAAATATAAATAAATATAAATAAATAAACTACTCTCCTGAAAGAGCCATTCTACCAACTCCCCCCTCGAGAAGAATAAATAAAATAAATGGAAAAGATGTGTCCCTGACAAAAGGAAAAAGACACTATGCCAAGCTTTAATCCAGCTTCAGTCCACTTTAAGAGCGAGGCAGCACAGCAGCAAAGTGTCAAGCTGTTTTCCTCCAGCATTATATAATTCAGAAAATCCACACTGCATTATATACAAGTGGAAAGACAACGATCTTTGCCCACACATTCTTCTCTTCTGAAGATGCGCTGAAGGTGGATGAGGGCTGTTTTTCCACTTAGCACTAAAGGCCTTAATGGGTCCTTAAAGGGTACCCTAGTGCTAAGTGGAAAAACACCCTAAGACTTAGGTGTGGACACACTCTCCGTTACTTCACGAAGCTGCACTAAAACTTAAGTTTCTCCCGTTTTGAGCGGAAGACGCGAGCGCAGCGGAGAAGGTCTCCGAGGCTTCGTTCGGCGGCTGGCAAGGAGAGGGGGGAAACAACCGTCGCCGGATGTGGAGGATACAAACTCAGAACTCGAGGGCTGGCTTAGGGCCGGCGTGTTTTGTGGTCGCTTCGCCCTGCGGAGCCTCCTTCGCCCCAGAGAAGCCCCCTGAAAGTGGACCAAAGCCCTGCGAAAGGATTCACTTTTCCCCGACCGTCCCCGACCCGCCCGCGGCGTTTCCTTGCGGGCAGCGCCGCCGTCGCCGCGACCCTAGGGCCTGGCCTGCTCCGGGACGGAGCCCCACCCAGCCCTCGCTCCCTCCCTCGCTCCCTCCCTCCGTCGAGTGGCCCGGAGGTCTGTTGCTGCTGCTGCCGCTGCTCGGCTGGCGACGGCGGCGGCGGAGGAGGACGGCGGCGGCGGTCACATGGGCCTCTCTCTGTCCGCATGGTGGGAAGGACGAGGGATTTGAATCGCAGGCGCTGCTGCTGTCGCCGCCTGCCTCGCTTTGGGACGCGGGAAGTTGAGAGCCCTCAGGCAGGCAGGGAAGCGCCTCGCCTCAGCCTGGAAGCGGGCTGGCGGCCGCCTTCCCCCCTCGCTGCCTCTCAATGCCTCCCAAAGTTTGCAAGGTAAAGGGCTCCTTTATCTCTAGGCTAAATCTGGCCTTTTTGTTGCTTCCCCCTCCCTGCTCCTTGCTCCTGCTCCCTGCTCTGCCCTACCGTGCCCTATGCGGGCTCTTTTCTTCCCTATTGCAAGAAAAAGAAGCATTTAAAAAAAATCTGCATTTTCACTATTCGCATTCCCCCCCCCCCTTTGCAACTCCTATTTTCTTCCCCTTTTATTAACCTCCCTTCCAAACTCTTCTTCTTCCCCCCCCGTTTCCATTCCCCGTCGCCCCCTGATAGGGCGCCCGGCCTGTCAATCGCAGGCTCGCCACTTGGCCCCTCCCTCCCTTCCTGATTGAGTCGCTCCTTCCCCGCCTTCTTCCTCTGCTTTGTCCTGCCTCTTTCGCGCCCCCGCTGATTGGAGCGGCGGCGCGCTCGTCACGCGGCTGGCCCAATCGGAGCCGGCCTCCGTGCCCACGAGCGAGCCGGGAACTTGCAAGTAAGTATGTGAATTGTGGGGTAGGGGAGCGGCGGAGCTTTTAGGGCAGGGAGAGGAGAGGGTCGGGATGCCCGCGGAGGCGCCTCGTGGGTCGTGTGATGTCGGGGAGCGTCTAAACACAGTTTGGAACGCGGTCGAAGGCGTAATGCAATGCTAGGAGTGGGATTTCCAGGCATAGGTAGAAAGACCAGGAAAAATCAGGATGCAACCTGCAGCTTTTATTTTTGAAGTCTCCTTCTCCAACCCCCCTCCCCGCCTTTATTTCTCAGCTTTAAAGTTTCCCAGCATGAGATAGAAAGATGCAGTGAACGCAAATAAATATGGGGACTCTCAGAGATCCGGTGTGTGATCTGCTGGGAGTCTGCCATCTTCTGTCTGCTTGGCTACTTTGGCTTTTTTCCCCTTGCTGTTGTTGGTCGCCACGAAGTCGTGACACCTTTGTGCAGTTTTCTGGGCAGAGATGCAGTACTGGTTTTCCATTGCCCACTTCTGAGAAGGTGGGGATTGAACCGGCGACCTTATGCTTTCCAGGTGGTCTGCGCCACGGCTGAGCTCTAGCCACTCCCTTAGCTTACAAAGACTGTGACTATTGAAGGAAGGTTATCTTATTCTGGATATTTTTGCATCTTGACATCTAGTGATTTTGTTGAGCAGACTTAAGTACATCCGTGTTCTCTTTTGGGAATTCTAGCTTTGGAGTCAGTACGGTGTAATACGGCAGCAGAGCCTGAGGAACCCAGGACCGTGGAGCAGGACAAGACTCTGACTCACTGGTTCTCGACCTTCCTAATGCCATGACCCTTTAATACAGTTCCTCATGTTGTGGTGACCCCCAACCTAACCCCCAACCATAAAATTATTTTCGTTGCTACTTCATAAATGTAATTTTGCTACTGTTATGAATCGTAATGTAAATATCCAATATGCAGGATGTATTTTCATTGTTACAAATTGAATATAATTAAAGCATAGAATTGTATTCACTTCAACCACAGCTGAATATAAAAGTGTCATTTTACCTCCGACACGGCTGCTTTCTACACAGCAGCTGCTCTTTATTTGAATGGGGTATATGTGATGGGGTTGGCACAATGATGTCATCGCACCAGGTACTCATATGTGGGTGTATCTGCATTTGGGCAGACCCGCCTGGAGACAGATAGAGGAGCGGTGTCTCGGTTCCTATGTGTTTTCTGATGATCTTAGACGTCCCTGTGAAAAAGTAGACCAACTCCCAAAGGGGTCGCAACCCACAGGTTGAAAACCACTGCTCTAGCTGGATGTCTCCCTTTGGTCTTAGTGAACCAAATTTTGATCTGTAGCATCCAAGGACAACTTCCAATCAATGTCCTATGCCACAGTCCTTGTGGAAGTGGCTTTGAACCACTGCAGCTTGGGGAAAAGCTTCCACCCAACATTAAGACTCCTGGATGATCTTGGGTCAGTCATGGCTGCTCAGTTTAGCTTACCTCACATAGTTGTTAGGAAGTTAAAATTGATGGGAAGTTGAACAAAAAATACTGTAATGGAACGGCAGGAATAGAAATGTAAAGATGTATAAAATCTCTTAGAATGTAGGAATGCAGCAAGGGAATGTGGCTGGTCAAGAGCATAAAGCTGGAATATAAAAGTACATTTGTAGTTGAATTGTAGCTGATGAAACTAATGGCTGTGCACATACCCAGCATACACCCAGAAGTATCTAGTTTTGCTCTCAGTTGGGTTTAGATATTTAGATCTCCTGTTCATCCGCTAATCCTACAAGGCCAGACTGATACTGTGGTTTCGGCACAGTTTTTCATGTTTTGCATGGGCACCTATTCAGCCACTTTAGAGCTCATTTGCAACTTACCGTGATTCAACCCACGCTTATCTGGTCTGTATCATTGCAAGTGGCAGATAGAGGTTTCCAAGATCAAAGGGTCTCTGCACAGAAACTAATTGCTTGGGAGGAATGTTCAAGCGTTCTGATGCTATTATTAGATTTGTTTGTGTGAAGAATGATTATTCATTTGATTTGTCATCTTCTACTAAAGTTCTGTGTAACTTCCAGTAAGAAGTGAAGTTGGTAGAGTGGTGCAAAAGGAAGTGGAACTTGAAATGCTTCAAAGGACTCTATTGATGCATGAAAGAGTACTTTGAAACACTGTTCCAAAAGAGGTGCCTCAAATCACCAAAAAAGTGCATACTCTTACCATCCTGTAAGTGGGAAACTCTTAATCGCCATAGAACAGACCTTTGCTACAAGCAACATTTTTGCTGTTTTCCATCCGAAATCTGCCAGGGGGATATTTCACCCGCACTTACCTGGTGGGTAGGAGGCAGTGCCAATTCTACAATTTTACTCAGAAGTGCTTCTATAGGAACAATAAAGAAAGGGCCATTTATCAACTATTTTGATGTGATTCTTTGCTGCTGGCCCAACTGGGTTAGATCCATGCAAGTTGTAGTTCTAAAGCATCTGCATGACTATAGATTGTCCACCATTAATGTGTAGTTCAATAAGAAAGATGCATATTTTATTTGGAAAAGTATCTGTGCTCACACACCTTTGTATTCTGTAATTCATCTCTGGAAAATGGTAGGCTGATTATCATTATATTTTTGCCATGTAAGACCCATATTTTTTTCCTATTTTTTCCCTTAAAATCACCCTGTGTCCTGGTTTTCATTTATTTATTTTGGGGCACTTCTAAGGCCATCTGCTGGGACTCGAGAGCAGGAGAAGGTTCGTCCTTGTCTCTGCTTGAGATGCCCGTGAGCATTTGGTGGGCCACTGTGTGCGACAGGATGCTGGACTGGATGGGCTGTGGCCTGATCCAGCAAGGCTTCTCTTATGTTCTTATGTTCTTATTATTTATCATTCCTAAATATTATTTGGCAAAATGTAATTGAGTCTTAGATGCCAGTACATCTTCTATTCTGTGTAACACAGTAATGTTTTTTGTTAGGACTAGCCGAACCATGACATTCCAGATTTGCTCACCTACAACATCTATGATTTCCAGCCTATCTGGCCAGTGCTAAAGAGTTATGGAAGCTCTGGAGAGTCGTTCCAATCATAAACAGCAAGGAATTCTCTAAAGATTTTAAAAACTGCTGTAGTGTAGTGCAGTGGTTGGAGAACTTAGGAAACCCTAGATTTGGATCCCCGGTTGTCCATGGTCAGTTCCTACTCCTCAGCTTAGGCTGTGATGAGACATAACAAAAGGGGCGCCTCAGAGGTGCCTCAGAGGTATAGTGTGTGTCCCTCATGTTTTTGGCTCACTTTAATTGACCTTTTCTAGCACAGAATGTTTATGAAAGACGGGAAGGGTAAACTGGTGCATGAACAATCCACCTCAAAGCCTTTTCTGAGCCACCTCTGAGGCACCTTTTTTTTTTGCTGTGTCTAATCACAGTCTTAAGCTCTTTGCAAATAAGGTGGAATATAGATGCCATACACATATCAGTAATGTAATCTTTGTTGTTCCTATGGAATTCTAATTGCTGTGGATTCTCTTTTGACTGCAGAGAGGCATAAAGTAAATGATGGCTGATAATGGTGACCTCTTAAAGAACCTGCAGAGCAACCTACAAGACCTCAACCATCTCAGATCTAAATATTTGACTCCAGCAAAGCGCCCCTTGCCTACTAGTACCATGTCATTGCTTCAAGACCAACAGCAGCTGCCAAGGGAAAATATAAACTTCCAACCCTTTGCACCTAGAAAGAGCATTCGCCACCGTAATCCTTACTGGCCTGATGAAGAGATACGAACCTTTATTGAGATTTGGGGTGATGACCAAGTCCAGGCCTCTCTGGCCACAAATTTTCGCAATGAAGCCCAGTACGAGTGGATCTCTGATAGGATGCGGGAATTTGGCTACGACCGGGATATGAAACAGTGTCGCTTACGTGCTAAGGAACTCCGGCGAGGATACAAGGCTATTGTTTGTGGAAACAACTCATCTGTGAGTGGCCAGCGTGCCCTGCCATTCTATGATTTCTTGAACAGTTTTCTGTGTATGCACAAGGGCCTCGTAGTGTCAAAAGTCTCACTCTCCATAGACCGGAAGAATCGAGAGGCACAGAGGTTGGGGCTGGAGCAGGGGAAGAGTGAAAAGCTCAGTGTTGTCCTTGTTTCTGACGATGAAGCGTCTATCTCTGAGCCTGCTGATGACTCCAATGGATATTTTCAGGACACACGAATGGACTCCGACCCTGTGAATGTACAATCCCCAGGGGATGAATGGCAAGGCGAAGATGGTATTTTGGCAAGTGGCGAGGCTTCACCCAGTTTCTCCAGTGCTAGAGGAGAAAGCCATTCAGCTACCAATTTAGGTGAATTTTAGGAAATAAACTTGTTACTGGGATGTAATTTATTTCTGGCAGTGATGGCCAGGCCTCAGCTAAATCAGCATTGTGCTATATATTGTGCTTCTGGCCCCAAAGAAGAGAAGGACTTGGAATATAGGCATTCCTATAATCAAGAGGTTAGGAACCTGTGTATTTCACCTAGCAGCCCCAGTCAGTATAGTGAATGCTCTGGGAAGAAGAAGAAGAGTTGGCTTTTCTACCCCACTTTTCTCATCCATTTAAGGGGACTCAAAGCGGTTGACAAAGCTTTCTCTTCTTCTCCCCACAACAGAACACCCTGTGAGGTAGGTGGGGCTGTGAGAGCTCAGAAGAGAGCTGAGACTAGCCCAAGATCACAAAGCTGGCTTTGTGGAGGAGTGCGGAATCAGACCCGGTATACCCAGATAAGAGTCCAGCTCCCTAACCACTAGACCAAACTGGGAAGATGGTAGGGGAATGTCACTGCTGTCTGAAGCCACAAAGAAGAAAATAACCAAACAACTAGGGGAACAACCCACATTACTTTAAAATAAGTGGTCTTTAGGAAATATTTATTTTTAACAAATCCAATGAATTTTGGCTGAACCTTTTTTTTTCAAAGAGAATAGTTTTCAAGGCAGCATAAAAATACAATGTCAGAGCTCTTCCCCCGTCTTTTTCCTTGTTAAGAGGAGCTCCTCTTCTCTGCTTTATTTGTAGATCAAGAGAGCTAAGGAAAGTTTGCAGGTGTTAACATATACTAGTACAAAATTTGGAAGTTAACATAAGGGTTGGATTGTAAGAGATGCCTCTTGCTTCTCACACCTGACCTTGAGAAGAGAAGAGAGGTTACCCAGACAGAGGAAGTAGGGGATACATTAAATCATCTAGTGGACTTTTCAGTGGGTTCTGGTCTTCTCACAGATGCTGAGGAAGGCTTTGGTGGGAAAATCTGCCGTCCTGAACACCATACTGAGAACTGCAGATTTGATTATGGTTACAAAATAAGGAGTGGGAGGAAATGTGAATATGATCAGAGTTTGCCTCATTAACATAATTTTATCACTGTGAACTTGATATGACCAAGGGTACATCTTTTGAGCTCTGGCTGAATATAAGCCTTAGGACAAATTGTTTTCAGTTTTTAACATAGAAAGTCATTTCATTAATGTCCTGCAGCCTTCCTTTACAGGTCCATACAGTTCGTTCCCCAGAGTGTCCCCAGCAGATGCTGACAGACTGAGTAACCACTGGAACAGGAAGCAGAAGAAGCAGGCCGAAGTCGCCTCAGACATTGTGGATGCCATCTCTCAAGTGGGTGACAGACTCGTATGTGCTTTGTCTGATTTGCACTCCAAGCACAGGGAAACCACTGAGCTTGCGCGCAAGGAGGAGTTTAGCATCCTTGCGAACCATGTGGAGCAGGCCACAAAAAACATGGACAAACTCATCAGTCTTATGGAGACGTCAACCAGGCGGATTGCAGATGCTATGGATAGGCAGACCGTAGCCTTGGAAAACCTGGCTCACTTGTTTGCTGGTAGGGCTCCAGCTCCTCCAGCACCAATGGTATTGCAAGAGCAGCCTGTGCTTTCTCCTCCAAAAAATTCACTGTCACTCCCATCACCACCAGCAGGGCTACACAACACTCAGAACCCTTTGGGGTCACACCACAGTGGGGACCCTGCAGTACTAGAATCATCAGCTCCATGTGAGGCTGAGGAATGCCAGCCCGAGGCCAAGAAAATTAAAAAAGAAGAAGACCAGTAGACTCAAATCATGTTATTTTCCCCTCAAATATATATTTTTCTCTCATTGTGTGAACATTCATCTTTCCCCCCCAAATAGTTCTTTGAGAGAAAAATTGGCACCGTGGAGGGTATAACAAATTTTGTGTGAGTGTGTGTGTTTTCTTTTTAAAAAATGTAGCCAAATTTTAAGTTTATAGATGGGTTTGTATAGGAAAGGAAAAGTTTTTGTTTGTTTTTTGCCCAGAATGATAAAACTGTACTGTTAATTGACATTCCATTGTTCTTGCATTTGTTTGATATTCTGCAGGTCAGTAATGCAAGTTGGGCTGGAATTCTCTGTCATGTCCTTAGGGGCAAGTCTTACGTTGGATAGAACAGGTTTATTTCCAGTCAGTCAGAAATAGGCTCATATTCTGTAAACCACATTAGCAAAGAGAAGAACACCGATTTGAGACACTGCTCAGCCGTCATGAAGACGGGTAACCTTTGGCTACTTCCTCTGTGTAATAATTTCCTACTTCCTACCCAGATGGTGGAAGGTTAATGTGCTTGGGTGCTTTAAAGATGGAACATCATGCCTAGGAAAGGCATTATAGATGTTCAAAGGAGATAACATCAAGGAAAGAATTGTGTATAATGTTAAATCAGTAAGATGTACCACGGGTTGTTTTCCTCCTTTATTTAATTTAAACCATATGCCAGATCTTTCCTTGCCGTATCTGATTGGTAAGGAAACAGAGTCTCCAAATGATAAAAGGCCTGAGACTTGGGGTGGTTTCAGCTTTTGCTGGTGCCAAATGTGAATGGTGGGACAGAAGACAAGGCAGATAAAAGGAAGTGGTACCAAGGAAGTAGTACAAATGGTACACAAGACACTACAAGGGTGCGATTCTGTGCAAACTCGTGAAAATAGATTGACTGAGCATAATTTATTACACACACATTAGTCAACTGTGGACTGGAACACGTGAAGAAGGGGAGAATGAACTGAGTGTGGTGGGTTGGTGCCTTTTTTGCCAGCTGCCCTTGGTCAGTGTCTGAGGTTTCATCTGCACACAGTAGAAAAAAATACCTCTGAGATGGCTTAGAGACCACAGGTGGGATTGTTCACAGGCTAGCCTGCCCCTCCCCAATGTCATGAACATTCAAATTGGTGTGTGTGAACTTGTCCTCAGATTAATTCTTTTTAGCACAGCAGGATGTGAGTCAAAATGGATTAAGCTAGTGAGTTCCAGCATTTACCTTCTGGTTTTTGTACCATGTGTATGACCATTTGGATTGATAAAAAGACTACATCAAGTCTCTGAGCTTCAGTTAACTCTTTCTCACTCCTAAGAGTTCTGTGCCAGCCTTTGAACTTTGTGGAGGAGACAACAGACTGTTAAGGGTATGTATTATATCTTAACAGCAGTTATAACTCTAAGCAGTCATAATACAAGGATATGAATGAATCTTCATCTCAAGAATGTGCCCAGGATTCAGAGATATGCCACCTCTGGCAACTGCTGTACTACTTAAGTATCAAAGCTAAAGGCCAATGAGCAGTCAAACTTTAAAGGCATCTCCTTGTGATAAAGTCTACTTTTGTTTGTTACAAGAGCTACAGTTGACTTCCTTAGGAGTACTGAAGGTCTAGAGTGGGTGAAAACATATTTCCTTCACCAGTAATTGTCTGTTTTGCTAAATGAATGCTCCACGCTCACTTTTCTCCCTACCTACAGAGAACTTGTGTCTTGAGCATACAGTTCTGCCCATGTCATGCTTTAATGGAGATAAAAGCTTGTGAACTTCATGGCCCAGAGAGGATAAAAGGATATACTGCCTGTTGGAAATGGGTGTCTCAACCATTTTTCCCCAGGCAGAACTAGATCCAGCTACTTTTCTTTGCTATAGTTGGGAGTGGTGTGTGTGAGCACTTTCTTCCATTTTCCCTCAGTAAGTGGTGTGGACACTGAAGCTTAAGAAGGACATTTGGTTCTTTCAAACAGCAAAGAAGTAAATTTCCTGATTCTTCCCACACAGAAAACTAAAGTGATCCAAAGGCTGAGATGTCCATTTCAGCAATGTAAATTAGCCACCCGAGCTGAGCAGTTGCTACCATTTTTATAGCCTATTCTGTGGAAGAGAAGAAGGCTCCTACCTACACCATGGTGGCATCAGGTGCCACATTCATAAATCCTGATGTAAACAACTTATGTTTTTCTTTTCCTAGTTCTGCATCTTTGCTTCCTATCCTCTCATTCTACTCCATAATCTGCTCTTGGCCCTTGAATGCATTTTAACTAAGCATCTTTTGGAGGCTTATCCTGATAGGCAAAAGACCAATGAGCTTTCTTAGATAAGGACCTCCTTGCAACACTAGTAAAGACATTGAATCAACAGTTGTTGAGAGTAGAGGGACAGGCAATACTGGCAATACCATGTCTCATTGTGAAGTTCACTTCTCTCAGAATACTGTTCCTGGCTTTGGCAACCTTTTGCATTCTACAGCTGTGCTGGTTGGAAGCAGTGGGAGTCAAGAAAATATGTCCTGCTTGGTTGATCCATTGACCTCTCTAGTTCAGGAGCCAGTTTCAAAGTGGGCATCAAGGTACATATGGGCATCCGCAAGTAGAACATGAGAACAAGACCCCGCCTTGCTTATCATGGTGAACAGCTGGAAAGCACCAAATTTGCAAAGATTCTCAGTTGTAAACCCATGAGCTAATCAGCATTCTGTAGATTCTGGCTTTACTGGTTCTTTGAAAGGGAGTGCCATTTTAGGATTTCATTTTTTTTTCTCGTGAACTAAGCAGGGGAGATAACCCTGCCAACAGAAGTGCCCTCCCTGTTTCTTGGTGGCTCTGGTGCTGTTCATCAGAATGCTGTCGAATAATGCTTCTCTGAAAGGATCAGCACAGTGGGAAAATCATTTCACACGATGAGCATGCCATGTATCCATCAGTTTCGGCTCACAGGTGGAGAAAGTGCGTGCTCTGTTTGAATATAGTCCTTTGGGGCATAATCACTTTTAGCTGAGAAGGGCAGAATGCTGCTTGCATTGTTACTCCAATCTTACTTGTGCCGGTTATCTGTTTCCTGTACTGTAGAAGATCAATCTATTTTATGGTTTTAAAAAAAAACTGTTAGCATTTTTACATGATTATGTGACCAATAAAGTGAGTGATAGTTTATTAAGATTGGCTGACCATTTGCTTTAAAAAGTTCTAATTATGTTTGAATAATCAGGCTCATGGTGCATAGGAGTTTTTCTGTTCTAGAATGTTGCTTATGCCTATTAATACAGGAAACATAACTTTAAAAAAAAAGAATTCCATCAAAGTCAGCCTAACATTGTTTCCTAACACTGATTTGCTTATGAAGGTGATGTAAACACTGGTGTTAAGTATCATTTGTGAATACAACTGAAGTATCTTTCTGCAGTTCTCCAGATGAAATGAGGAGGCTACAATTGGTTTGGAGCATAGGTGTGATTTGGACACATGTAACCTCTGTTTCACTTGCCCATAATAATCTATATCAAAGAGTTAAGAACACATTCCTAGTCAAAGATTAAATGCCATTTAATAATTTACTGGGAGACAACATCCATTTGATTTTTGACTGGTTGAATGCCTAAAACTGTTAACACAGGTTTTCTGCAATGCAACTTCTAAATGTAACTCAGGAAAGATATTTTTAATATGTGCATAAGCCCTAATTTCACTGTGCAATTGATGGCGTATTTTCTCTCCCCTGTCCTTCCATTACATATGAACTAGGCTTATGTGAATTTGAGTATAGATTAGGGAAGAACCTGCAAACCTTGTGGAGCCTTTAGATATCTTTGGAATGTTAGGGCTTTGTTGTGAGCATCACAGTATCTGGCTGAGTTTGGTGAAAATCTTGGTGAATGATTGTATCTTTAGGTGCCACATTGGCAAACTCAAATGATAGTGTCTCTTCCTAACAAGCTATATAGAAGCAAAAATTTAAGGAGAAAAATTATGAGAAAAACTAAAATATCACAGGATCTTTCTGTTTAAGCAGGAACATTAGAAAAGTTTGGAGACAGATCTGGTAACCACCCAGGTTTTCTGTTCTCAGAAATTGAGACTAAACATTGTTGCTTTGTCCAAGAATCTCATATGTATATGTTCTGATATCTTTAATGGTTTCCATCATGCAATAGTGTCTTGTTGATCTTCATAGCCTATACTTTTTATCCAATTGAAATTCAATTCTCTACTTAACCTCTTGTGCCATCCCCTGTTTTATGTATCATCTTGCCTGAAAAATAATTCTGGAAAACTCAAAAGCTTGTCACTAATTTTTGCTATATTACCTGATTGCAAAACTAACCAGATAGTTCAAAAGTGCAAAATTATCCTATCTGTTAACTTTGTTTTACAGGGCACAAACCAAATAGTAGTGTGTTGACCTGAGATATCTTGCCTGATTGTTCCCCCAGAATATTAAGAATTGTGCCTTTTGAATCTCTCAGTCTGCAGCCAGATATCAGTTACTTATTTTGTTGTATTTGGATATTCTAATATAAATCATGGATATAGCAAAATAAGTAAGTGATGTTTGGATGCATCTTCAATGTCACACAGTAAGGAAAATAAACTCAATCTCAGCTTAAAATAAAGCTAAAATTGCACCATCTTCTCAAATCTGCGAGACAGAAAAATGTATATTAGCCATACTTTTCACTGAAGCACTTTCCTTTGGTTGCCAAGAAAACTGTAGAACTCTGTATATGGTCAGAAGGAATTGATCTCCACCAAATGTATATTTATTTACATTTATTTATTTATAGCATTCCATCTTATTTTTCATCCAAAGAGCTCCAGAAAGTAATAATTATTTTCTTCCTTTTCATTTTATCTTCACCACAACCATCTGTAGTAGGTTATGCTGGTTGGTTACTCTGTGTGTTTATATGGCTAGGGAGAAGGAGTTGACTCTGGCTTCTGCATTGCACTGGCTTTCACTAACTGCAAAGCATGTCTTCACTATATCGTGCCCCAGGATCTGGCATTTTGCACTAAGGCAGAAAAAGCAAAGACATGGTCTCTTATGTTCTCCTTTCTCTACACTGCTCAAAAGAGAAAGATAAGATAACCACTAGAGGTCTCTTCTGCTTTGGGGGAAAACCCTTACTGGTATGTATCAAGTAATGTATGTACCCATTTTGCAATCTTATGGATGCACATTCAGAATAGTAGGTGTTTACATTCACTTACTTCAGCAACAGAAGTCTGGTTGTGCAGTGGAATTTGGGGGGATACAAGGAAGAGGAAAACAAGTCCCATTGGACAAGTGGGTGACATTAGTTAGCCCCCTTCAGTAGCAAAGCTATGTTTTCAAGTTATGGTGAAGGTACCTGCAAACTGAATTTTTATTCTGGTGCCCATGTAAATAATGTGTTGTCGTTTTCTTGGGAAAATATAAAAGCAATTTGCCTTTGCAATATTCCAGGGAGATACTTAGGATCATACAAGTAATAATTGACCCTCTAGTCCAGCGGTTCTCAACCTGTGGGTTGTGACCCCTTTGGGGGTCAAACTACCC
>MTQE01003428.1:14603857-14621068 GCA_014337955.1 Aspidoscelis marmoratus | reverse complement strand
CCTGTGGGTTGTGACCCCTTTGGGGGTCAAACTACCCTTTCAGAGGGGTCATGACAAGTCCCCCACTGCCCCTTCCTCCCCCCTCCCAGCTGCCCCACCCCCATGGTTGGGGGTCTCCACAACCTGGGGAACTTCATTTAGGGGTCACGGCATTAGGAAGGTTGAGAACCACTGCTCTAGCCCTTTTCTGCAGCTGCTTGCAGTTCTGAATAAAAGTGGCCATTCCATAAGTAAGCAGTATCCCGCCACACTCAGTAGCTTGGAAATTATGCCCACTCACATTCTAGTTCACAGTTAACTAATACAATACGTGTATAATATGTTTAGGAAGGCCAGTTATTTTCATGTAGAATTAACATCCTCCTTTTTATTCTAACCCTTCATACCAGTTTCTTTTAGCTGCTTCATCACCCACCCCATCAGTTCTGTTTCCCGTCACCTGGTTCTGAATTATTCTATAAAATTTGAGTGAGATAGCTTAATGTAAACATTTAAAGGCTAGTGTTCTCATGTGTAAGCTTCTTTAATGAGGGTCCATCAAATATCTGAGTAAAAATTTGAATGATGGTTGTGTAAGGAACCACTATGCAAATCTTATTAAAAGCTGTCTTAACTATTATTAAAGGTTAACTAGGTGTAGCTAAGAAATTGATATTGCTGCTAAAAAGAATTGGGTTTAAAATACTGTCAGATCTGGATTTAAAGCTCTGGAAAAATAAACTGCAAAGTGATCCCAATTATTCAGGTTGACATTAATCTCTTTTTGGAATCTCCTCATAGCAGATGTCAGTTATTTTGCATTAATGGCCCTGTCATTTTGCCATCAAGAAAAGTTGATTGCAATTAATGAGGAAACTTTTGCAAAAATATGCAGAGTGCTGAGATCGTTGAATACTGACCATGTACCAAGTGAGCAAAGGGACTTATGTGCATGCATTTCTGTGCTGCCCCAGTGATGGAGACATTTCCTCCTAGCGTACTAGGAAGACTGTGTGGATGCTGTAGTTTTGACATTAAAACACCTGGCTTAGACCTCAGCATAAAAAAACTCCACTTCTGCAGTTAACTGACCTAAATATGGTATATGACTCCACTTTTAAAGATATAAAACTAACTAGATATAGAATCGTGCCAAGCACATGTTGGTGAAGAAAGATCACTTTACTACCACCACTGCATCTCCAAGTAGAGATCTAGGGTGTTCTTTCACTGTCACTAGAAGTACCCATTAAGTACCCATTAATGGGTACAAAAATGTCATTACGTACCCATTAATGGGTACTTAATGGGTACTTTTAGTGACAGTGGAAAAACCCCTAGTTGAAATTTTTAGGGATGTCATTGAGTTGTCTGGTTTAGTCTCATTTTCTGTGGACCTAGGGGTAGATTTTGGTGTTTGTAGGCCTTAAGCACTTTCACTATGAAGTGTTTCACAGTCTTTTTTTTTCTTCATTCCAAACTCCATTTTCTGTTATTTTTGCTGCTTTATTTTTTTCCTCCTTCATCAACTTTTTTCTTTCATTTAGGCACTGTTCCCACATTTACTAATCAGAAATCGTGTTCTGCATAAATCAGTTAAACCTGATGTGTCTAGCATCAGGATGAAGTTGCTCAAATCTGCTTAGATTCTGGAACATTTAGTGTTGCAATGAAGGGAATCAGCTGGTCCAATTATATGAAATTAATTTCAAGTGTTGCAAATCAGGACCATTTAGAAACCTCTTGATGATGCTTCTTCACCTTGCTACTTGTTCTTAGCTTAGATACTATGGGTGTTTTTCCACTGTCACTAGAAATACCCATTAAGTACCCATTAATGATGTCCATGGGGCACCTTCCTCACCAAATCCTTTCTGGTGAAGAACGATTACTTAATAGCAAATACAGTATCCTGTCATCATCATCTTGTTGGGTAACATTGAATCGGATCCAATTTTCCTGGGAGATACTCAGAAGCAGTTTGCCATTGTCTACTTCTTGGGAGAAACTGGTACTGAACCAACAACCCTCTATTTTCCAGGTAGGTTACTCTGTGCTCAATTACAACCATTTCCACTCTTTTTTTGTGTCAGTCATTAAAAGCAGACCAATCTAAGTTATACTTGAATGAAACTATACCAATTTCTGTCCTACTCCAGTATAGTATAGGTACCAAAACTGCCTTAGTCAACCTAAATTATGACTCCTAACCAGACGGGAGGAAAAGGGAAGGCATTCTAAACTTTCCATCAGGTGGGAGTTGCAAGCAAGGTAGTAACAGTGGTGGTTCTGCTCCCAGCAGAAGCATAATCTCCAGATTATTAGCATTGGTAAATAATGGGCCAATCCTTTTGTTATCACATTGCAGGATCCTGCAGAATTTTAAACATCTGACAACGAGATTGCTATTCCTTCTTCCACGGAAAGGTTTGGGATCAGACCTATGGCTCTGTGCTTTCTAGGTAGCTGCTCTACCAACTCAAATTCTAGTTGAATATTTTATTCGACATGAGAAGCGTTAAGTGTGACCTTCAGGTGAAGAGTGGGTCTATAAATAAAAATGGTAGATGATGAAAATATGCCTCTAGCTATCTATATGATTTCATGATTAAAATATCAGCTTTGCCTTTCTTGCAACATTTGGTTTCCCTTAGCACTTTTTTGTCCATGATCTAGCAGCAGTTTCAAAAGAGAGTCTGCTCAGGGGCTTTTTAAATGCAAAGCATATAGTTCTACCACCAAGCAAAAGTCTATCTTATTTTCTTTGAAGGCATAGAAGCATTTTGCCAGCAGTGATAATGATGCTGCTTTTAATTACTATAATTTAGAACGCTTCTAAATGAAAGGCTTTGCAATTATCAGGCATGCTGAATCAGTGTGCTTGCCACCCACAAGTCATGGAGGGGTGCTCACCAAGATTGCCAGTATTCCAGATGGACTTACAGGAGCAGGAGTGGTACCAAAGTCCCAACTCAAGGACTATAATTACCTAATCGGCACTTCTCCTACAACATGCCAGCTCAGTTCCCAGCTTTTAACGTTCAGTTGGGCTGGCATGGAATACTAGATCTGGAAGGCTACAGTTCAGCATCCCCATATATGTTATGGGGTCATGGTGGTCATGTTATGGGGTCATATGGGGTCATGGTGGAAGGGACTTTCATGGTGTTACCTCAAGAAACGTTCCATAGGGCAATACCCAAAGCAAAAGTATCTTCAACTCTGCAGAATCCCTTGCCTCTGGAAATGCATTACACAGTTTTGTTATCTCATTTCCAGTACTTACTATTCAGGCTTCCCTGGGGGACTCTTGAGGGGACCAGCATTTAAGCATCTTCCTCCTGTCTCATATATACAAATTTGCAAACACTAATTGAACATTTAAGTTGCTCCATGGCTGCAGACCAAGGCCAAAACCCATCCACAGCAAGCTGATCTTGGCCTGATTAATGCTTAGAAGAGGGACCTCTTGGGAACTATCAGATATGTTACCTTGGGTTTGTGGCAGAAGAGAAGTGGGATATAATTTTAGAGAAATAAATACTATAGCCCATTTCTTGTTTGAGCATGTTTCAACTTTATCCCAGGTAAGGGCAATGTTAAAGTAAGCACAAAGGGGACTGACATCTGATGGTACATAGCAAATAATGCGCAAAAGTATCTAAACACTAATACGTATATTTCTGAAAAATCACAGACAGCAATATTAATGCCTTATATTTAAAAGTAATAATTCAAATCAAGCAAACAATTACTTTATTTTCTGGCGTATAAGACTACTTTTTAACCCAGGAAAATCTTCTCAAAAGTCAGGGGTTGTCTTATACGCCAGGTGTCGTCTTCTTATACGGCAAGTATATCCCAAACTCTATATTTTAACTGGAAAGTTGGCGGTCGTCTTATACGCCCAATCGTCTTATACGCCGGAAAATACGGTATATATCAATAACAAATCTCGTTCAAATCTAAAATGAGAATCACTAGCAGCTTGCTTTTATATTCTAACCAAGAGTTGTGAGACAAAACCAAGTCCCAAAGTTCATTTAAAAAACACACACTGTAAATCCTTAGACTTTTCAAGAGTAGTTGGGAGCATTTTGGGCAAGCAGCTTTTTAAAATGAATCTCCTATTTTGGCAACTTTTGTTGCATCTCTCTTGGGCATTAGCCATATAACTTTTTAAAAGCTGCGTTATACCAGACTAAGGTTTGGTTATAAACTATATTCCAGGTCTCAGATATCTTTTCTACAATAGCTTCCAAGTCTGAATAATAATTGTATTTTATTCTAATTCATTTTTATTGAATCTTATTGTAAATCATTTTTATTTGTTTTTTGTATTTTATTTGTTTTTTCAAGTCTTTAAGACTGAAAATTTGATTTTTTTTTTTTTGCCTATCTGAATAATTCTGTAGTTACTGCTTGCTTTGATCTGTTTTTAGCCTGCTTTTATGTGGTTTTTATTCTTTACTTATACTGGTAGTGGACTGTAAATAAATTATCCGTCCATTCAATAATTATACTTTCCACTGGAGATGCCAGGGACTAAAGCAGGCATCCCTGTTTTAGAGTGGAAGGCAATCCACCATTTCGTATGCATTGCCAGATGTGGGTGAGCCTGAACTCACATCTGCCACAGTTGGCAATGGCAATGGATGCTAGGAGTTGCCCTCTATAAATACCCGGCAAGCAACAAATTAACCATTCTTGCTGTACATTGGGGGGTCACCTGTGTGTTATCTGTGGAATACATGGACCTTCCTTTCTTGGAAGCCAGAAGAATTCCTGAACACACTAAAACAGAATGATCTTCTGCTCCCCATGCTCCCAACAATTCTTCTTCCACTAGCCTCTGCACAAAGATTAAATATGTCCCAGTATTCCTTCCATCTCATTCCTTTTCTTTCCCATCACTAGCTAGGTATAGAGCAAAAAGCTTGAACACCCATGATTCTTCTGTTATCTAGATTACTCCACTGTAAGTTTAGCATGTTACCAGTATTCTGGATAGAGTACCTAAAATCTGGTCACCTATCTAATTGTAATGGTAGTCACAACCTACATACCACCTACATTGGTTAAACTACATCATTATTTGCAGCTGGGGTCCTGTAAATGATTTGGGCCACAGTTTTCATAAGGACCAGCCACTGAGTTATATTAACAAACCAAGCTACTGGCAATGTATTTATTTTTACATAGTCAGGGAGATCCAGCCTTCATACAGGGCAGAAACTACTTGCTGAATATGACAGTGAAAGACAGAAAGAACAATGAGGCTACGCAAAACAGATTTTTAATTGGTGCCTGCAAGCAGCAAATGCTGCCCTGTCAATTCTGTAGACTGGATAGACAGCACAGTGGGAAAGAGATTTATGATTTTACATCAGACTTTCCTAAGCAGCTGTCCTACTTGGGAAAATGAAAACTGGCAAATCTTCTGAACAGAAGCAACAAGACTCCCCAGAACCAATAAACTGAGAAGCAAAACAAGCAACTCAAGTGTATCTTATCAAGAAACAGTGGCAGACTTGCTTGAATGACACCCCAGCCAGAGATACAACCACTACACAGCACAAGATTAAGCAAGAGTCTTTATGAGAAAATGGGAATTCAAACTGTCATTGGCCATGGAAGCTCACTGAGATACTACTTCTCAGCCTAAACCTACCTCACAGAGTTGTTGTGAGGACAAAAGATTAATGTACACTACCTTTAACTTCTTCAGAGGAGGTGGAATAGAAATGTAATCAACTGAACATTTTTGATGTATAATGTTCCCTTTCTTCAGAGCTATTCTGCATTTGTGAAAGGAGACAAAAAAAAATATCCAGTAAGGCATGGTTAATGGTTGCCAAACATTGCTTCTCCGCAAAGGTTGGGGGAGGAAGGAAGAAATGACAGTCTGATAGGCTGAAAACAGCTGAGTAATGGGAAGAAAATCATGTTTGGGGGAGATATTCTCAATTTATGCCCATCTAACACTTTTGCTTTTCTAGAACAAACACATTGAACATTCAGGAGTATTGCTAAGGGGCAACCCAAAATGTAAGGCAACCATTGTGATTCTGGTATAGCAGTCCTTTGGGGGAGGGGTGAGGTTTTTTTCTGAAGTACAATTCCTATGCTTATAGGTGATGTTCCAAAAAGGATTTGCTTGTTTTGGGGTAGGAATTGGGAAACTACTGTGCTCTGGATAGATGTTTGTTCCCAGGGTGTCAAACCAGTACTTTGGTTAGCAAGGAGATCCAGTAGCACCTTGAAGACTAGCAGAAAGACCTTGTAGAAAGATTTCGCCAACTAATGGTGCATCCAAACACCATTAAAGCTTTGAAGTCCCTGCACTGTCACTTCCCATCATTCCCACAGGATGCCAGAAAGCTGTGCAGGGAGGGCAAAGACTCAGAGTCACATCCTGTCATCCAGCTGGAACAATCAATCATCTACAGTATCATCACAACATGCTACGGAAAGTGCAAAGTAAAAAGCAGTTTTCCCTACTGCTGTGAGGCTGTAATGGTGTCTGGAGGCACCCCCGGCGTAGGCTACTAGACCCCCTTGCTTACTGATCCAGACTCAAATGAATTCTGCCACTGGTTTGGTTGCTTTTCATCAATCCAAACACCGGAAGGGCCTGAGGGATTCTGACGCTACAGGCACAAACTTTGTTTGCTTTACTGTGTCTTTGCAGATTTTGCTTTTGAAGAATGATATACCATTCTGATAACTGTACCATACAGCAGTTCCTTCGAGTTGTACGTTTCAATCGAAGGCCTGACGTGGCTAAAAAAACTAGCTGGGAACGAGTCCAAGTTGAATATTTCAGGTTCCAAACAGAGCCAATAGAGCAAGACTGACAAAAAGAGAGAGCGCCTTTACAGAGAGGCTTTGAAATTTAATTCTATATTTTCATTTATTTTTAATGGCCACATTTTAACTGATTTTACATAGCGTATCACTTTTTCTTACTGGCTGCTTGGAGACTTTGGAAGCAGGTGACATGTAATAACTCCTGACAGTGAAATTTCTCATTAAAACCTATTAAATCTTTTTGTAAAAAAAAAAAAAAAGCAATACAGGGAACTGCTATGTCAGTTTTGGTGTTAATGACATTTAAATGTTTTAACGAGATCCAGACCTGGAGAGAAATTGTGAAACGGACACAAATGTGCTGCTGCTGGGATGGTAAAGTCAGACCTCCATCACTTTGTCAAGATCCACAAATGGACTTATCACCAGCCTTCCCATCAATAGATTCTCGTCAATTTGCTCTGCAGCAATCACCAAATTGAGGGTATGTCCTACCTTGTGCATTAGACCAGTAACATACTAAGACAGTCCCATCGTTGTCATGAAAGTCATGAAGAACTCAGCTGGCCCGTTGACAGTCACCTCAGCATGGTTGTTGGAAATCCCTCAACACCACTATGTTATATGCTTCCAGCACTATCTCAGCCAGTTCTGACAGGGAGGTTACAAGGCAGCGGGATGGGTGGTACACTAGCAGCATCCTTACCCTGTCTGACTCAGCAGTAAAAACAGCCCCTTAAATTCAGGCATGGAGTGAATTGTATACCTGGTAAACAAGACAGAAGTCCTATGAACAATAGCGACAGCCTCCTTTCCAAGGGTCTAAAACAGTACTGCACCGAATAACCTGAGGGACAGAGATGGGTGAGACAAGGCCCACCCAGTTCATCTGTGCATGTTTTGGCAATACAAGCCAGATCAGCCCCTTCTAAGATCAAGTCATGATCTTTTATTTTGGACTGATCTGTCATTGAAGAGTTGACTGATAGTTATCCCCAAACTCTGTTGGCTGGAAGGCAGACCAGGAGGAGTGATAGCTTTAATGCATCTAAGACTCCTCCTCCTAAACTGCTTCCTAACACCATACCTCCCCCTTAATGTTTGACCCCAATGACAATTCAACCCTTGCCTTGGCACATTATTCCAAGTCCTAAAATACAGACGGTGTAAATAAGCTAAAAAGATGTCTTTAAAACAGGGCTGAAAACTCATACACAAGCACACAAAAAGCAAACAGGGCAATGGGGTTGGCCACAAGCAGTGTTCCTTTGTAGGCCAGACCCAGACAGCAAGCTGACTCTGGCTGATGTTGCAGGTGCTGCTAACTGCTGGTTTTATTAAGACCTCACCCTGTTCCCACCACAAAGTGAAGCCAGAGATGACAGGTAGCAGTCCCTCCGCTTTAGTACAGCTCAGCTTGAGCTGTACTAAGGAACAACCTGAGGCCCCAGACAGCACAGGAAACCTCTCGCTTAGGTCTGGGCTAGGGATGCCCTTCCCCTCAGCAAGGCTCCAAGGAATTACATTTTAAAAATGCATTCACTTACAAATGTGCATCTCTAGCAGAGTTGGGCACAATTTTGTTTCTAGTCTTCTTCAGAAGTTTCAGAGCAGAACAGATCCAACAATGAAGTCCTCTTCCAAGCTTGAAAGATATCCACATTTCAAATGATATTGTTTCAGGTTTCTTAGAATGCTGTTAGAAGAATGCTGAAGTGATGGGGAGATAAAAAGCAAAAACCACTCAGTTGCTCATTTCTTTTGTGCATGGGGTAGAAGCTAGGATATTATCTCTATTATTAACCAAATTGTTCTAGCACAACAGTTGTGTGCCAAACACCTGTTTTCGAGCAGCAGCTTCCTACTGGCAGATGCCAAGGAAAGGAATCAAATTCTGGCCATCTTAAGGAAAACAGGCATTCTACCTATTTGCGCACTAGCACCAAATTGCTGTTTTTGCCTTGTTGACTTTCAACATTTCTGAAAGCTTCCTATATGGCAGATTTTATATTTATACCATGATTGTAGTTTGTTACTTAAGGGTACAATAAAGTTTATGTGGCTGTACAGCCTTTCAGAACGTTCTCATTGTTAACATGCTGTATTGCTCGGCTGTTCCCAGTACTTCACTGTTAAAAATACCAGCCCTTCCCTGCTGGATTGTATATCAGCCCAATAATCCCATGATTATGCAAGCAGACAGGAAAGGAGAGGATTGCTGATTCGATCCTCAGCCTCTCCTCAGAAATAGGCAATGGCAAACCACTTCTCTATCTCTGCCACTAAAACTACAGAGGTGCTCATACTGCCAACCAGGAGTTGAACACAACTTAGTGGTACCCAGCAACAAACATTTTCACAGTGAACATTAGGATTCTGTGTAAAGTACACAAACCATATAAGAGTACTGCATCTCTCTCCATATGGATGGCCCAGCAATAGATCTTTAGAAGCATCCTGCTTCCAACATGACCATTACATATACTGTAGCAGTCCATTTTCAACCTGGCCCTCTATGAATTTGTCTCATCTCTTTTTAAAGCCATCAAGGTTGGAGGCAATTTTATATCTTGCAGATATGAATTTCTTAGATTAACTGTGTGCAAACACATCTTTTTGTCCACTCCTAAACCAGTACCGTTAGACTCTGGTCTACATGCATGGTATGAAGAGAGTGGATTGTTTTATTTATATCCTTAGGCAGAATTACTTCCCATACTTATGCTTGCAGGAATCTAGGGCACATTACTGCATTCTGTTAAGAGTTCTGCCCATAGGTAGCAAAGAAATCATCTCAAAAACACTTTGCTCCTGTGCTCCCACCCCATCTCTAATCCACTTCCCTGGGCTAGAAGGTTCAGGAGAGGGGGCAGATGAACCATCGTTGAGCCACTTCAGTGGTGCTTTTTCTTTTTATCTGCAGGTGAATGCAACCAAAATATCACAACTCCCCTTGTTTTCCTCCCAAATCTACACCTAACACATTTTTCTGCTTCTCCAAGTGGCACAAAGCACATGCAATGCCGATTCCAAACCCTTCACTGATGAGGCTAAACAATCTTATTATTAGTAGCATATACAGTTTAGATGCACAGAATAAAAGCTATTTTTTTACTGCTTCTGATGAGGATTAGGGTATATCTACCCTATATTTCCTCTGAAGCACCCAAGGAGTCTTCCACCATTCTCCTCCTCCTGTCCATTTTCTCCTCTCAACAATGGGGCATTTTAGACCAAGAGGTCACAAGTGGCCTGATGTCACCCAGTGTATTTGCATGGTTGTGTGGAGGATTCAAACATGGAGACTCCTTTTGTCTATCTCAAAATTCTAAGTACTAAACCACACTCGTCCTCTGATAAGCAGCCCTCAGACACTGAAGAAGAAATGTGTTTGGCATATTTGAAAAGGTGCCCCACATGAATACTAATGGACAGCTAGGTAGTATTCAGGCAGTGTCCACTGGTCCAGTGAGGGTCTCCTTTATGTATATGGAGATCCTAAATATGAAAACCATGAGACTGAACCCTTGTATTCTCCCTGACGTTTTCATAACAGGACTACCAAATGCATCCATTTATTTCTAACATGCTCTCTCAACTTCTACTCTACAATAATATTACTACCCAGAATCTCAAAGACATAAACTATCGCACAGGTGTTAGCTCAAGGACAAGAGAGCCTGGAGTACCAATTCTGACAGGAAACGTCTTAGCTTTCCAATTAAAACTAAATTGTCTTTGTCATTAACCAGGCTCCCTCTGTTCATTTCCCCTGAAATTTGCTCAGCATTAGATCTTCCTTAATAAGCCATAAACACAAAGCAGGACACACTGATAGAATCAGATTTATGGGATTAGAAATAGCTTTTAATATTTTCATCATAATCTTTTAATTTAGAGCTGACTTCAAATCAAATCAGCCCCAATATCTACATTGAATGATGATTTATTTACTTATAACCATGACTACACATACCCCATGGTATTAAGGAAGAGGATTTTCAGCTTTAAAGTAAGCTCCATTTCTTATCCAAAGAGCATCATTGGCTTACCTAGATGACATTTACTCACAAGCAAACATATCTTTCCCTGAAGTAGTCCTGTGATCATAACTCTTCCCCTTCTTGCAAAGTGTTTACACTCTTTTTACACGTTCCCTGTCAAGTGAGCTGAGAAATAATTTGCTCAGGTCCATCTGATGAGTTTTACAGTATAAGGAGGAATTTCTCCACACAATGAAATGTCAAAGTTCCTTTGAGCAGGACACTTAGGGCATAGCTGTTGATTAGGCTAAAAAAATTCTCACCAATTAAGATTGATTTACAAAGATATTGGACAAAACAGAAAACCTCATTACAACAAATCATTTCATTAGTCCATTTCAGCCAATGCTGACTGTTCTGAACACAAATATCTTCAGACTTTGGGACAGAATGTTTTTTCTAGACTTCTTTACAAATTAGCTACAACTTTACAAATTCAAAGACAACAATATTATCAAGGACTAAGAGTCATGATGTATACATATTGATACTCTTCCAGCATCAGGAGACTATCCATGAATACCAGTCACAGGAAACAGAAACTGGAGAGGTCCACCATCCTCATTATTTCTCAGAAACATGGTGAAAGACAAATCTTTGCACTGATCCAGCAATCTGTTGTTATGATGGAAGCTTTCTTGTATCCGGATTTAGTTTTCTTATTCCAGCACTAACCCAGAGGATCATTTTGCATATTGTGCAGGATCCCTGGGTTATATTAACTACTATCCAAAATGTGCAGCCAGTCACTGTGTCCTACCAAATACAGGAATTTACAAGCATGCTGGTCTTTCACATACAATTTTTAAAACAAGTATGTAGTGTCACTTTCAGCCTACAGTGTACAATTTTTTCTTCATTGCTCAGTTTTGAAAACAGTGAGTTTTGGTGATCCTCAAGAAAATGTTATGCACTCCTTCATTACTCATGGGGAATTTGCCAAACTCCAGTTTATCAAAGTACAAACTGCAACAGAGGCCTGAGACTGTCAGGTGCTTTACCCGACCTTCCAGAACTCTTCAGCAACTTTATGTGACTTCCAAGGTGTTCATGGTGCAGGGAACTTACCCAGTTTTCCAAAGGGCAGTTGCCACTATTATAGACGCCTCCATGGGTAAGAATATGGTGTGGGTAGGCAGAACCATGGCATGCACTGGCACATGTATATTAGCACATATGTGCAGATGCTTGATAACCCTGTGCACATAGATGTTGATGTGCATTGATTCATGCTGCAGTCCTGCCCATGGTGGGGTCTAGAATGATGGGGACCGCACTTTTTTTTTATTACCTGCATTTTAGCACATCCCTATTACTCACTGGAAAAACCTTTATTTCTTCATGAATTAAGACTGGAAACCAGGACTTCCCCTGCAGCACTTCCTACTGGGGGAAGACAAAAAACCACTAGGTTCTGGCCTTTGTTATCCACAAGTAGAGATGTGCCAAAGTGATTTGGCTCAAATGTGGTTTGTAACAAACCAAATCCTTAGATAAGTTCCCTCTGATAGCAAATTGAACCAGAGGGTCCTTTGGTTGCATCCTCTTCATGCACATGATTTCCTGCTATTGCATACCCAATCTTCCATCTCATCCCCCAGCCTCATTTTCTTGTGGCCCGCATTAGCCTGTGACAATAGGTTTTATTCAAGGTTTTCCATGAAATTAAGGAGCATGTGGCAGTCTGAGATAGTCCATGGCCCTCCATCCATATGCTGAGGGAGGCCAAGGGCATGGCAGAAATAGTAAACTGGTTCGCTGAACTGTCGGACTGTTGCACTTGGCATGTGAACTGTGTGCCTCATGGCTAGTTAGGTTCATTATGAACAAATTGGCCAAATTATGTTAATACATGTCCCTATTCATGAGACTTGCTATCTGGGATGTTGCACAGGAATCAAACCTTCATGAATAACACACAAAAAGGATCTAGACAAAAGTGCAGCAGCCTTAAGAACATCTCAACGACATAGTTTGTGATATATCAAGAAAGAAAATTAAGCACCTGAGGACAACTGTTTTGCAGCACAATACTGAGAGTATCTCTTTCTGGTCTATCTGTTGTGGTCAGATCAAGACAGAAAAAGGCATCCAAACTAAAGCTAAGATCTCCAGAATGATCAGATTTACAGCAAAAGTGTTAAGAAGCTTTTTAAGCAAGAGAACTGTGTTTGGTACGGTTGCCTATAAACAGAGCAAGGCAGAAGCATTTTCTCACTGGCATAGCACAACACCTTCATTCATTTGATTTACACAGATTTCCTCCTGTCAGAGCAATTATGAAATAATAGAGCTCATTAACTCTTGCTGCAATACCCAGGACACTTCAGGTAGCCAGCCTGTACATTGCTTAGGTATTAGAACCACAGTGAAAAAAATTAGCATCAGCACCATCTGGTGGTTTGAAAGATACAAAACGGTCAAAGGAAAACATTAAACATTTGAGTGTTGACGTTTCTTTTCTAAAAATATTTGGGAAAGTCGAACCCACAAGTAGGAAAAGTGGCTTTAATGCAACAAAAAAAAAACCCTTCTCTCAAATTCTACCAGTGTGATCACACATAACATTTTGGGGGTGCTCATTTCCAAAGGAGCACCTCATTTTTGAATGCAGGAACCCTGGGTCTCAGAAGTTTTTAAAAGGAGGACCTAAAAGCCTCTTAGCTTGTTGTGCCTTGGCAATGCCTAGCAATCCCTCCAAGAGCTCTGTTCCTAGTTGCCCCCACCAGCGGAATTTTCATGGATCTGACTGGTCGCCAGTAGTAGCAGGCTGGGATCGGCTCAGGAGCTTTGTAGGTATCCCACCTCATCAGACCCTAAATCCTCACTTTGATTCTTTCACATCTGCAAAAAAAGACTCATTGAAAAACCGCAGAATGAGATCACTTTTTAAAAAACTGTGTCCCATGGGTTTTAAAACTGCCCTACGGGTATCTAAATTTGTGTGTCTGAACATACCATATATTGAGTAAAAACCCATGGAGAAGCAAGACCCACTTCTACATTTATGGATGCTTGAGTCCCATAAATTGAGAAATTGTGAATGTCAAGGGTCACCTGTCTGCATATGGTATAAGAACAGAATAAGGAGCAGATACCTGCCGAAATATCTTTAAGGCACTGATTTTAATTCGTTATAAATGGCAGTATTCTGGAGCAAAAGTTCTGATACCTAACATTACACAGTGCAACCGACCACACCTCAAGTCACAGAATGTATTGAATCTGAAAAGCTATTTTTCCTTCTTTTATCTCCCATTGTTGCTCATGACCAACACACAAGAGACTGGTAATTCACATAATTACATTTGGAGAATTTCAAGCAAATCAAATCCAAAAGCACAAGGATTTCTCTTCACTAAGACTTTGTCTACTTCTTCAAGCCTCTCTTACCTGTCAGCTGAGAGTCAATTTCCACTTATTGAAACATAAAGGAAGTAGAGCAGGGTCTAAGAAAAATAGGATTGTCTTTGTTCTCAGTGATGTTGGGGCTATTGTTTCATTTTTCTTTTACTTAAGCATCAATTTCTATAAATCCGTTAGAATGCTAAAAAACACACAACCAAGACATTTACAGCACTGCTCAAAGGCTTTGTCCACATTGTCTCCTTTCGCAAAGCTTTCACTGAAAAATAAAAAGCTACAAAAGTTTACACAGTTCCTCAGGATAAGATTAATGTCCGTGATGTGTGTTTCTGCCTTAACATGCCCAAGACCTGCCGAGCTTTGTCCTGCATAATCAGTTGATCTTTCGAACCACCACAAGCCACTGTTTTCCAGGCACTGGACATCTGGTTAGAAAGGAGGGGGGAAAACAAATATATCTGTAAAATTCATAACACATTTATATAATTCAATTATTCACATTTTTATCCCACCCTATACCCAAAGGCCTCAGGATGGAGTACAGTAATAAAAACAAATTATAAAATGAACACACTTAAAAAAGTAACATTGCTTTTAAGAGGGGAGGGGAAGCTGTTTCCTCAGTGAAAGAACAAGGTATAGGTGTGCCAAAGGGTCAGAATCACCAAAGTAAATAAAAGACAACAGCAGAGTGAGATCATCACCTGTCATTCTATTTAAATACATAGACAACTATATCAGCTTCCCATATACTGCACTACTGTGTAGCAACCCCAGTGCTAAAGACACAATACACAATTCTCTCAGAGATGGTGTCCATTAGGGACACTAATGATTTGGGCTCGTAGGCCTCTTGCGCTAGCCATGCACCCTGAACTTACATAAGCTTGGAAGCTTTTCCATCCTTCCTTAGAGGAGGGAAAACACTGTTTTTCTTTTGTTTACAGGCTCAGAGCATGCCTACCAGTATGAAATTGCCTCAGGATCTCTGAGACATTTAATCATGGAATCTAATATGTCAATGCACAGTCCTGGCCTCCCCTTGATTCCAAAAAAATTGGGAGGGGCACCCAAGGAGTGAGAGGTGAGCTAAGATAAGCACAGGGAAGGAGTGTTGCTTATCAAAGCAAACCCTTAACATTCCTAGTGTACAAAAATCGCTGAGAAACCATATTTGCAAGATCCTGAACACAGATGTAAACAATGTAGTATATCTGTATCTGTAGTACCAGATAGTTAGTAAGGAAAACTAATTTGTTGCAATGCATCTACAGCATGCTGGCAAAAGTTATTCCAGAGAACTATTGGGAATATGATCCTTGGAAAGAACGGTAACCATCATAACTCATTCACAAATCTAGTAATGGAGGTCATTATTTTTAATAAGCAATAATAAAAAGTAAGTGCATCTAGTCCTCTATTCACAAATGTCATGGATATGGTAGTTTATAGTAGTACAAGAACATCATGTTCCTCCAGGCTGTGGTAGCCAGAAAGCTTTTGAAACAGGACATGCTTACCAGAGCAGGTGGTCTGTGTTTGCTCTGAATTCTTTTGGAAGGTAAGGTCTTTTCTGTTTTCACATGGACAAAGCCTGTGTTGAGCAAGCTGCTGTCATTCTTGCTGGTTGCCAAGGAAAGGTTTAGAGACTGCGAAAGGAAGTTCATAGGCTGTGGTCAACCAAAAAAGAAGAGCAACAGTTACAATGTAAAGTTATCATTCAGACTGGTTTGATCAATTTCCTTTCAAATCCTCCTGTTCAGAAGCTAGACACATGAAGTGCGCGTACAAAAATATTTAATGTAAACATCAACACTTATGAGTCATAGTGGGAGCCTTCTAGGGAAGAGGGCTCCATTCAAAAAGGTTCATTTATTCAATCATGAAAGTCAAATAGTTTCCTCCTATCATCTATGGAAACACACCAAATGCATTCATGGAATTCCTTAGCATTTGTATTAGTCAGAATACTGCACAAATGGGCCATGAACCATTGTCTTTTTTCTGAGGCCTTTTACTTCATAAATAAAAAAGAAAGGAATACTAAGTTCAGTTTTTAAAACAACCCAGAAAATCTCAGTCATTTCAAGCTTCCAGTCATAATGGCACTGGAATCCACACTTCAAAGGACATGTCACACTTAACTGAATGTGGGCTTGGGTTTTATTGAGCATCTTGTATGGCCATAGCAGAGCAAATGCAAACATCAATGAATTGCTCCCATGCTTTCAAATTTCTGTTGGATGTGAAGAGCCTTCTGGTTGGCTCAAAACATCTACTGAGTTCATAAATAAGCTATATTAGCCAAGATCTCTCAGCTCCAAGACCACAACACTGATGCATAAATGTTGAAACTGAAAGCATTATTACATAGAACAACAAAAACAAGTGAAAGAATTCTGAGCAGAAACATTCTAGACTGCCTGTAGTACGAAAGCCATATGAAATATTATCTTGCATGTAGCTACTTGAGAAGCAAACATTTACATATTTACGAGCAGAAATTGTTTTACCTGAAAAGGAAGGCGTATTCAAAGATAAACCTTGTTTTCTGTGAAATATATTTATAGTTTCTTTGCTCACGTGACTCCAAGACAGTTTACAACAATAAAAATACTAAAAGGCATATACAATAATAGTGCCATAAAACTAGTAAAAAATTTAACTTATGAAATGGATTAAATTTGTGTTATAAGCTCCACTCGGTAAATTCATTTCTAGTCAGATGATAAAACTGACCACTCATAACCAAGTCTATGGTCTACAGGTTCTGAAGTAATACTGTCTAGATCTCTAGCATCTTAGTTCATGCCATTGTCAGGTATATGTATGGATAGGTAGTGGCCATTCACTCAGTGGTAGAACTGAGCCTGAGATACTCCCTCAGAAAGCCTTTACTGACAACATGGACCAATTTACATCAAAGTTCTGGAAAGAAAACATTTAAAAGGACTGCAAGACTGTCCTCCAGGAAATGCTATTAAACCAGTCCTCACACGTATGCAACAATGGG